>JADFDV010000052.1:8140636-8658612 GCA_019097775.1 Moniezia expansa | reverse complement strand
CATCCGTAAAATCAAACAAATCGCAGAACACACGAGTATTGTAAGATGCGCAGTGTTAGTCCTGCGTTATCTTGAGGCAGAGGGAGATAAAGCGACATATCCACTCAACCTCACCTGCTCATACTTTATTTGATTTATGGTACTCATCCTCAGCCCACCTGACTTCTACTTTCTTTCGATGTCATTTACTCTTGTGCTTTTCTTCCATGATCACTCAACCGACTATAGCTCGGTATATAGGACATATGTCCTCGCAGGATTACAAGCGACACTCTATGGGCACAAACGCACCCCAAACCGCTTTTCGATACAAGCGCCTTAATAACAAACTTTGCAAACGTACGCTCTATTATATTTCCGCACTGCTAGATTCTAACAAAATTGCAACCCTGCTTTAAAAATCACTAAATACCAGATCAAACGAAAGAACGAGCAAGAACAACTTAAACACTGTAAGCTCAAGTCCCTGAGACTATCCAAATCTGAAATATATTCTCAAGAACCATGTGATTAGCCAAATCATTGGTTCAAGCAGGACCCAGTTATAGCTGCGGTTTGAGTGACAGCTGACAGTTGCTTTAGGACCTAAAGCCTTTTGGGGGCGAACTGGTGGACTTGGTTAGAGAAATTCGCGACAATGCCCCCAATTTCCTAATTCAGTATAGTGAGTTAACTCAATCGACATGGACAAACCACAACATCACTCCAATCAATTAGATGAAGCATGCATAATCCACTTAGAACCAAGGCTGGAACGAATGGATGAGGGAGACTAACGTGGAGACTAACCACGTAAAAGCCGAGTGATAACTTCCTTAACATAGGCATCATTGAGTTGAAGTATTCGAGGCAAGAGCTCAATGACTTCCTGCTTGGAGAGACCCACAACCACAGGAATAATGAAGCGCACATCGTTTGCGCGTTCACGGTAGAGCCGACGCATGCGGTCCACGACGTCCTGCGGCGGCATTATTGGTTCGGTATGGGCACTAGAAGCGACCTTCCGAGGATCAGTTAAGACTCGGAGCATCCGTGTGATCAAGGACTCTGCCCCGATAGGGCAACTGTCGAGGAGATGCAGAAAGTGTGGTGATTGGAGACCGATTTCGCACATCTACGACGAAAATAGACAAGATAGACTACTTGAGTGGTAGAGAAACGCCAAGTAATCGTAGCTTTTAACCAACTTACAGAGGTGTCCAAGTGCTGCAGAATAAAAAGTCTCACAGTGTCACTGGCTGCCACGTACATTTCTGCCAGACTGGACAGTAGTTTGCCAGGGTTTCGAGGCAAAAGACCCAAAAAAAGTTGGGCACACAATTTGCAAGTCTCGTTGGTCCATTTGTCGGTCAAAGTAGGAGGCTTGACGAACAAATCGGCAAACATCTCGATTGTTGGCTTGGGTTGTAGGATACGCTTCATGCGTTCTACGGCACGATCCTATTAAGGAGGAGCAAACGCAAATTAACTCAACTATAATGCTTATCCCCAAATAAACACAAAAAACGAGGTGAACCTCAACAACTTCTTCCCATTTCGCGCTCGAGTTGGCCAACTGACAGGTGGCTTTGATCGCCGCATCTCGGACAATTGGCTGTTCGAAGGCAGAGAATCCAAACAGGAGATTCAGCAACTCTTCACGCCACTGTGTCGGCTTCATTTCAATCAACGTACGCACCACTTGAAAGCCGTATTCGGATTGGTCGGGAACTGCGCAGTAATTTTTCAGGAAACTGATCACGCCGGTTGTCAACACTGGTGCTTCTAGCAAAAAGCGGCCAAAATAGGGTGCTTGAACTGAGGCTTTCGCGAAGAGTTGTAGCACATCGTTGATAATAGCATCATAAAAAGCAAAAGAACGATCGCCAGTGAAAGGGATGGTTCCAGAAGGCTTAGTTTCCCCTCTGTCAAATTGCCCGATCTCGTCATTATCTAAGGCAGTGGAGTTCGACACTCCTATCGTTTGGCTAACTGGATCATTACCTTCTCGAGCACGCAGAGCCATCAACTGACGGTGGGATTCGAGTAAAAGTCGTCGAGCTTCGTCACCTTCATCGTCAGCATCTATGGCATCTGTGGCGTTATCATCAACCTTGAACATGGCTACCCTGCTTTTGAGAGTCTCTGCAAGTGAACCCGAAAGTCGGAAACCGCGAAAATGCGTGTATTCGTACATTAGCAAGTTCATGAGATGCTCAAAGTTTTCTTTCAGGTCGCTCATTACATGTTCCATGAATACTGTAAGATACAAAATAAAGGGAACAAATGGAAAAAAAATTGGTAATAAGGCAGAGTAAATACTCACTATTATAGAGAATTTTCGAATAAGGGGCATGGACGATTAAACGTGCGAGAATCTTTACATGAATTTCCTCTTGCGGAGGAAGATGATTAAATTGGGTAGAAATTCTGAGATGTCCTTCATCGCTTACTGAGCTCTTACTTGATTCGAATGCAAGAACGCGTTTGAATGCCGCCGTCACCAAATCCTCACGTTGAGATTCCGTTATTGACGTGATCACCTTGTCCACATTAAATGGACGAGCAGGTGTGGCACCGGCTATTTAAGGAATAAAATCGAAGTGATCAGACACAAATCAATCGGAAGTGACAACTGAACATAACGCCAAATTACCAGTCGGGAGGAGAGTTGCAGGGGATGGCAAAGGTTGATTGCTACTCAAATTGGATTGAGTAATAGTTTTTGTTAAAGCAACAGCAGAAGAACGCTGCACGACGCTGATATTCATGGGTTTTGTGGAGGTATGTACTCTAGCAACGTGGTCTCTCATGAAGGCATCTTCGTCATTTTCATCGATTGTTTCGGGACGTTTTGACTGTTGGGGAATAGTAGGCACAAATAAAAATCGATCCGGACCGATGAATAGTATGAACAAGCACTTACTCGATGAGCCTTTTTAATCTTATTACAACTGGAATCTGAGATTCTATCTGCAAAACCGCTTCCCAGTAATTGGGCGAGGAGAGCACGATTGGATGAGCCTGCCCCGTCTTCATCGTTTGCCCAAACGGCTAGTTGGGCTGCCAAGAGTCGAGCCAAATGACGTACCTGAGTGTTAGTTCCAGCTGCCGCGATTGGAGTATACGTAGCATTAAACACAGAGGGCATACTACTGGGTAGATTAACCATACTAGATTGTGAAGAAGGAAGAGGATTAATAATGAGTGAATACCCCCAATTTACTGTGAAGGAATCTAGACGTACCTAAGAAGGACCAAGTCAGCAACGTTAGCTCCAGTGAGCTTTGGAACAAGACAAGATATAATTTCTTCAATCGAAGGTCCAGATTCACTGCTTCCTGAGGTGCCGGCACCAGCTGCACCTGAACTAGATGGATTTGAAGCAGAACCGAAACGAGACCTTTTGCTTAAAGAAGGAGTCATCAGTTCACCATCTTCTTCCTCAAGAACAGACGATTTTGAAGACTGTGATATTGAACAGTCGCGTTTTTGTGAAGGCCTTGTGTTTAGCTGAGATTTTACAGGTATGACACTGGAAATCTAAAATGCAATAAAAAAGCAGAATATCTTTAGTCAGTGAATCAGCAGATTTTGAAACAATGTAAGAAAACACACCTCCTGTTGTGTAGCACCTAAGTCAGTAAGTAGAATGACGATTCGACTTTGACATTCTGCGTTGGCTTGACTGGAATTCTGAAGGAGACACAGGAGTGCAGATTTCAGCTTCCATCTCGCTAAATTCACTTCAGCCTGACTGAAGTGCGGAGGGAGGTTTACTAAAGAGGTGAACGGATCACATGAAGAGCCTACCATGAATGCATTCAAATGATTGAACGGCATCACCAAAGAACTGTGGCCGCTGTCGGGCAATGCTGACAATTGTGTCGATGAGGGCCTCAAAAACGGGACCCGTTACAATGGAACTGAATCCATCGTCATCTCCCTGTTTCAATGGCAATTTCATCAAACCCATCAGAAGACGTTCTGCCTCATCTGCTAAACGTCTGGGACGCACGATACATATACCAGGGAGCGGAGTCAATGAAGAAGAAGCCGTACTTGCATCAACGATGGTCCTCAGCAAATTGTTGGTCAAGTCCGGTATTTGGTCAAGAGTAATCTCTGTAGAATCAGATGATGTATCCATGGTCGGTGGACGGCGGGACTGCTGAATTATAACCGCCTCGATAAAATTAATGATACTGATGCGTGCCCCATCACTGAGACTAGCACAAAGGCGCGTTAATAGTAACGGACTGTGTTGAGGTGCTGCGACATTCTGTACGGATGATACAGAGAAAGGAATGAGAAGACGGAAGATTTCATCTTTGAAAGAAACCACGGAGCGCAGTGTCTCAAGAGAAACATCTGCTAAGGAATCAGCCTCAATACCACTGCCGGTTACGGCGCCGGATTCAATAACTCCCAATTTAACAGCTCGAGTAAGAGAGAGACTGTAGATAGTTTTCATCGCATCCGTTATAGCTCGTATTAAAACACTTGTTGGTGGGTCCGAGTGAAGGCACAAACTGTAAAGGTGTGACAAACAGATCACAGCCTTTTTGATTAGACGTGGATCCTCCACACTTAACGAAAGAGCGCTCAGTAAATACATTAAAACTTTAGCCTACCATGCGTCCTCAATAAATTTAACAACGAAAAGCTTCAGGTTAGCATTTTGACAATGCTGAAACGCCACCACCTCCTCGAAAAAGCTGTCAAGAAGTGATCGATCAAACTTGAGAATTAGCTCTCTGACTTGGTGAAGAAACTCTAACTTTTCTCGCATGTCATTACTTAAGGCTGCTTGCCGCAGAATTGCAACAACTCTGTCAAACTGGTTAACACGCGCTTCGGCGGACATGTTTAGCGAAATATAACCAAATAGTTCTGTAAACGGCGTCAAAAATCGGCCTTTAGTAAATAGATAAACAATGTAAACAAATCAAAACTTTTTATAGCAAAAAAAGATCTTTAGTAAAAAATGATTTTTAAAAATAATTTAATGGATAAGAGCACAATTTGAATCGATTAATTGATGATTGATCCTAGTTGGGCGAAAACTCTATCTGGCGCCCTATCAATTGTAGCTGCATGAATCAGGTGATTATTTTTTTTACTTTGATTAGTTCCTGTTCTTGCGTTGAGAAAAAAAATCCGGTAAGAAGAAACATGGCCGACACAAACTCACCATATTGGACATATTTTATTTATTTTCAGACTTAGCTTGGGGCGCTTTGTACATTTGACATCCGATATATAGCCAAAAACCGATTGTTTTAAATGCGTTGCAAAAAGATAGAGGCTAAGCAATGTCTAGAAGAATCACTAATTTCAATGGATTTAGAAAGGGTTATTGATAATTTTTTAATAATATTTATTTATTCTATTGTAAGTGCATTCAATGCATGAAAGTTCTGGCTAGTTAGTGAAAAATTATAATACATTCAGAAATCAAAAATAATGTCAGCGCCCATTTTCACAAAAGCTTTTCCGTTTTTGCTTTTCTACCTGTATATTTATTGTCTTACCCTGAAACCTTTCGGTGACTGGTGATATTTTCGTCGCATATGTTATTCCATAGGTGGCTTTATGACTGTACGGAAGCCCATTGATCAGTTCGGCAGAGTGTCTGCGATTCTTCAAAATGCTGCGTTAACCTTTGATATGAATGAGAAGCTCTCCTGTCTGTATCAAGTTAGAGAGTTAATCATTAATTTTGACCGCTCTCTGTTAAACGTTTTCTTTGATGTAATTTTCCATTCTACCTAAACTATCTTTATTATCAGGATGTAATCACGTTTCATATGTGCAAAAATTCTGATTTGAAACTTTTCGTTGTCAAATTTATTGAGGATTGCTGGTAATTCTTATTTTTTTATTTCACTCACCTGATGTAATCCGTTTACCGTCTAGTTTGTTAGATCCAAGCTTGGTCTCGAAATCAATTGTGAGTTTGTCACATTTATATTTTTCCTGCCTCCATGCTGAGCCGCCGTCGACCTCTATAATACATTCAATAGTGGAATCTATGAAAATAATCTACAGTCATTCCTGGGCACAAGCTGTAAACCTTGGAATGATTGAATCTGGCGTCTCAACTTGCGGTGGCATCGAGGCTGACTCTTTGGCCTATATTTCCCTCAAAAATTTCCATATCGTGGCTGCCTTTAGAAACGAAATTTTTCGTCTTCTTATTCCACTATCAATATCACATATTTCTGACACCGCAATACAATCCCAAGCAACAATGGTTCGGCTCTGCTCAAACATGAGCAACAAAGTGCGAATTAGTATCGTCAAATTCATCGAGTTCGTCATAATTCAACAGTGCTTCCGACCTCTGGGAGCCAATGCAGCATCCATTTCGAAAGAGTTTGCATTAGATCGAGTCCCTATACTGAAAGAATTTAAGCCGCTTGCCGCTATCGGGGGGTATGTGGCGAGGTCCTCATTTACTCAATTTCCTAGAGTTTCTGCCATGCGGCCAAGTCATTTGTTAGAAGAGGCACAGTATCTTTTCCTTGGTCTAAAGAATCTGGCATTGGGATCCGAAGTTGGCAGAGGCTTCCGACACATCATGACAAACTCTGTTTTTGAAGCGCTTCTCGATACATTTGTGAACATCGCCAGGCAATGTCCAGAGTTCTTCGGTGAAATAGTAAACTTTTATGAGTGCATACTGGGTGGGTTTCGAATTGGATCCATTTATCATTTCAGCAAATCTTCCGGCACATTTCAACAAATTCAATTTGAACTCAGCAAAGAAAAAGCTTAGGTCGACACTTCTCTCTCTATATCAACTCTCTAGCCAGGTCGAGTCGATTTGCGGGAGTCGAATATTCACCCTCATTTCTGGTTTGGGTGTAACCCAAGATGAGGTATATTCACTATTACTCCTTAGATTTTTAAACGAGCGTTATCAGATGCTTGCTGTTGATTTTCAGATTCCTCTTGCTGTAACCTCACCTATGTGTCTACCGGAATATTCAAATAAACGAGCTTGCCTTGATTTTCATTCAAGTTTACCTTTTCGTGATGAACTAGACATGTCAAGTAAATCCAAACGTCCGCGTCCTGCCGCTAACACTTCCCCAGAAGATAATGGATCTTTCACATTAGAAGTGATTGCTTCCCACATCGCCTCAAAGCTAAATAACGGTAATGTCGTTGACCTGGTTATTCTGAGGTGAGTTTGTCTTTGGGTTGCTAATATTTTGGTTGAAGTGCCTAGATTTGCTTTCGCCGGTTCACCTTTTAGTATGGCAAATTTACCCACTAGTCTACCGCCAGATTTCAAATCCCGTTACTCGTTGCTAGCGTCACCCAGAGGCTCCAACTTTTGCAGACGCCATTTATCCGGTCTTCTAGCTACTCTACTGGTCTCATGGGCGGGCACTGGAGATCAGATAGAGTCGCCCAGTCGCATCATTTCAAATTTCTATAATATCAATTCAGCCCAGCAGGACGTTTTCAACGTTGATGAACTGATTCAACCGCTCTCCTCTTATCGACGTCGAGCATTTATGATGGACGCATTTGAACGCATTCTCTCATTCAACCCAAGATCTGGCGGCCTTGAAACGCAAATCAGATGCTCTGATTTAGAAGCAAAAGACGCGGCTCGATCGAAAATTCTCTTACGTTTGGCTCTACGGGCTCCCAGATCAATTGATTTATACAAGTGTGAGTTTCATACGTTCATTTTGTATTCATTCTTTTGTTTTCATTCAAGTCCTCATTGAACATATAATGAGTAAACTGGAGGACAATTTCGACCTTCTAATGAGTCTTTTGACTCATGAATACTGCCAGTTGAAGAAGCCTCGAATTGTCGAGGTGTCTAATGGAATTCGCAAGAACGGAGAGTTGGCTTCTAACACTAAGGGGCTTGGAGATATCGAAGGCAATGAAGTAAACCGAATCTGTTCGCTGGAAGAGGAGCAGAAGTCCTCAATGATTCCCTCTCTGCAGTTTCAGTCCGATTCTCATTCCTACGACAATCTGTTTAACGAAATTCTAGGCCAAATCTCTAAACTTGATATTAAGAAACCGTAAGTTATGCCCAGTAATGAAACAATCATGTTCTATTTATCACAACCCCTAAAATATTTGATTGATTTAGATATATGTGTCGGTTCTTCCTGGAGGCACCAGTGTTGACAACCGGCGTGATCAGTTTCCTGAAAAATTACTGCGCAGTTCCCGACCAATCCGAATACGGCTTTCAAGTGGTGCGTACGTTGATTGAAATGAAGCCGACACAGTGGCGTGAAGAGTTGCTGAATCTCCTGTTTGGATTCTCTGCCTTCGAACAGCCAATTGTCCGAGATGCGGCGATCAAAGCCACCTGTCAGTTGGCCAACTCGAGCGCGAAATGGGAAGAAGTTGTTGAGGTTCACCTCGTTTTTTGTGTTTATTTGGGGATAAGCATTATAGTTGAGTTAATTTGCGTTTGCTCCTCCTTAATAGGATCGTGCCGTAGAACGCATGAAGCGTATCCTACAACCCAAGCCAACAATCGAGATGTTTGCCGATTTGTTCGTCAAGCCTCCTACTTTGACCGACAAATGGACCAACGAGACTTGCAAATTGTGTGCCCAACTTTTTTTGGGTCTTTTACCCCGCAAGCTCGGCAGGCTTCTCTCCAGGTTTGCCCTTGTTATTTTCTTTCGATGTGACGATCCATAAAAGATACGTTATCAGTCTTTTCTTTCCTTTCTTTCCTCAGGCTGGTGGAAATATATGTTGCAGGTAATGCGAATGTGCAATCCTTTATCCTTCAGAATCTGGATGCCTCTGTAAGTTGACTTGCAATCTCATAGTTATATTATCTTTTGTGGTTAAGAGATCTATTTTATATAGTTCTGCAAAATCAGTCTCTTCTCGCCGTACCTCCTGCGTCTCCTCAGAAATTATGTTCCAGGTACGGAGTCTCTGATCACACGGATGCTTGAACTCCTCACAGATCCCCGGAAAGTCACCTCCTCTGGATCTAATATCCCCATAATGCCACCGTCGTCGGTTGTGAAGTGTATGCGTCAACTTTACCACAAGTGTGCCAATGATGTGCGCTTGGTTATCCCTGTAATTGTGGGTCTCTCTAAGGAAGAAGTGATTGACTTGCTGCCTCAAATATTTCAACTCGGGAATGTCTACATTAAAATGGCCATTTTTAGGCTTCTTCGAGGTCAGTGCTTTTTGCTAGGTGTTTACCATTAGTAGAGGCTCATTAGCTTGTGGGACGTGAAATTGGAGGGCGGCCAAGCAGTTATTTGCATTTACTCAGAAGCCCATTTATTAGCCTTTAAGTCCGATTAGTTTTATCATCTAATGTTGCTCTTCAGGTACGATTTCGAAATAATGGTAAGCTATGCCTTTCGCGGTTGAGGTCCTCTGGAAGTTAGCACGGAGAATGCGCTCGCCAGACAGGTGACCATCCTTTTTGTCGAAAATTTGAAGTTATGAGAAATGGGCCATTTATATTTATTGGAATTCGCGGCGGACATTTGCTTGTAGTAGGAATCCTTGTACTTCATCGTTCTTGCAATTATTTCTTTGAAACTGTTGCAGAAAATGGTATGATTGGTCAGATTTTCCCTCATGGTTGATTGAAGAATATTTTGCCGTCCTGCTTCCTGTTTCTTATCGTCTCGGATCTTTTTCGGGTCTGGCGGCTTGGACAATACTTGCCTCGCATTCGTAATTAGCAATCAGCGAAGCCTTCCTCCTCGCTAGTCTTGTCTTCGCAGAGAAATAGTTTCTGCAACCATCTGTCCCGCTCTCTAGACAACTATTCTTGGTCATTTCTTTAAAGCGACCTCTTCCCAAATGCACTTCTAAGGACCATCGTTAGTAGACATTCTAGTGCCCTGATACGTTCTGCACTCAGGCTTCCAAGCACCTGAATGATAGGCGCACACTATCACGCCTGGTACAATTATTTAATGTCGACTTCATTTTTCAGCAAGTGTGGCCACTCAACTTCCTCCAAACCCCCACGATTCTGAATTAGAACTTCAATTTTCCTCGGAGAATCAAAACGTGGGGCCATTGACTGCTGTTGAACTTCTAGTTGCCATTCATTTGCTTGAGTTCCCAAAAAATTCAAAAGGAAGCCCTGAAACAGCTTTTAGTAAGCGAAACCACTTCGGTAATAATCGGTTTTGCTTCTGCCTATGGCGGAACTTACCTTGATAGGTGAACTCGGCGTAAATATTCAGCTGATTCAACAGGCGTGTGAATACTGTCTCACAGAGCGTACGATCTTCACTCAGAAACGATTAAAACTGGTTATAGGCCAGCTACTTGATCGACCATCTGTGCCAAAGCTCTTCTTTTCTACTGTCTTGCGCGCTCTGAATCTCTACCCTCGTCTCTCTGAATACACTTTGGATGTTCTTATCAACATGATAAAAAAACAGGTGTGTTTCGTTTTTGGTCTAACTCCTAATTTGTTCATTGAAGTTTTTCACTGTCACATAAACAAAGAGTATGAGTCGGTTTCATTAAAAACATAGTTATTTGAAGGCTCGTCATTTTGATAGTCTGGGGCTTCATTCGTAATGCAGTGGTAGTCGCCACGGCTTTCTAGAAGGGTAATAAATTTAGAAGCCTAAATTGTTTTTGTCCCACTGCTATGGGTTTAACTCATCATGCGGCGTGGGATCGAAATTCATCGACGCGGATTCTATGAATGAGATGACAGTAATGTTTCAATCGGAAGGGTAACTACTCTCTTTCAGAATAAGAGTTAAGAGGATCTTTTCCCCAATACATAGATTTGAATAAAACTAAAAATCAATTAGGTCTAGTTTGTCTGATACCCTTGTTCTCGTATGGCAATAATACTAAAGACCTCGAAGGTCTATTTTTATCTTCGTTTTCTCTAGGGTACTACATTGTCTTTCTTCTCAGTGAGAGCGTACATCTAACGAAGAATTCCTCGCTCGGCATTCCCTTGGTAGAGTTGATGGTCACCCAACTCGTACCATTAACTGAGATTAGGGATTCACGCTGTTATATTATGACCTATTCAACGAATAACTGCCTTACGCATTTGTTCATTCACCTTAAAGGTGTGGGAGACAAGGGAGCTGTGGGACGGTTTTATTCAATGCTGCTTGAAAATTCAGACAATGTGTTATCCAGCACTCTTGAAATTGCCACCACGGCGTCTCCGATCAGTATTTCAACGAGAGCCCGAACTAAAGACTCGAATACGTCTTCATGTGGAGAAATTCCCCCCTGGACGGGTAAAGGGACTCACAATTAGGCTGACTAACTCTCTTGACTGCAATTTCATGCTACGCAAGCGGATTTCGAAATTAACGCTGCTTTTATTTCTTTTGTCTTAGAGAGCTCGTCTTCCTTGCGGTTTTCTGGAAGCTCTGGAACTTGAGGAGATACCAGCAAATAAGCTCGCATCTACGAGTTGTGGTGATGCGCCTAATGAGTTTAGGCTGAGTTTAGACAAAGATTCGTAACAGCTATTTTTTATGTCCCTTTTTTAAATGTGAATCTTTTTTTTAAATAGCTGCCATGCCACTAACCAGAAGTGACCAGTCTTTTCTCATTGTAAGGGGTTGGCATAAGGTAGCGCTTTGAGCAATTGATAACAAATATGCCCATAATCTGGGCTCATGTGCTAAGAAACTTACCAATTAAAGAAAAGCCACTTCTATAGTAAGAACTTGAGATGACCTCAACAAGTGGTGAAATTCCGTATTAAGCTAAGGAGCAAGTTATATTTTCAGAGATCGTCCTCTGAACTCGATTTTGGTTATTCATTATTCGTTTTGGATTGCATGCCGGATGTTACCTCCTTGACTCATTGTAATTGTTTGTGGTTATATGCTGCTTTTGATTTAACATCGGTTGCGTTTAACACCTGACATTAAATAAATTTAGCATGCATATATAAATTTTCGTTGTTTTATTCTTTGAGGGGAACAAAAGACGGATGTGAGCGTTTGGCCCGGTTAGGCGGGTTGGTTATACTGGTAGGTGGGGCTAGCGCAGAACTTTTGTCCTTGGCACTTAGTTCCAGGTGAGAACGATTTCACTCTGGACTACTGTCAAGAATTCAACCAATTTATTTTAAAACTGGGGAATATTCGAGTCATCAGAATACTATCATCATGGATGGGAGACTGAGACTTAAGTCATTTAGATATCCGAGGTACCATTGATAGCTACGACATCCAGATTGTACATACAAGTTTGGTCTTTTCCATAGAGGATAGCTGAAAATGGGGGAATGGCTTAAGTGAAAACTTTTGAAGTGAGTAAAAGCAAGCTTTGTACGAGTGAAGGCGAGCAGATTCCGATTGGGTATTTTCTTTTTCCTCTTCCACGAGGGATTGCGAAACAAGTTGCGAAATTTGAGGGCATTGCATGCTTTCAAAGCTAACAAACACAAATTTCAGGAATTAAGAAGCGGTAGAACGCTTGTCAGTTAAAGAGAGTGATTAGGGTACGTTGCCACCCACAAAAAAATACCTGGTTAGTTCTGTAAAACGACAAGAATTTCAGTGTATACGGTGTGCAATCAATGCTAAAAAAGTTTTCCGGTTGAAATCGGTTTAGGTGTTAATGAGGATAAATAATAAGAAATTACTAATCAAAGCTAACCCGTTTTCCCGGTTTGGGTTTATTTTGCGTGCTTTTATAGCCTAACAGAGGTAAAAGCATAGAAATAATGCAAAAAATATCTGCTATTTTAGAAAGAAGTATGAAGTTTATCCCACTGTTCTTTGTTCTACCTGATCAAAATATTTTTCGCTAGTCTAAAAAGCGCTCATTTCACATCCATTACTTCAAGGTCGAGGTGTCGGATTTAGCTCGTTGGGGTGATGAGGGATTCCGATTTGCATATTCCAGCGGATGGTATATCTAGTCTCCTGCCAGCATCCGACCGAAAGCCAATGAAATATGCTCTTTACAACAGCCTTGCTATTATTCTCCTAATCTTAGTTTTGATATTGTGTAGTGCCATCTTTTTGACTTTTCAAGTGTTTCTTCGCCCAATAGGCTGGGCTTTGGTCGTTGGCACCTGTCTATTTCCCTGCAAAATGATGTTGACTACGTATTTTAGGGAGTACTTGCAGCATGGAAAAGAAAACGAACGCTCTTTTTCATTAGCAGTTGCACTGATGCCCGTGCATCTCATTCAGTCTTCTGCATCAGTGCTGATGAAAGCACTAAAGTCTGCGCTCTTTCCATTAATATTAACGATACTTTCAACTGGTACATTTTTGTTCATGCAAGAATTCGGTCTCTTCGCCTCCTTGGGGCTTTTCTTCTTTCAAATCTACTTCAAATTGGTTGATTTCTTTGTATGTATCTCCAAGGCTTGCACCCTGCGCACTTCTACAGTTCTAATTGCGATATACCTTTTTGTTATTTTGTCGAAATCAATCCAGATGTCCCGCACACAATCAAACATTTTGCAAATATCTCTGCGTTTTCTATTTTTTAATGCGTTTGCGTCTTATTTGGGCGTTTTTCAACCCGTATTCGTGTTTGGGTTGGTTGCGATGACCATATGGGGCCGCCATCTACCAAATTCAGGTATTTTACCATTTGTTTAATTCAAGGGTTGCAAAGTTTGAATAACATACTATTATTTACTTTAGAACCGACCGGTGAGGAAAGATTACCATCGTAAGTAATTTAGTCTTAGGCTTTATTTATTATTTTAAGTCTGTTTTCTATCTTACTCTGCCTAGAGTCTTGACATTATTTATTCATTCGTCCAAATATTTTTCTCGTATCTCTTGTAATTTAACTGAAAATTACAGATGAAATTTGCACCTTTTTTTGAGATTAATGTCTTGTAAAATAAAGGTACTTGAACCTTCTTTAAGTCTATCAGACCTTATCTATCTGTGTCAGTGAACGTCCTTCACTAAATATACACCAATCATCAAATTGGTAACAATAGGATTCGAAGTTTGAAGACTGTTTTGCTGCTACAATAAGGCCATTTTCAGGGGATGTCATAAAAACTTGTATTACTAAGTATTAAAGCTTGTCTTGACTATTTGGTTTAGCACAGTTTTGTTAAATAAAGAGAACATTTAGTCAGATTGACTGTGAGCATTTGCTTCGAACCAATCCAAACCTTCACTTCCAAAGCAAAGTGATTTGTTTACCGCTGATCATTTTACCAGCATCCGTTTAAACACCTTTCCCATCTTAGCAATTTTGTGTACTTTGTCCTTATGTTGCCCTCCAAATTACTGTTTCTATGGTTCGAAAGGCATATCCATGACTTTTCATCTGAAATTTTCTTCCCTAATCGTCTAGTAGTACTTTTGAGTGGAATTCCATCTAGCCAGTCTAGTATGCTTCTCGTCGCCTTCCCCCCGAGGGATTCTCTTATATGCGGAGTGGCCTTCATCTTTTAAGCATCATTCTTTTTGCCAAGGCTAGCTTCTGAAAGGCTTTCACTTTCAAAACCTATAATTTCATGTCTTCTTGCTTTTTAGTACTAGATGTATCTTTCTGGGCTCTAGACGGTATTATGACATTTGAACATCAGGAGCATTCAACTTATAAGCTCGTTGCTCTCAAAAAGTATTCAAGGAATTCAATTAGCATTTCCAAGCAAAGTTACATGCCTCTTTAATTAGTCATTCACTGGTTAGTTCCAGTGTGGATTATTAGTTTTAAATAAAATTCTTTTCCAGCTTCTAATTTTATAGCTTTATGTGGCCATTAAATGTAAGAGAGAACCGAGTTGTTCTGCTACCGCAGTTGGAAGAGATTCGTAGCATTTCCGCAATTTAAGTCTGGCTTTTAAATATTGTGGACTTCTACAGCAGAAAAACTACATTTACCTTCTTCCCTTTTTAGCTTGTTCAAGCTTTTTTCGTCTCATGTAATCAACTTGGTTGAACTTCGATTTTCTGCGAGATGTACAATAAATCTCGTTCAATCCTAGTGCCTCATAAAGTATCTAAGCCTAAAAACGACTGCATCACAAACGGTTGCTATTCATTTCATGTTGATCCTAAAAGTGACTGTCGTTATAAATTTGTTGGGTAATTAATAAGGGTAATGAATGGGAGCGGTGCAGAGACATACTTATATAAAAGATAACAATAGCTCAGATGTCTCCTAAAGTCCCGAAGGCGAACTGAAATTTTTGTAGGGAGTGTGTCTGTAGCTTCGCTTTACATTACTGATAATGAGTACACATTTCATGTTAGAGTAGACATCGTTTCATCCGCACTACTTCTGCTCGCGTATAGTATGATAACCCCAATCATCATCATCATCATCATCATCATCATCATCATCATCATCATCATCATCATCATCATCATCATCATCATCATCATCATCATCATCATCATCATCATCATCATCATCATCATCACCATCATCATCATCATCATCATCATCATCACCATCATCATCATCATCATCATCATCATCATCATCATTATTATTATTATTATTATTATTATTATTATTATCATCATCATCATCAACAACAACAACAACAACAACAACATCATCATCAGATATCAACCCATTTTTTTCTTACTTTCGCTTTATTCTTTCTTTTTTATACGACATTGGATCCCCGTACTATGTCAATCACGCAAGATACAAGAATCCACTTAATTAATTCGATCCACGAACTTACTGATTCTCCCTGTTGAATTCCATATTTAGAAGTTGAAATTCTCTCATTGAATTTGGCTACTTTTTTGAAAATCAGCTGAGATCTGACATTTTATCACAGCGGGATCTCGATCCTAAAAACACCGCCATTAGTATAGTGTCTATAGCCAAGTTTGATTCATAAAACGCCAAGGATTCGAATTCGTCAATATACAATCATTAATTGATTGATGATTAGAATAAATAATAAATTAGAACAAATAATTAATAAGAACAAATATATACTCTGGTTGACTTATAAAAGGATGGCTGAATAAGTTTTTCTCAGTCTTAATGATATGAGGGTACCTCCTCTCTAGGGTGAGTCTTCTTTAATGTAGACTTAGGATTTTTACGGATATTGCGCCTCATTATTTAGTCACTTTAGTCCCCTTCTCCCTTTATTTTACTTGTCACGAATATTACGTTTCTGCCTTTTATTGGGTTTTTTGCTCGTACAAACCAAGTCAATTCGGTATAACCCCGGGACCTATTGCAGTCAATTTTGTGTTAGTGTCTACAAATTCTTGATAAATCCAAATTTCAACCATTTGAATGTAGATTGCTAGGGGAGAGTGTTGTGCGTAGAGTATTACAAAGCTGACACAGGATGCCTGGTATGTTTGAAATGGCACATCTTTGCGTTATAGGTGAATTCGAATTGACCTCGGAATTGGCTCCAAGATCGCTTTACTTTATAAATATCAAAAGCCTTTAGTTAAACAACCCTAAACCCTATGGCAAGAGGGAAATTTAACCACTTAGATCCACCTTAAACTTGTGATCTGATTGTTTAAACCATGTTTATATTCCCACAATGCTCCCCTACGGTATGTAAGATTTTTTCTGACTAAAATTGCTTAAACTACAGAGTGCTGGCTGTCACGATGATGAATTTAAATAGATATATTACCTGATATTTCTGATATAGAGGCTAATCAAAGAGGATATTAAATAATTCAGTTCTCTAGCGTGTTGCGATTTCCACTTTTGGTTTAATGAAGCCGCAGACATTACAATTGAATAAATTTAACCAATATTTAAAACATATTCCCTGTGCTAGAAACAAATAATTCATATCATAACAGTTGATTATAGGTTTCTCCTTACGATTATAATGTCCTCAATTTAAAATTTATGTTTCATTTGCGTCGGCCGTATATTGATCTGCGTCCATGTTTGGACGAGTTCGTCTTGTATCTAGTTTACTTGTCCCACTAACACAAACTCTCTCCTAGATAATATACATGAGCTTCTACATGTTCAATTTATCTGTAGAGCTTTTGCATCAACATGGCACACGAATATTTTTCTTAACCTAACGTCACGCTTTTTTCAATCTATCCAATAGCCTCGTACACGTAAATCCCCACGTGGCTTGATTTGTGGCTGCCATTTAGGGCTTGTGGGTCCAAGTGTATCCAACTATTGTTCAATTATACACTGTGCGACATTGGTGCTAGACTAGGACCACATGCCTAGCTTTAAAGGCATGATTTTCTTCTAGATGTATTGATTTTTAGTCTAATATACGTCTCAAAGCCGCCTTTCAACTAGTACTGAAGAGACAGATGTATTCCACTAGCCTTAGTAGGGGCAAAATGTCTGACAACAATCATCATTGAAAGAAGGAGCGGAGAGTATTAAATTCTTGCCTCGTCTCTGCTCTGCGTCACGCCTGACTAGCTCTCGGTTAGAGGATGATGTTTGCGACCATCATCTTCAAACGACCATTCCCATGGTACTCTTCTCACTTTCTAAGTTTATATTTTTTCTCTGCAGCTCAGACTGAGTGCCACAGTGCCCTTCCGATTGGGGATTTGCCGCTTGGCTATCCCACTTTTTGCCACTTAACTGAGATCATAAATTATTTTGATTTGGAGTACAATGGACTTAAAAAGATAAAAGTCAAGCCACCCATCATCATGGTCTGGTGGGGGATCGCAAGGCCACTCCGACTTTATTATTAATGTCAATTGGCAGTTATACGCCTTTGTAGTACTTGTCCAAGCAGTGGTAATTGGTTGTTCATTACTCTACGCATTGCCAAAGCTTGTGAGCCATAGCGACTGAGTCTCTCGCAACTACCGAGCTCTTTGGTCTTTCATTTTTTTTTCCATGAAGAAAAGACATTATTGAGAAATCAAGCGAATAACCAAGAATGTGAATTTATTGAACGGAAAATAGGTAGGAAAGTATGAAAATTTACTGGAATTCTCTATAAAGGTCTACATTTTTTACGTTGGCCCCTCAATTACCCATCCTTCCTTACGTTCACGTATTACAATCGCATTTCGAGCATTTGAGCTCAAACGGTTTGGCTCATATAATATTTCAACTGAATCATTTTCCCAAAATCGCGAGCTAAGTACTCTATTCATCGTTTTTCATACTGTCGGGTAGTGTTTATAGTTCGTGGACTCTAGGCTTCACAAAGTCCCTAAAATAAGTTTAACCATTTCGCTATAAATTACACGAAGAATTCAGCCGTTTATTTAAAAAAAAGCGTTGTCGAATCATAGCGAATGTATTAGATTATAATTTTGTGGGTGTTCTCGTTAATCCATTTAATAGCATTCAATTTGCGGTGGAAGTAGAGGTTATTTCGGAGCACAAATTCTATAATGAATAAGCATCTTTTGACTTTATCGTTGTTTGGAGTTCAGGGACATTATTTGAACTTAATTTTGGATGAAATGACTTTTATGAGGAATTACAGATTCCTCTCAATTGGGTGATTGGATTTTTCGTTGTGTTACTGAAAGATTAGGTCAATACTCGGTGAATCTCTTCGCGCCAATCAGAAAAGTAAACCTACCCTCCATCTTTATGCTAATTATGACATTTGTATTTTTCTCCATTAATTAAACACTTTAGATTTTTCGTCATTTAATCTTGACTAGTTCTGACTGCATTAGTGCGCTCAAATGTGCCTGCTTATAACTATGCTTTGTAGGGTTATCGTTAACGGTTTTTATTTAACTGAATCATTTTTGCGTCCTGACCGGAACTATCCTAGTAAGATTGAAAATCGACTGACCCGATTTCTCATCTTAGTTTAGGAATTTACAAATCAAAGAACTAATATTGCAGATATCGTTATTTTACTCTTAAGAACTACAATTTCTTTCTTGGGTGTATGAGTTTGCTCCAGATTTCTGCTAAACGAATGGCGTCCTTGAAATTCTTTCATGATTTAGTACTCAGATGAAGTGAATAAAAGTACCTTCCGACTTTTACACTGCGAAGCGAGAAGGCAACTGGGAGCCTTTCTGCTTGAGCAACCCCTTCTGTACTGGTCAATGTTTATTCAGTATAAGTAATAATTATAACCACTGTACACGCACTTGAACCCATATTATCTGAGGTATCAAATGCAAATGCGATTGTTAAATTAATCTACATACTTAGATGAACCAAGAGTCTTGCTGTTTGTCAATTCGCCCAACCACCATCTGTGCCTAAACTGGACCTTTTATTTTAACAGTCGCCAATTTTCTAGTTAGTGATGCTAGAGATAATGATATTTTCATTTTTTCCAGCATAAACTATTCTGCTTCTCCATCTGTTCTTCCTTTTTGATAGTGATGCCTTGAATAATCGTATGGAAAAGGTCCAAACAGCCACTGTTAAAATGTTCACGGTATCATTGACTTCCAGTCACTCTATTTTGATAGGATAGTTAGTACTAGTTTCAGCTTTTCAATGATAATTAAATAGCAACTTTGGCTATTAATGTTTAATTAGTGCAATCATCGCAAGACCCGAGTGTTTAACTAATTTTACGTCTACTGAAAACTTTATGAGTAGCAAGTTACATTCTTCCTCCACCTTAATACCCCTTTTGGAATAAAGTTTTGAATTGTCTACGTAAATATTTGCGCCTACTCGGAGTTAACGGAAAAACGTTCTCTTATTAGCTCGTTAACGCAACGAACAAGTCCATTAACAGCAGCTAAACTGTTAATACTTATAGTAACACATTGATAGTTTGTGACCATTAGATCTCTTAATGAGTGTTTGTAGATGAAAAGAATCTGAATGCCACTGGGATTCATGCGCAATAACTATTGAACTCTTTTTTCCTTACAGCTCAACAGCTGGTACCATTTTCCGACGTCTCTCCCTTCTTCCTCAGAGCAGCAATCAGGATTCATCAATAGAAAATGAGCCCCAGCATCCTTCGGATTCCTTCGGAAACTCAAATAATAATGCTGTGCTTCCTAGTGACTCTTCCAGCGCTTTAGTTCGTGCCTGTTTCACCGGCCTTGCTTTACTGCATTTTTCAGTCGCTTTCTGGACTCGAACTTGGCTCTTTCGCCTCGTTCTCTTCGCCTTCACATTTGTATCACTTGCATTCATCACCTCAAATTCGCAACTCATTCCGACGATCATCTGGGTCCTTAAACAGGCTCTTGAATATGTAAAGACTTCAGCTCGACTTTCCTTCACCAGACCAACCGCAGATTCTAGTCCTGCTCCTACCGATTCAGGCGGCAGCGATGTTATCTCTACTGAAAGGAATGTTGACATACCATTAATTCGTAATTCAGAAGCCAGTATTTTGCCAAGCATGAACGGAGAGGAGGAATCGCTTTCGGATTTAATTCTCCCTAATTCGCTCAAATTAGCTCTGAAACGGCTTTGCAAAATCGAGCGCCGTGTAAGTGTGATAAGGGCTCTTCAAATGGGTGCCCCTTAGAGCAAATGGAGTTAACAGCAGTGTCTATGGATATATCTTATTCACTGTTTAAGATTAAAAGACGGGTTGACAAATCAAGCTATGAGGTAAAAATTACATTTTTTTTGAAAACTCATCACTATTCTAAGGCCACCATTTGATTTAGGGAACTGGTTTTTCTTCCTGCTAGTTAGCACAGGTTACTACGATTTAGGGATATGAAGTATGCATAGATAATTCTGAAAAGCACATTTATTGAAGAGCTTCAAGGCGGATGTAAACTCTCAAAGAGTCAGTTGATCAAAAACTTAATTATGTCAATGAAGACCTCACGTGGTCGTGGTATCCCGTTATTGCGCATATTTGAACCAAATCATGGCATCCTGTCAAGTCGGTGCTTGGAAATTTCTATAAACGGAAAGATAGTCATTGAATTGTGAATTTTTACTCCCATTGCTGATTTTTCATGGCTCATTAGAAGTACGTGTCAGGAAACCAATGCTTATGGATATCATTAATCACCAAAGCCTTAAATCAAGAGAACTTGTGAAAAGATTGGCAACTGAATGATCACTGCAGGATAATGATTGGGGACTCTTGAGGCGGAGAGAGGATTGATCTCTAAGTCGGGTTCTTTTAGACCTGATAGGGAGGGGTACTATGGTAGGTCCTTGAGTCCGACAGTAATTTTAAGATTAGAAGGATTCCTTTTAATATTTTGTGGTCCTCCATGATAGTCCGTTGTCAAAAACGGAATAAAGATGAAGATTCATCTATTTAGCTTGTCCTAGCCAAGAAACAAGAATTGTAGATGTCTTCAAACATTCAGTATTGGCACTTTTTTTGCTGTTGGTCATAAGAATCATGCGTGTAGAAACATTTCAAACACTTATGGCCTCAGATTATCTACTGCGTCGGTAACTTTATCGTTTAAATGAATTGGAGAGGGGGAGGCACCGAGTTCTCTAGGCGAAACTGGTAGACTGGTCTTTCCCTGTTAACCCAGTAAATGCGACACTGCAATAGACCTATCCAGCTTGATAAATCCACAACACTTGAGCCGTCTCTAAGTCAAGGTTTCCGGGAAAATTAAATGCTGCAAGAGGGACAGTTTATTTCTGTACATTCCAATAATGACCATCGTCTCGCTAAACATTACAAGACTGGAAATTCTTGCAATAAATTGCCATGTGTTCCCCTACTTGATAAATTTTCGAATGACGAGTACCTTGACAATTTGAAAACTTTGGATTCTTCCCCAATAGAGTATTTCGGTCTGTCAGAGCTCTGACCTGAAACCAGCGCGCATATAAGGTGTTAAGTCTTGGAGGCTACCCTTTGTCAAACTTATGATGAGTTTTATAACTCTTTTGATGAATCATTTTTATGGGTAAATAAATGCATCTAAATTGCTTGTATCCGAGTTCCTCACTTATTTTGTTTTGCAACCTCAGCTCTATGACTTCGTGGATGATTATTTGGACTACTTGGTTAGTCTGATTATCATCAGTTTGATGGTTCTAATCACCCTCCTCTTCACCGTCTTTCTCATGGTCCAGGTAAGTCATCTCCTGCTTCAGTTTCACCTTCACTTCATTGATATAACATATAATTATAAAAAGAATATCGTAAAGAATATTAGTGTGCTACGGAAGATTCTATTTGATAATTGTTTACAACCAAATTTGACCGTTCTGATACTAGGCCCAAATAAGAAAGTGAAAAGATGTGAATACGGCTATGTAGCATGTTTCACTGTGGGATTGTCTGTAGAGCACTACCTAGACCACAGTTTTAGAGACCATGGACGATGTTCGTCTGTAAAGACGGGAAGACACATCACAAGATCTTAGGGATTTAAGCAAAGGACAAGGTCGTTTATTTGGCGATGAACCACCGTTGTTTTGATGAGTGATAGTGACCTCAAATAAGAGTTTTCAAGAAGGAATCAGCCGATAGAAACATCGAAGTCTTGACCAGTATTTTTCATCAGTTTTTTTTGTGCAGGGTTCCGCATCTTGTGTGATCTGTTGAAAATTACTTCTGTTTTCAAGTTTCTTCTTGGACGCAAAAGCTGAATAACTAACTTGATTACAGTATAATACGCTCCGCTGTACATCACGTTATCACGAAATCACCTGCTGCGTATGCGTTGCTTTTTTCCTGATCGGCTCTTCAGTCGATCTGATGCTGCAATCATATATTTTAATTGACAGGCCAATTACTGAGTTACTTCAAGTAATTCGTTCCAAAATGCCTTTGATGTCCACTTGAATACTCTGCCGAAAACTCGTCCTTGAACGACTATCTCATTGTTCCGTATTCTGTTTGTCGCCAGCTCGCATGAGTGTCTTCCACCTCTCAAAAGTCAGCTAGGCTGGTTAGCATTTTGCGAGTCCCTGATAAAATTGTACCCTTTCCTCGGGACCCTATTAGCAGCCACTTTCATCATGAATTTTCATTTGCCCTCTCGGTTCTAAACAACAATGCAGCTGCTATAACAATCTTTCATTGTTCCTGCAGGGGCATTAGCACACCAAACTTGATATATCGAAGTTGGGCCACGTCAAATTCAAAACTGAAGTTTATTGAATGGTAACATTTCAGTACTATTGAGAAATGTTAATTTAGCGGTTCGGGCGGATGGATAGTCGCGAAGGGGAAACCGATAGCTTGGCAGTGTTCTTTCGTATGGGAACTTGTTTTGCAAACTCTTGGCATGAAACCTCTCGCATCCTAAGAATTTGCTTTAGCGTTATCAGTTAGGCAAAATACGTTGGATGCATTCATTGTTTTGCCTAATAGAAGGTGCAAAACCTCTTTTGAGCTTCCAATTTGGAACTTTGATTGTTTGTAACTGTACGAATTATTGATTTTATCAGATAGTGGCTGTCGTACAGCGTCATTTTTCTCATCTTGTTTTTTCTAGCACGGATTTCGAGTTCCTATATAACTTGCACTCGATAGGAACGTGATGTCTGAGGCCTAGTAGCAGTCTGAACATTAATAGCAGTAGAAACTTTACCAAACTAATATTACTATATTTATATAATTGTTAGGCGAGACTCAGAGAATTTAGTGCTAAGGCTTAGAGAAAAAAGGCCTGCTAAATTTTTGAATTTACATTCGTTATGAAATACAGTTTCTCTTCAGCCTGAATTTCGAAACATACTCTTACTTTTACCATTTTCGGAGCGTTTCTTAAGACAACAAACAGTGGTAGGTTGCATCTTTTCTCGTCTTGAGTGCCTTCGAAGACTCCTCTGAAGTCCTTTCATCAGTCTGCGAGAAAGATTGCACTGGATCCTAGTTATCCAAGGATTTTAAGTGACAATTTAGCATGTGGCATTTCACCTAGCCTTCTTTCTGGCAAGATTTGAATTATCAAAAGTGGGGCATTCATATTCATTGGGAGTCGCCGCGCCACGGCTACTCTGAATATTCGCGTGCTATTAGATCGGAATGGTCAGCCGGAATTGAACAGCCCAGCCACTCTTTTTTCTAGGCATTCGGTAGCTCGAATGATATTGTAGCATTCACTTTTTAGTAGAGTCTTTATAGACACCTATAAGTGAAGCCTTCCCTGGGTTTCCTACAGTTCAGGATTTTGCTACAGTGTAGCCCTACTATGAGCCTTCTCATTATTTAGGAGATAGCACATTGCCCTTTGTGCTGAATTTTTCACTGACAGTTCTATTCTATCGACCAGTTTCATCATCAAAGACACCTTATTTTTTGGCCAGGAAGTGCATTGCTGCTTAATTTATTGCGCATGCTTGGTCTGAACGAAAGAAAAATCTTTACACTTTATTCAATACTTGTACTTCATCTGAAATGTTGGTTGATTATAAGCTAACGCTTATAGACTATTAATCTCAATTTCTGCTTATTTCTTCGATCACCTGACCGGCGTTCCCATTTTGCTGACCCTCGATAGGGGCATGATGTCTGCTATCGTCTTCGTTGACCAGCCACTTTTGGCGCCCTTCTTGATGACAGCTTAGACCTGAAATCACGACCCTAGGAACCCGCAGTAGTCTTTCCCTATTTCATTGAGTTGTCGACTTAGGCCAAATCGATGGCTGTTTTTGGACCATTATCTCATTGCTTCTGCTGGAACTCTCTCAACCGCGTTATCGAGACCACTAGGCGGATCCAGAAATCAAGGAGTTGCGTTGTCTCCACGCCAGCGCTAGAATGATTGGCGTAAATTTAACGCAAGATTTTAATCGGCAAGCATAGAGAACGGATATTTTGAAGTGCTTATGACCCTAAATGTCACCGAGAATAAGGTGGAAGCGATCGGTGCGTAAAGATTATGGGGTTCTAACAAGTAAGCCCTGTTTATTCCTCCTTCAGTATCCTCAGATCTTAATAATTTTATCAAGACTAATGATCTCTTAAAGAAAGGTAGCATTACCGTCACTAATAAAACATTTTAGAATCGTTAATCATTTGATTGCTCATTCGACCAAATAAGGAAAGTCGGAAGAAATTCACGTTTTGGGAATTCTTCCAAGTCTTGGCTAGTATGAAACCTCACCCACCATACCCCCTTGGAATTACCTTTCGGGCGTGGTCTGTGCAAATAACTGTTTGGAACAAAAGCATCTTTTCCCTTTTCTCATCTATGACGAGTTTCATTTGAAATCCGAATTTGCATTTGGGGATTTTTCTATTGACTTAACCTTGCCAAAACTTAAGATTGAAAAATGAAATCATTTGCTCGTTGAGAAGGTTTGGGGTTTGTCCCAAGACCACCTCAATTTTATAAAAATAATTGTGCATTTTTTCGCATCCCTTTAACAAGATTGCTCTTTTCCACTCTAAGATGTCCGATTGGGATTTATCGTTTTGTCAAGTCTTGGCTAACTTGTTGTACCGGGCTAACAGCCCAAGCTTAAAGTTAGTAAGTCATGCTAGCCAGCTCTACTGCGGAAATTCGAAGGGTTTTAAGCACTTCCGTTTGTCAGATCGCTATATCATAATCTATTTTTCAGGGACTCAAATGGTACATTAATCCAGGAGTGTTAACTGTATATTTGGGTCTCTAAATTGGAAGAGACCGCCTATGAAAATGAGACACTGGGATCGAGTGATCTTTAAAACTACAGCCATAACTGGATGACTTATAATACTAAAACAGCCTTCAAGACTCGCTGAGTTTCAGAAAATACCCTTTGGATACATGTTCAACTTAATACTCGATCATCCACTAATCTTGTGTTTCTATATTCATCTTTCCAAGGTTTTTTGCCACTTCCTATTTAGTTGCTCTAGTATTTGGTTTCTTTCCTTTCAGGTTTACAGTGAAACTCTAAACCTGATTGCCCTGAGCTCCAGTGTCATCAATTCAACTATCCAAAGTGGTACCTTCAGGTATATTTTTGGCGCAGTTTTAGCATCCAAAAACCAATCCCTCTTTTGTGTTAAATAGTGGAGGTAATGTACAATGACCGAATAGATGCAAAGCCCAGAAGGTAATAAAAGGGCCTTGAATTCTGGGAAGAGATCAGACATCCGGATGATAAGTCTAATTTGGAATAATTTTGCCAACGTTCCTCTCATTTTGGTTTCCTCGATCTCCACCAAGAATTTTCATCAAAGCCTCGTCCTCGCACGTAGTAGTAACAAGAGCTTTTCCATACTTGATCTCGTTGTCTCTTCTTGACCTGGCCAGCGTTTCGCGGATATCGTTTATCTTCATAAGGGGGTTTTACATTGCCCTCATCTTTTTTGTCCCATCCACACGTAAATCGTTGCCTCCTCATGAACTCCATATTACTTTATTTGAAAACCTCTGGTCTATATTGTTCTCAAAGATAAGCAAAGCCCTCCGTACCTATGATTTCAAGATTGGTCAGTTCGACTGAAGGCCGTTCATCTTTAATCCTGCCCAGCTAAATCTTTAGCCTCTAATTCCCACAACCCCTGTTAGATTAACATCACTACTATAGTTTGGCGTTGCGTTGAAGGTTCGGCTTTCAGAATTTGTCCCTCTTCTGATTGACCAACAAAAGCGGTTGGTCAAACCACTGCGTTATCGATCCCTGGGACTGGCACCATGACATCTAGTACTTCAACGTTATGCGTGAATCTGATCTATCAGTACTAAATTCAAATTCAACTTTTCGGCATTCAGCATCTTAAGTTCTTTAGTTTTATTTTAGTTGGTTGCCCGATAAAGATCAGCTGGGCGCTACGACTCGTTCCGCCATCAGCAACGTTCATCAATTCGGCAGGACAGTAATCAAATCTAAGGTACCAATGCCATGCCATAATCAAACTCTCACTTTTTACAACTAATATATGGCTAAGGCTGCACATATTCTCTTCCCCCTTCCCAAAGAACTTATAGTCAACTCTCAATAGTCTGTTGACTTACGAGTTTCTGGTAACCAGAATTCATAAATCAGATCTTTCATCTTCCAACGGTCAAGGTGTATACATTGGCTAAACTGGTGTCTACTCCCTAATCTAGGTTGACGAGCTCTTCCGTGGAAACTTGGCGAACAGAAGTGACATTGAAGAGCAATTGCTGGAGCTGTGGGAACGAGTGTGTATGCAGTTTTTCCACGAGGTTTGTTGACTTCGTTTAACTCATATTTACACCTAAATGATATCTTGCCTCCATACCTGGTTTCATCCTTCAGTCCAACGGTACAGAAGCTCTGATGTCGAAAAATGCGGTCAAGTCAAACTTTGTGCTGACGGGGGATTTCGCGACTGGTCTCAACAACGCTACTCACAACGTCTCGTTGGGTCATTTGCGAAAACGGATTCGTCATCTTTTCTTCTCTCTCGGCAGCTTTGATTATCGCGATGTGAGTCTAACTTTTTTACTCACATTGAAGGTCAAATTTATAAATTTTAGAATTTTAGTTTTACTTTACTCTGTATTAGTAGTAAGTAATCCAGTTAAAGTACCCCTTTCGAAGGCCATTAGATTCCGAAATCCGTAGCCGTTTGAAATTGGCTTTGACCAGAATAGGCTTGGATTTATGGCGGTTTTGTGTCAATTAACCAGGATAATAATTGGTATTTCGGAATTTGCTTGAGGTCAAAGTGTTATTCAATTGCACTGCATATCGCTGTTCACAGAATCAATGGTCTCTGCACGTCTAGCCTCCGAATATCTAGCAGTAGAGGCGAGTTAGTATTCTCCTTTTAGGTGATCGATTCCAGAAAGTTGTATAGCCATCCTGTCAGCATACAGTCGCTGCTTTCTTTTACTGCTTGCAGCTAAATACTGGAGAGTTCGGGGTGCGCAGATCACCGCGTTGTTAATCCTTTAACTGAAGATTTATCACGTTCTCCTTGTTCTCTCCTTTTGGAGACAAATCAAGCGTTGCCATTTAATGTCCCCGACATGATAAGACATACTAAACTGCTACAATGACCAACAGATAATGGCTGATCATTTTCAACCCTTCCCAGCGTCACTTGTAGTTTATGGTTCTCTCCACTTAAAAGACTAACTTTTCCACCAGTGCAAAGCTAGGAATCCAAGGTTAGAGTCCCTCCAAGATTGAATGTTAGGAAGTGTTAGACTTGGCCATTCTGCTAGTCATTTTGTATTTATGATATTAGTAAATAAAAAGCATCCGAGTTGCTTAAATATGATTTCGTGTATCATTTTAGATGAGGAGGTTTAGATTGTAAAGTTCCAGACGCAGCTGGTTAATTTTTGAAAGGTTGGCGTCTTTCAAGCTTCCAAAAAATCATTCTTCAGCTTGTCATTTAAGCGAGGATCCTCTTCGCTTAGGAATGAGTGTGTTGCGATGGGTTTTGAAATATTTCGCTTGAATAGCTGGACGCTTCGTGACGCTTAATTAAACAGTCGTAAATAGTTCTAGTAATTCTACCTCCAAATGTAAACGTAGCAACCCTGAGTCAGCTATTAATGTTTGTCTCAAATTTACATATTTGTTTCATCTGCATCTGTACGCTTTTCCAGCATTTTTTCCTTAAAATCTCTCCATCCTTGACACAGATAGGCAGGTAGCACCTGGAATGAATCCCAACAGGTATGGCTAACTCGAAATATCTAGTTCTCATTTACCTTTTGCCATCTCGCTAAATTTAGCTATAGGTTTTTTTTGCTTGGAGAGTACTACTTTTCTTTTCAACTGAAGATAGATGGAAAAACAGCCACCACAAGGTCATCTCTAAGCTGTTTGTGCATCTTCAGCAGTTGTTCTTAGTAGGCTTGCGACGGTTTGAAAATTGTACAAGCTCGATTTTGGTTTTATTCTTGTGCCGATTCAATTATTCCTGCAAAACTATAGTGGAAATGAGACATTTTTTTATCTTCAATGTTATTTTGGATTTAACCGATAAGTCATCTATTTTGTACTTTGCGAAAATTGTTGGTAGCTAATCCTAAAGCACTAAGAATGGCGTTACTGTAAGAGAAGCTTTGGCGAGAATTGAAGGTTAGCGAGCAATCCGTTTTATTGAACTCCAGAGCTTTGAATAGAACATATTTTCGGCTTTTCGAATTCACTTTCTTGATGACTTTCCATTGCCACTTACTTAGCACCCATTTATGACCTCTGGGCAATTTCAGGACACCATGAGTCACGCTTCCACGAAGATATCATTTACGTTGCTTGACTTATTTAGCATGCGAGAAATTTATATGCCAATACGCTTGGAGGTGACTCTTATTTCTTATGTTGATGAGTAATCGAGAAGAGCTGGCAACTTTGTTGAAATGGGATCTCCAACCTTTTCCAATCCTGAGGTCCATGCTAGATTGTAACATACTAACGAATTTTGGTCCTTGTTAAATCACCAGGCTTTCGTAGTTAATCGACTGGATCTGTCGATTAACGAGAGTCATTTTGTGGTAGCTGCGTTGCTGATGCCTTTACTGTCCATTTTGAGCCCCTCATTTATACAAATGTCACATTCCAAATCAATTTTAAAATTTTAATAATTGAAATAAAAGTTAGAAAGTTTTATTGGCGAACACACTAGCGCTAACTCACAGATTCACTTTATGACATCATTGGGAAAGAGGCTATACGACGAAAGTGCTATAGGTATCTTAATCTAGATCGTTAAATTTAGAAAGTATTACATATAGCTAGTGGCTCCTTTTTCGAAAGTATCGTCCAGAGTTATCGATAGGTTGGCCGAACATTGAGAATTTCACCTATGTTCTGATTTTTATGTTAGAAAGAAAATACGAGCTTGAATTAATGTCAGGATATGTCCTAGTGACCTATCTGATGATTTCAAATAGTTAAAAATTGCGCAGAAGAATAAAAGGTCTGTGAGGAAGTGGATTTCAATTGTATTACAATGAGAATCGAGACACGATCTCTCCGGGCCACCTAACTTACACGTTCATGCATTTACCACACCTCTTAATTGGAATATTCAATCCAAAATCCTAGTTTAAGCGTGCTTTTTGAATTCTTCTGTAAGTTTTTATTGAAGAATAGTGGTAGGTTAATCCAGTCTCTCCTTTCCGACCTGGGCATTGACGAAGTTATGAATGCTCGTAACTGTTTAAGTTTTTGACATGGGCTTTTAACCATTTCTGGATCTCGCAAGTCTCAGTAGTACAGTACTTGCTATATGGTTCCCTTTTCCTAGGATGATTTCGCACTCTTATCACTCTTTCTGCGCTACTTCCTTGCATTTTGGCACGAGAACCAGCACAGTTTTTGTTTCTTGTTTAGGAGTTTCGCTATTTCTCTTTCGGATACCTATCCCATTATGAATACTTTTTCCGAATTGTCGACCAACCTTGGGAATGTTACCCCTATTTATCAACATTGTCTGTCAGTGCATTCACTTACTCTTACGCTTTGCTGCACCTCGAAAGCGTTTTCGTGGGTCAAGCGTTTCTCATAATTTAACTGAACCCAACTTTTATTGAACAGAAAAGACCAGCTTCGAAACATGGAAACTTGTTTTCTCGACGCAGCGATCAAAGATCTATTTAGATTAGTTCCGACTGGGGACCTTAGCGACCAGGCGATATGAGCAGGTCGGATAAAGGGGGCATTCCATCAGTGCGGCTGCGTCATCTGCAAACAAAGCCTGTGATTGAGACCACTGAGTCATCCTGTCTGGACTCGCCCGAACAATACGCACCTTCCATGTAGCGCTATGACCGTGACGGGATAACTCTAATCAAAGCTGATTCGAACCAATCGCTTAGACAGTAAACGGTGAACTAGTATACGACACAATTACAAATCTCATCCAATTTCAATAGGTTTAATTTCTGAAAGGCTATTCATTTAGATCATCTAAGTAATATTAGTGCGAAACTTACGGAGTCACATCTATCTTTATATGTCTAAATCTATAGATATGGATCCACAAGTTATGGTGTTGCAAACATCCCCTTCACTGCATTGCTGTCGCAACTGAATTTTAAAATATGATCGTCCTGAAGGACCGGTTGCTCGCTTTGCTCTGATTTCTAATCTGCTCATGATTGCTTCGTCGTACCAATCCTAAAAATTCACTTTCGCTTTATCTTGCAGCTGATAGCCTATTTCCACGAAAATGTTGGTGAGATCATGAAAGTGGTGGACCCTGTTTGGCGTATACTCAGCTCTCATGCTAGTTTCATCTTATCTCTATTCATGGGTACCGCCTCGCTCCTCCTCTCCGGAGGATCAGTTGTCCTCAACTTCTCCTTCTCCATCGTACGTCACCTTTACTTCTTGCTTACCATTCATGTTTAAGGCGCGTCGCTTCATCCATACACTTGCCTTCTATTTAGGTATAGTCCTAACGTGGAGTTAGATGGTAGCTCATTGATTTTTCAGCTGTTAGTTTATAGTGTTAGCTAACAAGTGGTCTGTAGATACTAGGAATTCGTCGTGCTGCTTTCGCGATGCGCTGGGTTAGACGAATGAATCGCGAATGAGACCTCATTTAATTCGATCTCACCCCCTTTACTTTATAGATCATCTTCCTTTCTACACTCTTTTATCTTCTGGCCGCAAGTGAGCGGACGTATTTACCGGTGGATTTCGTGGTTTCCCTGACACCGCAACGTGGAGAGGCATCCCCCGTTGTCATATGCTTCTACGCTTCTGTTGAAGCTGCTGTGGCTAGCGTCATGGTTACCACTCTCAAACGCACTGTCTTCTACGGAATGTATACCCTTCTTACACATACTCTCTTGGGTCTTGATATCGTTGTTCTTCCTTCAAGTAAGTCGAAGCTTATCGATATTTCTTAAATGATTATGCGAAGTCAAGCAATACATTCCAGTTAAAACTAACCTTAACTGTTTCCTGTATTGCCAAAGCTTAAATATTGAAGGAAAGTATAATCCGACTATCAATCCTTAAAAGCGTGCATAGTCGTTCTAAACACCGGATGCGCTGTTAAATTGTGAACCTGTGCTATTGGCCAAGTACTTTTTTCTTTGTGTGATGCCTACCTCATTGTATTCGCCCTGGCTTAGGTGGCATCTTATTAATTTCGAAATAAGCGAGGTTGAGGGAAGATATGAAAACGAAGTGTGATAAATGCGGTAAAGAGTGCCACATATTCTCCTTCTCGACTAAAAAATATGGTTTCAGTGGAGGGCTCATCTGGATTAATGGAATAGGAGGGGAAATGACCAGAGAACTCCAAAACATTTAAACCGTCCAGAACACCCTATTCTAGTATTGTTGGTTTGAATCAGGGTTTTAGTTATTCATTCCTAAGACATGAGGTCGCCTCAAGATTTTAATTTCTCTTATATTTTAATAATTCTCTTTTTTATCGTCATTGCATTTACTGCCTGCAGAAGTGGATTCGGTTTGCTTTCAGAAAAAGCCTCACTGGCGGGTAGCAGCGTTGACTTCTCAGTAAAAACGGTGTTCGTCTTGTCATTCAAGTTTTTTTTTTTGATTTAGGCCACTCCAGCTACTGGGAGCATCGCATTCTTTTTTTTGCTATGACGCGACTCCCCAATGTACCAATCTCGTTTCATTCGACATTCCGAGTTGCTTCTCCCGTTTCCTCGTCTTTCTTCAAGATAGATTTTTTGGCGATCGACTGCATTCTTACGTGAGAATCCAAGAAAGAGCTCGGGAAAGTAGGATGAGTTGAGTAGCTCTTTCCAGCAGTTACGATAAACCAGGCCAAATCAAACACAGGAAAAGTGCGAAGTTTTTTGATAACCTTAGTTAAATCGAATTATTTAATGCAGTGCTTTTGCCGTCAAGCGTACTTTCAATGACCTACAATACGGAGAAATGAGAGTACGTGCTAATCAACTGTTGCTCATTTGGGAATTAAAATTATAACCTTACTAATTAAGTGTCGGCCTGCAGAGGGAGGATTAAATGGAGGTCATCAATCAGAGTCTCCATGGTCCTCCTCAGACACGAGTCAGAAGGCAGTTTCTTTCAATACAAAGGCTTTAATTTATGTCGGGTCCGGGTCAGATCGATAAGAACGTGTGGACACCCGTAGATGGGGTAGTTGCAACTACCCAGTGAGGTTTAGATTTGTCCTCATACGTTTAAGAACCTGGATACCAGCAGCATGTCTGACTTAAAACTGATTATTTGGTGCCCCAATAGTAAATAAGGATATATTCAACTAAAATCCCCACTTGAAATAACTCCTATCTCACCCATTCGTATTCATTCTGTCATTTAACGTGCCAAGATTTTTACTATGACGCCAAGGCTGATAAAAGCATGTTGTGCGCGCATGCTTTACCATTGTCAGCTCATTAAAGTGTTTTGTGGTTGTTTTCACCCCCCTCTCGCGGTGCTTCAAAAGCTCGATCAAACCAGACTGCTTTAATGGCTGATATTTCAAACATCTTCGTTTTCGTGACAAAAACAATTGTGACTGATGTCATATCAGGCTTAAAATAATGAATAGATACTTTAGTGTCTTTTTTAAATAAATTACGGTCAAACACTAGGGCAAGAAAACTTGATTTTAAAATGCTGTGCCTCAATTATGAGCGTTTCTATTGGAGAAATGTTGTTGTTACACTCCAACATTTTCATTCTCTCTTTTGCATTACGAGTTATTCCATCAAAGAAAGCCCTATTGCCAGCCCTGCTTTGAATACCAATAGAATGTAAATTTCGAATTTGTTAGCATCTTCATTGTCCATGGGAAATTCGCCAAATTCCCTTGTAAAAGCTATCATGACCATCACATCATGTAGCAGTATTATAGCTTTTGCAAATATTGGATTTGTACATTAGGTAGCTGAGTAACGAATGTATGCTGAAACACCTCCGTCCACAGTGTTGAATATGTTAATAATTTCTAAAGGGCTGTTGACCACGAGATCGATCTCACACCAGTGGATAATCTTTGTTGGGCTATAATTTGCAATTTCTAAGACTCCTATTCGGTCACATAATCTTCAAGATGCGGTTGAACTTACAGCCTACAATTTTATTAAATCAGAGACCATTCATTAGAACATCTTCAAACTGGTAAATCCACATTGGTTACTTCCTATGCTAGGTTTCTTCAGTTTCACATGAGAGTACCTTAGGACTTCTTGTGCAAAAAACGAGGATCAGACTGAATGACATCAGATTACAATTATACGCCCTTATCACTCCGATCAGTACTCTGATGTCTGTTTTCCATTTCAGTAATAGCGACGGTCCTGGGAGCAGTACCACTGATGGGGCCATATTGGCCAGCGCTGCCTGGCGTTGTGGAGCTCTGGTGCATTCGTGGATCTTATTGGCAGGCAATTCTTCTTCTTTTACTTCATCTCCTTCCCTACTACATTCTCGATACTGCACTCTACACCGAAATCAAGGGGTATGTTTATTCACCCCCTGTAAACAAATAGCTAATCGATGAATTTTTTGGGTCATCAACTGCCCTCTAGACGGTTTAATAAATCTGAAAGGTGATAGGCTGATTATATGATGAATGGCAGTATTGTAGCTTGGCCTCATCAGTTATCAAGTGGGATATCCGCATAGTCTAATAAAATCCTCACTGTCGCTATTGTCCTGACCAATCAGTGGCCATGTCCGCATTGCAGTTGACTTATTAAGTGCTTTGTAGATGCACTTCTCTATTTAGATGTCAGCATATCTGGAGTTGAGTGATATCATCTTTTCAAGGACTATGTTATCCTGTTTGATCGGTTCGGAATCGTGCAGCACTTGATATTGGGTAACTTCCTAACAAACGCCAATCGCGATTGGAACAAGTGCACTATACTCTGCTACACCTGAGAGTTTCTTTTTGGGTCCCATCAGGGCACAGCCATTTATGTTTCAATTAAGGAATATTTCAGCAACCGTGTTTTGATTCCATAATCCCAATTATGGCTATGTTTTTTGGAAAATATCGATTTTCTGTAGTCCAAGTGCCTTGATACCTTTGATTTTCAGCCAAACGCTGCTGGTGAATAAGGTCTTTATCTCAGGTTTATGGTACAACATTTCAGGCGGCGCCTTTTCGCATTGACTTGAATGAAGCGAATCACCCAAAGTCCTGCGGATATGTATTTTATAGGAAAAAAGTTTATATTACCTCTTCTCAAACGTTAATCTCAATTGTTTGGAGGCATCGTTTGGATGGAGTTTCATGGGAAATAGATCGTTTAAAGTAAATAGAATTACTTAATCTAAAATTCGAATTTGGATTTGCTTTTTACCTCGACTTATCTTGAATCGTTCGTTCCCCTCATTAATTTTTTTCGACATCCTCGAAGGACCTTTTCATTCAATTCCGGTGTCCTCTTCAACATAGCCTGTCAAATTTCGCTCAGACCTCGTGTCTATTGTACTTGAAGAGCTCTATTCTAATCACTTCCAGCAAAGGTCAAGCTATGGTGTGGTTAGTAAACGGATTCGCCTGTTCTGAGATCCACAGCACCACGAAGGGCTAAAGGGTGGGAATATGGTTCTTCTTAAATGACAATAGATCATATGGTCCTGCGTATTTATTTCAGAATTGCCGCTGCAATAGTAAATAGCCTACCTCCTGTCGTTATTATCGTCTATGTAATTTAAGTCCGATTCTTATCCCTCTACCGGACTGCGGAAAATTTCTACAAATATAAATTTAATGACTGCAGACAGACGGGTTGACTAGAGGGTAGGTGGGTGGATTTAACATCGTGAACTATTGAATCAGTCCAGTAATCGCAGCTCTAACTCCGCGCTCGATCTTCAAGCCCGACTGCACACTTTTTGTCGCTTTACGACACCCCTAGGGGTGTTAATCTTCTGTCTCGCTTCCTATCGATCGATGCATGTATGTCATTTTTATAGGTAGATAAGTCGTTGCCATGCCTCCCCTGTCACCACCCCGCAACCCTGATTTATCCAGTCATCTGTCTTTGTTTTTTTTTGCATTCGCTAGAGTCGACGTTTATCTTTTCTTATCCCATAATAGCCCAATTAGGACAGCACACATTTTCTCGCACTCATTTGAAATGTGAACCTTCTGTTTTCGCTTTTATTCTGGCCTCAATTGCGTTTCTTTGTGAAGATGTGGTTCGATTTGTCTGTTTGCTTTGATTGAGTTCTGGGTGAGAGGGCAAAGCGTCAGTTGCACTTGGCTCATTAATTTCGCCCATGTTCATCGAGCTCTTAACTATTGAGGTAAGCGTGCTATCAGGGCCTACAAAAAACACTAATTACTGAATTATTTTGCGAAAGAGCGTTCCTTTGTCAACTGGTGTGTTACTTTGCCTCCGTTAAAAAATGGCATAGATATGTACGGAAGCATAATATTTATTAGTGAATTAATCTCCATTCTGTGAGTCTAATGGACGTGCTCTGGCTCACAATCTATGAAGATCTTTCGTGCCAGCGCGCTTCCCTAATCTTTGAAATCTGACCTATTTTCTGAAAAGTGATTTAATGAAGGTAAGCCTTGGAGGGAAAAAGACAGGCCATTGATGCACTAGCGGGACTCGAGAGCAGCTTTTTTATTGTTTCGCTTTCATCATTTACCGGACTTTACTTGGAGTTAGGACTGCTTTAGGGTTGTTAATCCAGAGACGATCACCTGCTTCTAGGAGCTCTTTTGCATCTGCTCATACCAGCACTTAAATTTCAGGCTTCCTTTCATTCTGTTGACCGATGTAAATCCAAGCCTGGTAAACGAGTGCTTTCCGTTTGGCCATTCTTCATTAAGTATTCAACCAATGGACCTCGAACTCTTGACATCTGATCAGAGAATCACATACTCAGCCGCTACGCTATGTCTAACGGGTGTCTTCATCTACGATATCTTTCTTGTAGAAGTTATTCTCGCTAATCTCGTTAGCTGAGGTAATTCTCAAATGAGCTCTAATTCTTTCCTTCAAAGGCACAATTTCATATGCATTTTATTTACCTCTAAATGTCCCCATTCTTTCATTCCACGGAATGGGGGAGGGCGATAATCAGTGGGGTGAATTCCATTAGCTTCTTTTCAATTCCAATGGCAGAGGATGAAGAGATTGAGGAGAGGACACAAGTTCGTCCCCTCCCTGTTTGGCTTTGTACGCACATGCACACCACCCACTCGAAATCGCCCCTCAACCAAGTATGCTTACCAAAACCCTATTTCTCCACTTGGGTAAAAAAGAATCTGCATTAAATTATCTGGGACATTGTCAACTCGCTGGGGTATGAAATTTTATTACTCAAGCCCCTGCCTTGCTAAAATCCACCAAATCGTTTAGATTTTCAGGCGTTTACTATTGTGAAGGAATGCCTCGAGCTGCAGGCAATTTCGCATTGGTGAATAGTTTTGCGAGTCGTTCAAACAGAGAACTCTTTGTTCTTTATGAAAGAGTTCCTTTGACACAAGTTAGCTTTTATTGTAGCTTCTAAAGCCCAGCTAAGTACTTAAGCTCCAAACTACTTTTAATACTCTCGCGAAAGTGTTCAGTACTTAATGAGCTACTCCCAAAGCGTAACGATCTCCTGTCTCACTACAAATGGATCAAATCCAAATTCTATTGTAAAGATCGCACGACTCAAATAGATCGAGTATTTCATCATATTTCGTAGATGAATGAATCTAAAATTCATGGATAAATTGGTATTTTTTGCCAACGACGTGTAGAACCTAGGTGTAGAAAAATGTCGTTATCCGCTTACTGATAACGGAATGAACTCTCCCTCTCTCTCTTCGATATAACAGCCTTATACGTAACAAACTCATGCCTATGTTGATGAGGATTGTTTTCAAAGTCGTGCCTTAGGAGGAGGAAGCTTCTCTTTGGCCAACCCTCTTATAGGATAGTATTTAAACAGTTTGAATGGTCATCACAACTACTGACCATGTGTTGACATTTTTGGAACTTATGCCGATTTGCTGCTTCACCAAGATTCGACTCTATCAAAGTTGAAGTTCTGATTTACTCAAATCCATGTGCCGTTTATTGGTATCAAGCGAGAAACTCTCAAAGAATGTTTGACATAGAATTTGGAAACGAAGGATTACATCTGCAAATATTAGACAAAGTGCTAGGCAGTTGCTTTTTATATTAAAGCAAAAGAGATATTGGCACTTAGAACTCAAAGATCCCATTCAGCTACTTCCGTTATTCTTGGTGACCGTCGTCTCTGAACAATCAATTTTTGACGTCAACTCCAACATTCTGCTCATTGGTCGGTTGATGTATCGGTGGAATCGATGAGTTTCGATCATATTACCCGGAGCTAGGTTAGCGAAACCGTTTGATCAAATGAAACTGTTACTAAAAGCCTCCTTATTCAACAGCCCTTGAAGATACGATGTTAATCTGCGGTGCCACGAGGAAGCAAGATGACGTTGACTTAAAAAGGGATTATTTATGAACATTTACTTGAAAGAATTTGTCGGAATTAAACCTTTTATTGCTTCGTGCGGCACTATGGCCGTCATAGAAATGCCAAAATTTGTCTGATGTGCTAAACTTATCCTATTTTAACTGAACTGAAGATGATTGAGTTGTTCAAAACCAGTAGTGACAGTGGATTTGAGTTCGATCCATTGGTCAATGGGCTTCGTCACTGATTTTCATCGGTTCACAATTAAAGACCGAATTTTAACGCCAGTATTTCCATGGCCTAGATTAGACATCCAGATAGCTCTTCTCCTGACTGTCTTTTACAATCGTCTGGAATAGATAAAATCGACTTTGGGTAGTGATGGCAGTACAATAGTTCTGGATAATTATTCAGAGTTTTTCTCACATATGATGGATTAGCATTCTAGCACATTTTTTTATGTTGCATGGCAATAGCCCAGATTGGACCATCAACTACATTCGATTAGTGGTTTCCTTCCTATGGCCAAAACGGATGATGGACTAAGCTAAACTTCTAACCTTCTAAATCCACACTTAACGTGTTGATTAATGTCATTCTTGGTACTCCTTTCGTCTGTCCATCTAATTTACTGTCGTAAGATTTCCTGTTAGTTTATTAAAACAGCCTAAACCGCATTTGAGTAGCGTCCATGTTACCAATCAAAATATATCTTATTTTTCAGTATTAGCATTTATCAGACAGGTGCTGTACGCATTGCAAATAATAGCAGGCCAGGGCCCGAACAATTAGAAGGATGATATATATCGAGAAGAATGCCATATCGGCTTAAGCTAACTCCATTCTTTAACCTCCTTTTCCCATTGGACTAGAGCTGACATCAAAGTTTCGCTACTGATGTTTAATTTCCAGTCTTTCGGTCGAAGAATCTATCGCAAACGTGTATGTTGTCCTATGCCCAAATACTCTGGGATTTGGCGGAAACAGGGAATATCGCTACTGAAGCTTATTATTTGAATAATTTTTTTCGGTCCTGGTCTCGAAATATATGCTTACTTTCCCCAAGACTAACAAATCATGTTCTTCAAACAGGGCTCAGTTAGGCCTTCGGACATCTCGAGCTGAAGCGACATTTGAGATTCGTTGGGAACCTCTCAGGAATGCGGTTGCACTGGTTTTTGATTATCCAGGTTTAGTGAATGCAAATTTTTGAATTTTAAACGGTGTTTGGCGCTAAGGAAATCCAATTCAGCCTTCAGTGCGTTCTTTGATATGCACTTTGACAGTACACCACTAAGTCAGGATCTAATTGGAGTAATCGACTATCCCTCTCTCACAATTGCGTTCAAGCTTAAGATAGTGATGGTTTGGTTTCCTTGCCCAGAATCCTCTTGGCTATCAGAAGGAGCTTATTTACCTTGTCACACCAAGACTTCTCAAGCATGATTTTTTCATTGCGAATTCACCCCGCTGAAATCATGCCACTGTCTGCATGAAAGTTCAAAAAATTTTCACGCTTTTCCACGTTTCTCATATCTCCTGGTGGAGCCAAACTTTCATATTCTTGCCTAATTTTATCATAAGACTACGACCTTTCGATGCTTTAGCACAAAAAACTGAATTGTTTACGGTCATATTGTGGCCATCCAAGCGGGTTGGCTACGCTTTGGGCCAAAACCTTCCCTCCCAAACTTCCTTATCTATGCTCACTCACTTCTTCCATTAGAGCGGAGCTATCCACACTCTGGCGCTTCTAACAGTGCTTTGGGCGGTGTCGGACTTCCACGCTTCTACCCCTCCTACCCACAGAACATGCCTTAACTGACCTCCTTGCTAGCACGATTCCTTTAATTCTGCACGCAATGGGTCTCCAGTGTATTCTCTTTTGACTGGAATTCTGCTTATTTCTGATATCTCGATGTAAATTAGTCACAAAAATCTGTGCTCCTAATTCAGAGGTCTCTCTTCTGATCATTTCCTTGTTCTCTCTTGTAAGTGTAATGGACCAACATGATAAATTAGGTTAGATACACGTTTAGCTGTATTGGTGTGGTTCCCAGAAAAAAAATGCAGCTGTTCTTGTACTTTTCAATTATAGTCGCATTCCTTTTTGCTTGAGTGATTCATCTTTGGTACTTCTGATGAGGAAATGTGCTTAGACAAATTCCGAATCCGTCGTTTGCCTGATCAAGGTGTTTGGTAACATGTTATTTTACTAGTCTTCCTGATTGCGAATGGTTGATTTGAGGTTGAAGAGCGCTAGCTGGGACTGGTAGGTTAGGTTGACCCCTTGAAATAGGCTTTGTTTTGCGGTCGCTATGACATTTCCCCCTTCAATCCTCTCCATTAGTGTCTATGTCTGCTATTTTTCAATAGTGAAGTTAGATTACTGTTGCCATTGGAGGAGGTTTTGCAAGAGAACTCTGGATGCATCAACTTCAATGGTTAGTAACCGCAAAATACTCTAGTACGATTACCTACTATTCTAAATTTTGCGAGAGGACAACAGACGTGGAGGTTTGCAAATTCGATTTTATTTTACACAAATCCACAGTCTTCAGAAAGGTATATTTATTCTTTTTTAACTGCGTTTTTGCATACCCCCTAGACAATCGCTTCTCAACCTTATTGGTATTCCCTTCTGCAACACCATTGAGCCAAGTGCGGAGGGTAGGAGTTTAGTATTTCAATTAGGTTTCTTTTGTGCCAGACAATAAATCCTAATCCCAGAGCTCATTAGGCCCTTTTGCTAACGTTCTTTCACAACGAGGGTGTCTCTTCTACCTTAGATTAACACTATTTTAATTCGTCTGTTTTTCCTCGGCCTAAGGCACAAATTATTAATTTTCCTAATTTATTCACAAGTATTTAGGCTAAAGACAATGTATTCAGCCCTCATTGTGGGCTTCAATTTTTGCAGACTTCATTGGAGAGTTACCGAGGATGTCGTCTCGACTTCTTTATTTTGTACGTCTCGTGATGTTCACATCCTCTGTCCTTCTCTGGCGCTCGATTTGGCTCTTAAGATTTCCAATTCCATGGCCCTTTCTCCAAAACAACCACGTAATCTAAGGCAGGTGTTGGCAGAAGTAGTAGATTGGGAACTATTCAAACATTTTCTACAGCCCACGAATCTCACAACTGCTTACTTGCAATTGGCACTTCTCTCCCAGACGACCTCCTTCCTAGTATGACCTTGACACTAACGAAAACATAACCTCGAACTGCTAACCCGAACGGTTTGCCATTCCTATCAGGCTGGTGGTTTGAATCTTCTAATTATTCCTTTCTATAAAGCGTATTTTTTCTGTCACATTGCTCGAAAGCGCATACGCTACTACAGAAGCTTCTTTGTCTTAAAATGATAAGTGGTCAGGGGAGATTGTAAAATACAGCAAAACGCCGCTGTGTGCTGTCACCATTCTACTTGTGTGATCCATCTCGTTCCACAGATAGACATTAAAAAAGGGAACTTGTCAGTTGCACATATCAGCACTGGTTTCTTTATCGCGCAAGTGCAAACCGTTTCAAACTCACTATGTGTCACTGTGATTCGATGCAGGCATATCGTTGTGCGTGATGCCCGAAAACAGTGAACCAGATTAAATTATGCACAGACTTAGAACATATGCATATAGAATAGATAATGTCAAATATCCCCCTACGTAGCTAAGTCTTTGGCATTCTCGCATGACATGATGATTTGCTGCTGAAGGTTGTTAATCTTCTTGTAGACAGGTGCACCACCAGATGTCCCTATAAATATTTGACTGATTTCGCTTCTAGGAATCCTAGTCTATTCTATTGACCATCTACAGTGTTTAAGCCGTAGCCAAGAGGGCTGAGCCACTTAATGGTCGATTGTGGTGGTGTTTACAATGATGTCGATAAATGGCCGTCGGACGAGTCATGTAGTGTCTGTGTGTGCTGTTCCCTAAAGGACATAGTTGTGCACACGCTCGCCTAAAGGCCTGATGATTGCAGGTGCGTTGCCAGGTCACTCAGAGATGGAGTGATGGATTCCCTTTTTTACCTTCTGATGATGAATAAGTGCGTCCTAATTTTGCCACTGCACTGGCTAAAAATAATTTATCCCTTGAGTTAGTGAAGAAATTTGATGGTGGGGACATAAGGAGGGAGATGGGAAACTTTTTGATCCGAACATTGGAAGCGCCATTGATCTTGTCGAGAAGCCACAATAGAAGGCATATTGCAATAACATCTCCTGAGTTCTCCTGATGAAGTTCTGAAAAGGAGTCTTCAACCAAAGTGACTCCTAGAAAAGTTGATTTCGAAAAATAAGATAGAGAAGGAAATGAAATTTGTCATTCATTGTGGAGAGAAACTCTATCCGACTGCACAGCATTCCTCCTTCCAGCTACACTGGAAAACTATTCATGCACGTATACTGAGTGGAGTGTAAGTTTGGCCAAAGCAACGCTGAAAGTCTCAACGGAGTCTTTGCGGTGCAGTGGCTGATCACCTAAGTAACACCTTTCAGCTTATAAACCTGCAACTGGTATTATCTCCTCGCCTTTCTTAGCATGCCAATAGCCTTGTTACCAGAGCGGCGAGGGTGAGAGAAGGGGGTATATGACAATGTTTCAGTCTTTCATGTGTCTCTTCAAATGCTTCCTGCCTTCGGTAGTTTGTTCTTTCATGGAAGTTTCTGGTTTTAAGTATCAATTTCCAGGTGCTGTGGAATCGCTCCTTATCAACAGTTACTTACAATCGTGCATTTAGATATTTAGTATCAATAATAGAGCCCTTCTCCGTATGCTAGTTAAGCATTCGCAAACCCTTTTTTTAGAACTCCAATCATGATTTTCAAACTTATAACTGATGTGGAATGGGATGGCTGGTCTTACCTTCATCAGCTGTCACCGTTCTGAAGGATACCTAGTTGCTGAAATGTTAAGCCACTTGTGCATCGAGGCACATCTGGTTAACGGTGTCCACAGTTTGGCTGAGCGTTACTGCCCACTAACGCATAAACATTTCCAATTTCGGATTGGCAATCATCATGCTGACTGGGTCTTATCACTTCAAAACTTTTCTGCGGAGCTCGAAAGCCATAGAGAGATCGAAGCACAGCACCTGCGGTGTATGGATAACACCCCTTGATGTGTCATGATTAGTCCAAATCTGCTCAGATTTTAAAGCGAAGGTCTTCCATTTCGTCCTATGTCAGTGTTCGTGTTCCAAATATTTGGTCGCTTTTTAAACTATAACAAACAACCAATCGATAATTTCTTGCATAACTTATTCTTAGAATTTCCACTTAGAGGCGTTCTTTTTCTTCGCCTAAGGGTTTGTTTGCGTTAACTTGGGCCTGTCCAGTCCATTGTTCCGCGAGAGTAACCTAGCGCTCATAATTCCGATTGACTTTCACAACTTCTCCTGCAAGGGAATTCTTCAAACCACAAGGAGTTTTCCGAGACTGAGGTCTTCGTTTAATCTAATGTACATTTGGATATCCTTCTGACTGTTGTGGAGAGCATATGACCATTGGAGTCATTGATACTTCAGTTTATGAGATATAGATATCGCGAGCATATGTGGGATTGATAGGCTCAAAATCGATCTACTGCAAAGGAAAGTCACATTGGCACACTCACGTGGTTTTTCACATCTGTGAAGGCTTTGCTTGTGAGAAGAAGGTTTTAAGTCTTTTTTTTTCTGCGCGCTTGAAAATCTAGCGTCTACGCTTCGCTAATGCACTCTCTAACCTCTATATGTGCGCATTTTCGGACACCAGCGTCTCAGCACGTCCTGCACTCTCGGTCCCGCACTTTCAACGATGTTTTAGCTCTTGTCAAGTTTACGAAAAAATGACCATTTAAGTAAGTCTCTGAAATCAGGCGTTTGGAGCTCTCTCCCTTTCTTCTAATTTGGGTTGTTCAAATTACACTTGACGGCATAGGCTTATTATAAAATACCTGGCCCCTATTTATAATTAAAATTAAAAGTTCATGAGTTTGCTGAGTCCATTGATGCAGACGTTGCCTATACGTGAGATCTGAAATTTTTCTTTGATTGATCCAGTTGATATGTAGTGCATGTTGAGTTTTCCGTTTGGTAATATAATAACTACGTTTAAGCAATAAATAGCGGATTTCGAAAATCCAAAATCGTCCCCTTAACACTCCTAACGACCTCTTAACTCCAGTTACTTACTTGACTTCATTTACCCACCTCGCGATCTCAAAAACTCCGGATCGATCCGAAAAATGCACGCATATTGAGAATAACCGTTTTTCGGTCATCAACACATGTTCTGCTGCCAGCCGATTATAAAATAAAGCCTCTCCGCTATATAGAAGGATACATGGAGTTCGCAGTTCCCAGCCTAATTAATCAAAGGTTCCGCCTCCTGCCTCCCTGTACATATACAGAGTATTAGGGCTGCTATTGGCGATGCCTCGCCCACAGCATTACATGGGTAGTAATTTTGCGTTTTCTGAAAAGTCACACGAGTACACAACAGCTGCGTGTTTGCCAAATGGTACTAGTAATGCTACCACTACTACGGGTTCGGCCAATATTTTGTCCATCACGCGTCGTTAAGAGGCAAACTACGAAGTGAAGTCGGTAACTGCTTGAAGCCTACATGCGTTCAATTGCTTATCATAGCGTTACCGCATTCTGAACGTGTACTGGCTGCTTGCGTGTCGTCGAAATCGTTTTCAGTGCAAGGATTTCAGCAACTTCCTCCCTAATCATAAATAAGTAACGCATGATTCAACCCTGCAACACCGGCCTGTTCGTGTTTTAGCGATTCTACCAAGTAAATAAAATTTTAGTAAAAGTAATCGTGGATCAAAACGACTCAAGTCGACAACCACTGAATGTCTTAGAAAATGATTAAACTCTACCGAAAGAGATGACATTTGTGGAGTGCAAATGTTCTAGTGTCTCTTCTACTCCAGAATCATAACAATCATAAGCTGATTAACAACGCAGACCATTTCAACGAGAGATCACCAGTCATTCGATCGAAAACTGCATTAACGACTGAGAGGTGGTGTATGTGCATAACAGCAGGTTTACGCAGAATAAACGTGCATTTAATAGAGCTATGGTGCGTCCCCTAAGTTGCCATAGTAACTCAAAAAAATTTGCACATCGATTTCCCATGTAAGAACAAATTCATATTTGTTACGAATCCATGTACCACGCGACTAGAGTGGGAGGGTTCCCATCGTAAGCGTATTGACCACATGTTTTCTATGGTTTTAGTTGCTGTATGGAATGTCTAGCAAACTAGGTCGGAAGTCTAGCCCTCCTCCGCCCTCCCCCAGCACACTTTTCAGACATCTATCTCACCATTTAGAGCTCTTGAAGAACAGACAAGTTGGCGGCGAGATAACACTGGCATAATCGACACACGAGTTTCGGTGACACTTCCCTTTTTAGTGGATGGCAATGCGTTGGTAGGGTTATCTTCCCGTTTTTGGGAGGCCAAGTGAGAGGGATACTAAACATCTTAATACGCCTTGAATACTACGATGACCTAATTAATATTGTATGGAAGCATCTGTGATCGGATCTAAATGAGAAAAGTGAGAAACATATGCCACGGCTTGGTCTTCGAATGAAGGATATAAAGTAATATGACAAATCGATGTGAAGCAAACTAAATGTGAAGTCGCTCTTTCTTAAGATCACCCCGATCATATTATTTACAAAAGGGGTATTTTTTCACAGGTCTTGTGAGAAAACTGAGCCTTCCATCCGGTCGGCACTATTTGCGTTGTTATTCACGCCTCCAGGACGTTAAGTTGCTGTTGAATCTATCGTCCCAGGATTACAACTTATGATTGGCGTGCGTATTTAATGATAGCCGACTCCATAGCAATAAATTAAGAAATCAAGTTAAGTAAAGATCGATTAATTCAACTTATGCGGTTAGCATAGAGGCCTTTATTTGGTTAGCAGCCCAAACAACTACTCCTGTTTCCCCAACCGCTCAGTCACTCGCGTTGTTATGCTTGTTTAGTGCACCTCTCAACTTGGGGTAGTTGAAACAACTTTGAGATGAACTCAACCTTTAGAACCAGAAGTCTTTGCTCCTTCACTTCATTCAACCTTCTCGCAATACTATCTAAACCGAACCTACGCTTCCAGTGTCCCTGTTGATGACGCATCGGTTCAGATGTTGCACTCTGATGTCTCCCCTAACTATGGTCTTATCACTGTAAACCAAACATTATCAGTGCAAGTGGTCATAACCACCATCAGTGGCTTGGTAATAGTCATATTCGCTGGAAAAGCCACTAATGTAGCTTCAATACCAACACTGTAGTTTCTGATCGTCCATCTGTAGATACTTCCGATGTGAATTTCAGTTTTCTATTGAACCCCGAATCGTTGACTCCATTTTCAGTGGTTATTCTCCTACTCGATCTTATCGAAGTCCCAATTATGCTCGCGGCTTGCTAATTGCCGAGCGTGGAAGTTGTGGCTGCTTTGGTTTATTGTTTACGAGGCGTATTGATGTTATCACCCTGCATTCAAGTCCACACACACACACACACCAGCTGAATCGCCGCATTAATAACAACTGCGGAAAACAAATTATTCCATGGCTCTTGTCCACTTTAAGCTCGTGCACTGTACCCAAATATTAGGTGAATGCGCACGAATTTTATCCAAATAATAAATTTCGATTGTGAATTTCATATATTAAATCAACTACTATTTACGATTATCAGCTGGAACAAGAAAATTCCATTCAGTAAAATCTAAGCCACTTTTGCTCATCGATTCTGGAGATAGTGGTGCCCTAACTAAACCTATATCTATATTTCGGGAATGATAGCTTCTTCCCCTATTCTTAACTTCAGGCTGGACTTGTCGACTGAAATGGTAATGGCTGTAGTGGAACTCCTTTAATAAGATAATAGAAAATACGATTTCCTTGTCTTGAGTTTTGCTTTCCCAGTATGTGCTCCCTTGTGGCCTCCTGGAGATTCCGGCAAAGGGCCACCTTCAAACAACTTTCTCATTCTCATTTGGTATTCTCTTCGGTCCCTTCCAAGCCCAAATCGCCACCCAATTGAGGGTTTCTTTTCCTTACCTTTATACCATCTGACAAATAGTCTTGCCTCGCAATATTCTATTAAGCAACTAATAAGTCATAGTAGGTGTTCCTGGATATATAGTTCCATATCGGTCGCGTAATTTAACATTCTCAGGCGCCAGATTTTCAGCACTTTTGTTTCTCGTGTTCTGGAAAAGTTGAAGACTTTTATTACCTTTTCGGAATGTGTTCAGACTTTCCGTGAGTTAGCGTATAGGTCCGGAAAAGCTCTTAACATGGGTGATCTCCTTTCGAATCGATAAGCCATCAACTTTGGTGCTTAAGTACTTGATCCCTCCAGGTGAGAACTCAGTGGATCTGATAGTTTGGTTTTTCGCTCTGCAAACTCGAAAACCCATTCTCGACATCACTCTGCCCAAGTTAGAAAACTTGATGCTAACAGTTTCAGATGGATCAATGCTTTGGCGAATAAACTTCTATTTGTAATTTTTGGAAGTTCTAATGGTTACTTTGCAATGTGTTTTATTATTCACTACATATTGTTAAGTTGGTATGCCTTTTCTTCAGTTATGACCTTATTAGCTCAGGACCGATCACTGCTCAAATTTAGCAGTTTTTGTCTGGTAGTCAGTCGCTTTTTATGTCCGCTTAGTCCGCATTCGCTACATTGCAAGCCCCCGCCATGGAAATTTGAGGGCACATTCAGGTGATTCCCAGTCATGAAAGATTGATGGATTTTGTGGGCTTTGTATTAACCGTCGAGGAGAATAGAGCACCGCTTTGCAGATCTATCGTATTTCCTCGTTGCTTACATGAAGCTTGATTCAAATTATTATCTTTGAAAGATGCACCATGTGGACTTTCCCTTTATATTTACGGCGTCAATTGCATATCCATCTAGTCAACCACTCAGTATAACAATTATACAAATGACTAAGCTTAGAAGACCCTAAAACATGGAAGAACCTCAATGTTATACGTAACCATGTTGGATAGTGTAGCAGAACAATCAGTAGGAAGTGAAACGGTTGATTTCGCCCTCATGGGTAGTTGTTCTGATGAAAATTAGACCTGGAGATCGAAAAACCAAGTAACGTGGGCATCTGAAAATAATTGCAAGACCAACTCGATCTTATTACTTAAAAAAAAAACAATAAAAGCATTGCATTTCATGGTACCTTCATCGTAGTTGCATTTTGCTCTCCGCACCAACTCAACTGCACCACTACACCTGTACGTTACTGTGTTGACAAAGCTTGTGAGTCACAGCTCTTGGGTCTATATAGCTCCAGATTGTATTTCCGTGATTGGTTAGAGAAACGAATGTCATTCTAGGTACCTTTTTATTCAATTCTGCGTTATATAGAGCCTTAAGCAATCTTCCACTTAATGGAGGAAGACATTCGTATATTGAGCTTTGGTCTTTTGATAATCGCTTCTTTATTTTCTACCATTTTCGAAAAGTATACCAATTCACACAAATATTCAAATACGTTTTGGGGGAACGAATCGTTTTTTGCTTTTCTTTCAGCGCCGGTCATCCATACTTAACTGGTCTTTCCATCGCTGGAGGGCTATACTACTTCGGCTTCGAAGGAGTCTTCATTGGGCCCATGATCCTCTGCTGTTTGCTGGTGGGTGTCAATCTCTATCGATTCCTTCTAACTCGATCGACCGAACCACTCCATACTACGTCGATCATTACCGCCCAACCCACGGTTTCCATCTCTCCGCTAAATTGAGGCGTCTTCCAATCATTTAACGGTGACGTAATTGATCACCCAAATTTTTTGTGTCCAGAGCTCATACCGACGCCAATAAATTCCTTTTCACTTGGCTGTACATAGGCTTCTTGTTTCCCTTGTTCTGTTCGTCATTTCTGATCTTGTGCTCTTTTCTGCTTTTATCCAGGGGACGGTTTCAGATAGTAAAATAAAATTCACTATTGGAATGATGCATCTTTTTGTTTTCGGTTATTTAAATCCACCCTTTTCACTGATCAGCTAGATGGGCTTTGAAATAAAGGCCGTGAATTTTGATGAAGCTCAAGGTTACTACTAATTTATTTCCCAAGCCCCTTGATAAAATTGTACCCTTTCTTATTGATATGATTTCGAAGGTTTGATGGTCGGTTGTGTAATATTATGAGAGGTTCCATAGACTGAGGTAAAGATTAGCAAATGCGACTTAGCTCTAAAGGCAATAACCGTCAAAATAAGATAGAAGGCAGCTCACATCGAATTCAATCTTTATTTCTTCCTAACTTTGTGAAATAGTGTCAGCCCGGTTAGCGCATTGGACGGCGAAAGGGGAATTTGTCATTCAAAAGAACTCTGGATGGTGGGCAGCAGTCGGATTTGATAGGCTAGACGTTATCATCTAAATGGGCAGCGAATGGCACACTTGTAGAATTCCGAAGAAGGATGAAGCGATGGTTCGTGTTCGAAGACCTGATGTAGTTACTTTGGATATGCTGAGGAGGCGAACACGAATGGGTTTTACCGACAGGAGGTAGTTGTGGAAGAACATCAAATGAAAAGCTTTGCCGTCACGCAGTCATGTAAATAGGAGCAAGCTCTATTGATTGTTGGTCAACACTGGTCAACGCTGATAAGCAATGCTTCCTCGAAATCACTTTTTGGTGCTCTAAACCTCCTTTCGGGGGTGCCATGCCTTGAACTTTGCAGCTTCATGCTTTTAATCGAACGGAGGAATCAAAAACAAAACTTGTTTGGCTGTCTGCTGCGATGAAAACTGGTAATCGACTCACAGATATGCTGGGAAATTAACTTTAAACTGGAAATAGTGGCTGATTTCCATGTATTGCTAAACTAGATTTTCCCTAGAAAAGCTGAAACAAGAGTGAACGTGTCAGCATCTCGGTAAGAGCAATGACGTATGAATAACTTAATGCTACGGGGCTACAATACCTTGTTGTTACTGAGTATGTTAATCTCGGGTCATGCTAACTAATCTGCAAAAAAATACCGAGGAACCCATTAAAACTCAGAATGACGAAGGTGTTTCCTTGTCGTCTCAGGTTGCGTTCTTACCTGAATCCTTCTTCTGATTGGAAACATGCAGATTTAAAACGACCTAGATCATTCCACTTATAATATGAAGGAAGCTAGCCTTCCCCTTCGACAAAGGCAATGCGATTGTTTCACCTGAAGTAAAGCATTTTGTGGAGTGGATTTCTACTAATCGGGTCCGCATTTTACTCGCAGCCAATCTCGGAATTGTCCAACTAGAGAAGTCCTCCCTTGTAGCCAAGTTAGAATTGGCGTAATTAGCAGTCTAACATGTATTGCTAGTATTATTATTAATGTTATTTTGCTCTTCCCTGAAATGGACTACAAACATCAATATAGGATTTTCCCTGAGGTACCTCACAATGCTTTGAACGCACGTCCAAATCCAACTGACTGCATCATCGACAATGCAGCATTCCCTTTAACGTCAGCATCAACCCCCGTTGACGACGAAATTTTCAAATATTTTGGCTTGTGTTAAAGTGCCGTCAAAGTAAACTTTGTTATAATGGATGTTAAAAGAGCAAGTGAAAAGAAACATCTTCAATCTGGCTGTTTCAACAGCCCCGGTCTTATCAATGCTGGTGGATGCAAAAAAATTGCTAAAATTGGCACCAAAGGGACAAGCTCTATAAGCTTGGTAGAACAATGCACAGATTGAAAGTGGTTTATTATCATAGAATCCACTGGGAAATGTGCCCTTAGATTAACTTAACATGACAACCATCGGTTAAACAGGCACTGCTTTTCCTTCATGGAGGATGCTAAAATTTTGCACTTTTGGTGGAATTTTTGGCAGATTTCATTCTGAAAAACAAATTCTGCAGCAATTTTAAAGGGGTTAATGAATCGGAAAAAAGGGGTTCAAAAGCACTCGATCTTCAATCCTGCAAAATTTGCGACATACGCATAGGCGAGTTTCGCCCAGCTAAATAAACTTTTCGACTAATGAATCTTGCGGAAGATTTTATCAAAATTAATACCAATTAATAACAAACACTGCTTACGATTGCAATAACTGATCCTTTGTGCGTCACAAAAAAATATACTTGATCTAATGGCGGGACGACTTTTAGGAACCTAACCGATTGGAAAATGAGCACAAGAGAAGCAAAGTACAAAGTATTTTCTGGTTGATTATTTTATTTAGAAGTCGAATTACTTTTTGTGAAAATTCTAAACAGCAGCAACATTCAATTTCTTTGGCTGAGGGATTCGGTAACACTCTCATAAAAGTCATTTTAACCAGCCGTGGATTGAATTTTACTCAAAATGACCTTCCATTTAATTCAAAAGGGGTTTCCAATCACCTCTGCTTTCCTTCAACTGATCATTCCTACCGCGTCGGTTTATTTCGTTTACGGTATAGAAGCGATGATCATGCTCATATTTTGGGCTCCGAAAGAGCAAGCCATTTATCGATGGTTGTGCTTGTACGGTCATATGAAAGAACTCATAAAATTTTTAAAAAATAACGAGACAGAAATAGTATTAGTGTTTACCTATCAGTTAAATATATAAAAAGAAAAGAATGCTTTGCACCTAACTGTTTCTTTTATCAAATCTCGTTAAAATAATCTAGATCAGTCTAGATCAATGCATCGCAGCTTGCATTTTTAATGTCTGAAAAGCCACGTTTCATTAATTTTTATAAAGATATTCAATAATACACAAACTCTACTTCTTTTACCTACTGGTAAGAGCGAAGCTATTTAACTCGGATCCAACGCCGACAAAATCACTTCAAAGCAACCTATTTTCACTTGTCTACACACAACCAGTATCAGCAAAACTTCTCTCCTGGCATCAGCTTTTGCTAGACATCCGAGAAGGCGACACCACCAAAATGAGGTCAGACTCTGATAGGATGCAGGAAAATTGGGATAATGACCAGAAAGTGGAAATGGACAAAAGATTGCAGAGAAATTTTATAGGGATTAGAATTTCCTTCAATTGTAGAGGACTCAAAATGCCTAATTTCAGCCAGGGATGGTAAATTGATTGGAGCAGTTTATCAAAATGTCGATTCTATTGTGCAACTCATAAGGTGGTCAAACCTACTCTCAAACCCCTCGTGGTGACCATTGGAAACCTCAGGGGCAACTCTGGGGGCTAATGAGAGGGGCCGCCGGATGGGACTAAGCACCTTCGATTATGCCAACAGAAGTACAACTTCTTACAGCTTGGTACACGAGACACGACGTAAATAACCGGATTTTTGGTCTCAAACTGGAGTATGGAATGCACGTGCAAGTAGCTTTGAATGGAATCCACGCTAGAATATTGCTTTCTGGAGGATATATAAAGACGGACGAATTCGGATGAGGTGGCTGGACGAAGTTGAACTGCTACCTGTACGACGAAGCTATGCCAGAGAAGAGACCAGACAAACGAAGACGCCAACGGACGTTTTTACTGTTCTCTGTTAACTATTGTGCTTAATTGCTATAAAAGCTATTTGTACTTCTGTTGTACCCCTAATAAGTCCTTGGGACTTGCCCTAATAGGTGGGGAGAAAAATAAATAAAAATAAGAAAATATGCTTCTATAAACCATCGAAGCTAATTGGAAGGAGAAAACTTTTTTGAGTGCAAAAATCCAGAATTAAATCTTTTCCTGAATAGATTCACGAGACGAGCATCTTTTAGTGTAGCTTTAAAGCGCACCTCCAATTCAGAGCAGATTATTTTGGATTGCAAGAAATGACGAGGTGACACAGATAAACTCCCACCTAGCGCCTGCCCAAGTAAATATCCTCAAATTACTACTTCACTGATAGGCAGTCAGTTTTAAACAATAGATGAGAACAGAGTTAGGACGGAGCGAGTTTAGGGTTAAACGGCAAAGAACTACAACATTTCCCTTTCTCCCAGTGTCTTCACCGGAGTATGGACTCTGAGACAAAAGAGTGTATCGCGTTCTTAGTTCCTTGATTTCTCGTATTTTGTTGAATTTGACGCTACCGTGTTATTCAACAGGAATAGTTTTGTTGCCTACATAAATATTTTGAATAGCGAATATTCTTTCCTGTTACTATGACACGTGAAAGCATAATAGCTACTGAATCCATAAACGATAGTATGAATGAGGTGTAATGCTAAAAAAGGAAAATTGTAGAGTTTTGATGGTCAGAAGGAAACGAATAAAGCCAAAACATTGTGGGAATTCGTAGAATATTTTTGAAGATAACATGCAATATCTCCCTCTACCCCTTCTCGTGGTTCTTTTCGTCAGCGTTCCTCAAAATAATAACTTCGATCCAGCTGAATAGTTTTTTGCCCTTCTGATCATTACTTTGGCCTTCTTTTGGTAGAGCTGACTTAGTAATCGAACGTGTACCAACGAGTCCCAAGCCGGTTCATTTGAAACGATTTAGGTAGATGTGGCTAAATTATAGCCTAACCAATGAGTGGAAAGTTTTGATAAATGTATGATATCAGAGAGTTCCTCATTTTTAACCGATATTTTTAAGATTCACCACGTTAAGATTTACTTAACAGGGAAGCGAATCAAATCTTCACATGAATTCAAAGAAAACATGGATCCATGAGTCAATTAGCGTATTTGCTGTCCAATCTTAATTAGTTCTTTATTTTTGTAGACTGATCGACAAATAGATGAAGTTTTCGGATAAAGCAATCAGAACAGCCTTAACTAGTCAAGCGCAGAATAGTCGCCATGCTACGATTCGCTCCAAAACTAATGTTCACACAAGAAATACAAAGACCCCTCTGCGAGCCTAATTTCACTCCGTCTACTAAATTTATTTAGATGAAATTTGAAAAATACTGATGGTCACTAAATAAGGATATACCGCTCACACGCCTTTAAAATTAAATAACGTTGATCAAACGGAAGAAAACCGTTTCACATACTTTTTAAATGATACACTTTCAGTGGGTACTTCTTCGACCTAGAAAGGCAGTAGCGAAAGCGGTAACTTTTCTTGATACGGATTAATAAAGTGTTACATTGCTCAGCTTTCAAGAGAGAGGCTTGTGAAAAAAATTGTTGGCCTCTTGGCCTTTAAAACTATATAAAAAAACTTTACCTGTCAATTTAAGGCAGCAAACGCACAAGAAAATTGAAAGGACCGAAAGAACGAAGAAGAACTCTGACGCACAACACGAAAGTTAATCAGACCGCAGAATTGCGAAGAGCGAGTTAATTAGCAAGGGGAATACGGCTTTGTTAAACTGCTGTGCATGCATCCACCAAAGCGCGAATCTTCTTTAGTTAAGATAAAAAGTGCGAGCACGCACAAATGGACAAAGGCCATAAAGGTGATGAAAGAAAACAGAGATGAGTGAAAGGCCTGCCACTTCCTAATAAAGCAGAGAAAATAAAGAAAAAATTTTTGAGTCTGTTTACCTTGATCAGAAATTTGTCAAACAAGGAACCCTTTGAACTTTTTAGCCATTGTTTTTTTCTAGCCAGAACTTATTGAAGCATTTTCTCGTATGATTCGGTCTCATTAAATTAATTAAATGTTGGTAGCCTAGGACTACTAAAATACACTGACGACGTACTGATGGCGATGGAGTTGGCACCAGAAGATGGTTCTTACACATCTGATTTAGTATAAGTATGGGTTCTTGAAACAGCATGAATGGGGTGTGGTGGTGCGTGCTTTGATCCAGCTATTTCAAACTCTAATGTTGTAAAGCACTCATTCTTGTCGTTTTGACCACATGAGCGCATGTACTTTGAAACATTTAGATGCTACAACTCTTGATGGAAAGAAATTACAACAGTAAAGCAGCAATCGGATTGACTAAGACAAGTAAGGGATCGTCTATCAAAGGAAGACTATGAGGAAGGTCTAAATAGAAGGAAACTATCATATCTCTGAGAAAAGCAGCAAAAGAAAATCGGTGAACGATCGTTGCGCAAAAAGGTTGAATTTGTCGATGAAAGTAAGCACTCGTGAACATGATCCTCATATACAGCCAAGTGCTAGAAGACATGAAAAATTGCACCAAACGATTTCCGAGTGTCGCCTTAGTCAGTCTTCCTTTTTTCCAAAAAAAGATTTGAGGGCTTACCTTAGAAAATAAAGATTTGCGTAACGGAATGCTTTTGTCCAGTGAAAGCTAGGAGACACATCTGAATGGTACCAACATTTTTTGCGTGCTGTCGTCCGAATGTTAGCTTATGTTGATTCTCAGTAGTTGCGATTTACAAAGATCTCTTGCTAGTTACAAAAAAGTTTTTTGATGCTCAAGGCTATTATGAGTTCGAAAACGACTGTGGCTGACAAACAAGAGGAGCGGATCGAACTAGGCGAGAGAAAGAAAATAATCAAATCAGTCGCGTTACCATGGGCTCGGACACGGCCGTTAGACTATTTGCCTTTATAATCAATGGAATAAGGCAATTTAGTACGTAATCTTGGTCAAATACCACGTCTTTGGTTGGCAGCGTGTGTAGCTTCGAAATAAGCGCTCCACCGTTGCGCCACCGCATCGAACATCACCGCAGTTGGGCATAGTCGTACTGTTAGGACCAGCTACTTGCCAATAACGTGAATGACGGCTTCGGTCATCTATATCTTCGCATATCTGTATGACACTTTTTCAATCGACATTTTGCAATAAACCTGAAACTCAGTTTCAATATTAACATAAGCACACTTTGCGCACATTTTTGAGAGGCGATAGCTTAGTCTTCTCAGATGGCATTAAATCATCATATGAAGCTAACGAGGGCAGTTATTGGAAAGTAACTGAGAGATCCATGGCCATAAAAGTAACTCGCGACGGCTAGCCACATATATCACTTTGGACGGAGAAGCTTGAAAGGTTTATCCTGAGAACCCCAAACAGTGAAATTAAACGCATTTAGCACCCTTTTAACCAGATTCATAGGGTCCCACACATTTATGAATATTTAATGAGCGCACAACAAATAAAGGCATTGCTGGTTTTCTGTTGAGAAAATCAGTTCGAAATTAATCAGCACCCCATTAAAAATTAATGTGAAATATTGCTAACAATGAGAATCCGTATTTTCCCTATTCACTTGGGAGGAAAAATGGGGTTTTTTAGAGGTAAAACAGGTCCCTATGCCGGAATCACATCGGAAAAGCTTTTTCACAAGATAACCTTGTAAACATAAATCTCTGGGGTGGAAAATATTATACTTCCTGATGCCCTTTCAAATATTTTAGAGGGGTGACGAGGCTAATGTTGGTGATTTTGCCAAGTAATAATACTCTTGGAAGATTTCCTTGAAACGAAAATAGTACATACGGGGCGACTTGTCAGTCTGGTCGTATGCGTTGAAATGGAAGTACCACAGCTTCGAGAATCTAAAGTAAATGGAAAGGCGTCAATTTAAATGTTTCTTAATCACAACTAGAGGGAACAGAGGTAGCTAAAATGGCGTAAAGTCCAATATGTTGGGTTTTTCGTTTAGCATTCTAGTTTGTCAGTGTAAGTCACTGAAATGCGTTATATATTTTTGACCTCGGCTAAATGTGATATGCATAACCGTCAGAGATACATACACGGAGATGAAAATGTGTTCTCTTAGTTAATGTATATGCTTAGTTGGTTAATCATGTGTGGCCGCCAGTCAAGCGGGCATGCTGCCGAACTTTCTGGATAAGGAAATGGCTAAACTGCACGCATCTTGAACGAATCGATAACAGTTTATGTACTGATCATTAAGGTGACTCTTGAGATGTTAAGAATATAATCATCCGTATGGGTTGTATAAAGTTGCATAAGGCATGGCATACTTCAGGCTGTAGGCGGTGGTTGGGTCGAAGCATTTGTGTTCAGCGACTTAAAAAATTCTTAAAAGTTTCACCATCCCTTTATATATGACTGCCATTTTATGCGCCTGCGCCTGATGAAACGGATCCAAAAGCGTCAGCGCACATTCGATGATTGGGGCAATCATTATTATTCAAATGTTAACCTTCAAAGAGACCATCGCCTAGAAAATCCTCAGTCTTCAATTTTTTATCTCCTTCAGATAGGAATCAACTGACCAAGTTAAATCATAAAAGCCGCAATTCCAATATCCTCATTCTTCACACCTACAACCACCCTTTTCAAGTTACTCAGGCCTACCAACCACATCTAGCACCATTTTCAACGGCATTGATCTATGGATTCCGACATCTCTTAATTGAAAAACTACTGTGTACCTTACTTTAGTAAAATTTAGTGTACCCTCTATGGTCTCTCATGCCCTACAGGATAGACAAGACGTGTGAATATAGTCGGTTGTTCCACATCGCCACATGACCGAAAGTACAAATTGTACGATCGTTGGTAGCTAGAGGGTCTGGAATGGAAAATAGATCGGACCAAAGTTATGCACTTTTTATTTAACTAACGAAAGCAGTTGGCATATTTACGTTTAAATACGAAACTTGAAAACTAAGACGGAATGTTAGCCTTTCAAGCCTGGTGTCTTCATTTTATAACTTTGCTTTGTATGAAAATGAAATTCCAAAATTAATGAAATATGAAAAAGGAAACTTATATCTTGCAATAATCACTTAAAATTGACCTCGATCCTTAAAAAAATAGCTGATAAAAATCGTGAATAAATGTTCAAACTTACAAAATCTCAAAAGATTCAAAAGTAGTTTTTTCAACTACCATTTTCCAATAGCCGTAAAATGAAGCGAGCGTCTTAATAGTACCACTTTGACTGAGGACTTAACTCTAGCTAATTAAGTCTTAAAAATTTATGGTATCGCTTTGGGCGTTTGGCGATGATTTCCCAAATATTACTGCAAGTCTGAGGATAATCATGTTAACCCCTGAGGGTGTATCCGGACGCGACCGCATTCGCCCCGCCACGAATCCAAGACGAGGTGCCGAGTTCTGTGACCTCCAACTGATGAATTCATGACATATATGTTAAGAAAGTACAGAACCCCGAGTATAACCACTTTCAGTTCCTAGGGTTTTATGTTAACCTATGAACTAATTATAGTGAAAATAGGACTCATCCTTTAATAAATTATAAAGAAAAAATGAAATGAGTGAAGACAAATGTAAATAATACATTAACATTTTTACTGGATAAAAGGCAGTTTTTTCTTTAAAATCAATTTAGCGCTCTCCTGTAACTCAAGAAAAATGAAATTGGAGATCGCAGGAAGAAAATGGGTCTAGGACAGAAAAATTAAGAAAGTGGGGAAGCAATAGCATAATGCATTTCGAACTCTGATTTGTTATAAAATGTGATTAAAATATAAGTAAGAAAAAGTAACATGATTAAGGTTTTATGTATTTCCAACATAGAATATTAAGTTAGGGCATTGTGAAAAACGACTTTTGAGATCTTTTCAAATGATTACCTCGAATTTTCCCATTTCCTTTGATGGTTTGCTTATCTACTCAGTGCTTCGAGTTCTGGCTTCTTCTGAACAGAGGTCATTCATTTTGTGTGTTAAAAGTTAACGGGATGCTCATTGGCTAACGCAGGGGTTAACCGAACCTCTCTCCTGCCATCTCCAAATGCATGAGAGTACATCAAAGCAAAATAATGAAAACACGAGTGTAATCTGAAGTGTTCTATTTAACCATCACATTTAATACATAAAATAATCTTCATGAAAATCAAAATTTCTGATATCAATGCAGGATTGTTGGCTGAAAAGACCGCAAATCTTGTATTGTCTAGAGTCCACGAGTCTTGAGGTTATTTGACACTACACTCCCAATAAAGGAAGCGAAGGTCTTTAAACAATTAAAAAATATCAAAGTTCTATTCTAACTTGGGCAGCTTTCAAGGAATATTAGAACATTAAAGTAACCAGACCCATTACAGCGTCAAACTAGTGCAATCAAGCAGTAGCTCCGAGAGTGGTTATTGTAAACGGGATCACAAACGTCATAACAAGTTAGTCCGTTCTGTTCCAAAGTTCATTTCGAATCTTTTTAAACCTGTTCCTAAGACTATTATTCAGTAATTTGCATCGAGACATAGGCGAAAAACTTCCTTGCCTGCAAATTATAACGGAAGAGATCACAAACCGACTCGAAGCCATCATCGGAAAAGGAATGTCGTCTTCTAACAGGAAATTAGGCTGACAGGATTGAGAACTGTGTGCCAGGGTGGCTGATTGGGCCCTCTTTCTTTTCTTTCTCTAAGACACACAGTGAATTCGATTGCCCTCTCTTATCGACAGTTCCATCCAGAAGTGCAATCTGATCTCATTTGTATAAAAGATCTATTAACCTCTTATGTCAAATAGCGCTGAGAACAATATTGCTCCAGGTAAATAGCTACACTTAAAATTTTTGCCATACGAGCAAAATAATGATACTTCAAATATAGATCATTTTTGGAACGTCTTCGACTGTCTTCAATAAATTAGAACAGGTATATTCCGAAATGCGATTGATATGGTTGGACTGCGATTATCTGACCAACTTAAATATGCATCACCCCAAGTCTACAAGCCAAATACCTAAATTCAATTTGAAAATTGTTTAATAGATCGCTACCAACATCGCGGCTATTGAAGTCGCACCATCGCATGATTTACCCGTTATAATCTCTTGCCAGACAGAGCATTATGCTATTAGTGAAAGCCGCGTTACGCAATAAAATCGGACCTTTCAGTTATACAGTTTTGCATTATTTACGCGATCAAAGCTTTCCATTCATCAGAATCACAATACCATACCACCTCATTGTTTTCGGTGCATAAAATTTGATGAGTCACAATGAATTCCACTCTTCTAATGGTGTTTTGGCAGTTTTTTAAAAACTCATAATTGAGAGAGCTCCTATGTAAAGGTTTTGTCTAAGACGCCAAGAAGTTTTGTCCAGCCATTTATTCTTCTACGTTCGGAGATCATTTATTCCAGGAAGCTTCAAATTTATGACTTAAATCAAGTACCGCGAGAATAAGTGTTAGACTCTTAGTGGAATCTCCGGGCGAATACCATGAATGCCTCGAGAAAAGCATCTGAGTGAAAAAAATTCAAGCCAAAGATAGCTGTATCAGGGTATCGATTCTCCCCTTTAAATCCACTATTTTTCAAAAATCTTATTAGCTTTTGTGGTCATAAGTTTTAACTGTTGATCAAGAGAATAAAAACGCCTACTTGGATCTTCTGAAACGACCAGAACAGAATGCTTCTGGGTAGATGTTAAGGTATATTAAGCTTGAACGAAGAGCGTTGACTCTTCTGATTTTTGACTCATAGTATTCCTCTTATGAATTCGCCTTTTGTGAATCCGAATAGATATATTTCTATTAGCGTTGACTTCTCCTTTGTCAACAAAGATGATGCTATGAAGTTCCTATCACATAGGCACATCAGTTTGCCATGAAAACCAAAGACACCTATCCATGGTTTTGATAACCTTGTGCATGCCTAAGTCAAGTGACATTCTACCAATCTTTCAGCTGTCAACTTCAATAAACTTATTTTAAATTCAGGTAAGTTTATTCTTTAAGGATTTCAAGATTCAGTGAAACACAAGCGCCAAGCTGATATACCGAAAAATCGGAGATGCTGTTAAATTGACCTGTGGGCTTCAATGTTGCCCAACCAAAAGATTGATTTTTGTTAGATTCTTGAAAATTCCTTCGAAATCATTTAAGCAATTTAAATCCACATAATGAAGTTGAAATTGTTCAAAATGGTCCTTAATTTATTATTTTGAATAGAGATGATCGGGGACGCCCAAAATTCAAAGTCCGTAAAATTCACTTTACGTGGTAGAAATTATTGCAAGTCATTGTGGCTGTAGGACTCATAACTAGACGATAACTTGGATTTAAACCAAAGCGGCTGTGGAGCTATATTACTGATCCGCGAATTCATACTCATGAACCAAAATTTTGGAAACCATGGTAACGCGTTACAAATACACACGACCATAGATGTAGAACGGAAGCCTACTGCAGAGAAGAAACCTTGTTTTAAAAGAAAATTGAAAAACTAAGCAGGTCTTAAAACTGCCTTTTTTCACATGAATTTTCCTCTAATATTATATATCAAGGAGATTGATAATTTTCTTTGTTTAAATGCGTTCTAGGCTTAATGCAATAATATTGGATTTTTAATCCTGTACATATTCGGAAAGGTTGCGGTTCTCTTGAAACTAGAAACGCCCTCAACAAAATGTTGAAATGTCTTCTCTCGCCAAGCGTTGCTAGAAATTAATAGCCGAATCTACCTGCACTTACTATTTAGAAAGCAACGTGTTGGAAGACAGTCCTCGTTTCACTGGACCCAAAGGCCATTCCATTCATTAGAATCACAATACCATACACCTCATTGTTTTCGGTGCATAAAATTTGATGAGTCACAATGAATTCCACTCGCAATTTCTAATGGCGTTTGGGCAGCTTTTTAAAAACTGGAATTTCAGTCAAGTGTTAATGGTTGCTTGGTAATCTAGTTATAAATGGACCGAGGAGAGATGATTTAAAAGAGATTTCCATGTTCTCAAAAGTGATCCACATCAAATTCCACCTTTGTTCCTACTAGTTTTTTATGTTTTTATCTAATGATGATGAGTTTTCGATTAAATAACCTGTAGGGCAATTAGATGAACTAAAAAATTCTTCCTCAGTTTTTACTGCCATGCTATTTACATGCTATTGCATGACTTTGCTTTTTAATCAAATGGCGACCTCCGAAAAAACCAACCCTCACCTTTTTATGGTGATGCAGGATAAAGACAGGTCTTCGTTAGCGCTGGAGTATCAACACCTAACAAGAGCTAATTTACAGAATGAAAATGGTGCCAGCAATTCCTTATCTAGTAGTCAAACCTACTCTCAACCTCCTCGTGGTGACCACTGGTAACCCCAAGGGCAACTGTGGGGGCTAAACAGAGGGCCGGCCAGTTAGGACTAATCACCCTCCGGATGCATAAAATTCGATATTGTCAGCAGAAGTACAACTTCTTACAGCATAAAACACGATGCGCGATGTAAATAACCTGGTTATGGCCTCAAACTGCAATGTGGAATGCACGTGCACGTAGCAATGAATGGAGTCTCCGTCAGACTATCGAAAGATTTCTGGTAGGAGGCATGAGGACGGACGAAGATGGACGAGGTGCCACGGCGAAGCTGAACTGCTACCTGTAGAACGAAGCCACGGTAGAGAAAAGACCAGACAAACGAAGACGTCAACGAACGTTTTTACTGTTCTGTGTTAACTGTTGTGCTTAATTGCTATAGAAGCTATTTGTACTTCTGTTGTACCCCCAATAAGTCCTTGGGACTTGCCCAAATGGGTGGGGAGGAAATAAAATAATAAGAAATCTGGTCAGCGATGGTGGATCAAGATTTTTTTACTACATCGAAAACTTTATACATTTAATATGTGTAGAAGATGGAACGGCTGCGGGAAGCCATCGGTCAATAAATTAATGGATATGCGATATGCAATCCGGCTGGGAGGCCATGAGTTGAACGGCGCATTTTACTTAGACAGGAAGTCTCGAGGAGTGAGAAGAAACTTGAGAAGTGGGGAAGCAACTTCGATATAGTCTCGAGCAGGCGCGAAAGAGACAAAAGGAGCAGCAAATAAAAGTATAGTTTAAATAGATACTCTTTACATGTATTTGTAAAAGTAAATTCTCCCACTCATTACATCCAATCGAAATATCAAGGAGGACGTTCACTGACTTACATCATAACCATACTGGGAATTCATGTAAATAGCATCTGAATGATTACACTATAATAGCTTATGCTTGTTTCACCATTTGGCTGGAATGCACTTTTTTAGAGGCCAATGAAATCCATCTTCTCCTCTAAATATAGAAGCAAAATACCCTAACCCTAACCCTAACCCTAACCCACAATAGGATTTGTTACAGAAGGGTATTAATCGCTTAAGAAATAGGTGAAATTTTAAATAATGTACATTGCCAATGATGACCGTAAATGTGTTCACCCACCAACACTTAAATGCATGCAGGCAACCATCGTATTGGTACCCTATGAATTCCGATTTTAGATGAAACAGAACCATCAAATGCCCATTGATAACCTGATATAGAATCTAATAAGTAACAGCTTTGAATAGGGCAACTAAAAGATGAATGTTAGCTGTTTTGCGGAAATTGTCTTGCAACGGTCTAGCAGCCACTAATTTGCGAGCCTGTATAAAGGTATGATCGAAATGACTAAAGGGCCGGCACAATGGGAAAAAATAGTAAAACTGCATTCAAAAGGCCATGTAAGCTAAAAAATTAGGAAATTTGCATCAAGACCGGAAGTGAATGCCTTATTATGAAAAAGTGATGGAGAAAATCTGAGGCCAACGCACAGGTGACGTCCACTGTTGCCTTGCCTCAATTTACTCAAATCCAAGCGGAAGTAAAATAGAATAAGGACATTTCCTCTATGCACCTATTTGATCAGAGCGGAGTGCCCTTTCAATAACAAATTTCAGACCACTTACTATAAAAATAGTGTCTAGAGCCTCCGACAACAAAGCTGACCGAGCGATCTGCACCTTGTTGATCCTCTGAATGAAGGTTTTGGCCTACACTAAGTCATTGCTAAATCATTCTAATCACTTGACAATGCAGTGATCTTACTCCAGTGAGAGCGACTTTAAAATTTCCGAGCTCTCCCATAACTTCAGATAGCTTAATCATTCAGTAGCCTTTGAGTGCTAAGAGTACTTCATCACACTCATATCTGCTCTTATGTTGTTTGTCATACGGTTATACGAACGTCAGAATAGGACAATTCTTCTAAGCAGCTCCTAAAATAGAACTAAAATCCAGAGAAGTATAAAAATAGTGAAAATTTTAGATGAATACCAAAGCCCTGAATGAAATTTTCCGAACATTTCTCGCTTCTTTGTCAGTTAGTCTTGCACTTGGTGTTGGCAAAAAATTAAAAACATATATAAAGATGTTTTGCCGTTAGTTCATTGCTTTCATTACCGAATATCAATATAAATGTTATATTGACTTAGATGTCAGGAAGTACCTGCGATGGCATCTCTAAGACCAGTTCTAAAAATCGTAACCTAACTTGAAAGTTAATATTGTATTTATATATGTAAAACTACAATCATTATGACCCTTACTAACACCCTCAAAGCTCTGAATAGGACATAAGCTCCACTTTAGAACAACAGGGCTCAATTTGTCCCGAAAGAATTTCAGTGGCCGGAAACCACAGCAGGAAATGGATTGTTATTCTAGTAAGTGGAGATTGTACAATTGTTCAGGTCAACTGACCGTTGAATTAATAACTGTTTCAGGCCTCACCGAAACATGCCCGAAATATGCCTTCACATGAATACCTATTGTTCTTCTTCTGGTTTTCTGCCCCCACGTAGATAAACAATAAGGCTTGTCCTGCCATAGGTTAAGATATGCAAGTTCGTTTCGAATATAGACTGGCGGAATCGGGTGAAACAATTGAATGAGTATTCTTGTACATAAAAGTAGGACTGACAAAATTTTCTCATCAAGGGGTGCAGCGAGGCCCAGGAGCTTATTTTGAAGGGGAAAAGTTGTTCAAAGAACGTACCATTAGTGTAGCTTCTTTGATTACATTTCAGTCTCCTAACATTCGAGGTATTAGATGCTTTGCCTTCATGAAAGATCTATGCAAACTAAAATCAGCTTATTCACTGAAGCAAGTTAGCACCTTTAAGAAGCCCAGGCATTTAACCAAAATAGGTGGGATCGAATGTTTTTGAGTGCAGTTTCAAAGAGGCTGAAGGCTCAAACACCTTCAAATGAGAGGCAGTGACAAAATTTTCTGAAATTGAGATTGAATGCTTGAGAATGAGTGAGAGAGAACCCTTTTATCTTTCAGATGCATTGCTGGTAAAAAACTTATATCACACAATTCTAAGTGATCTGTGACGAAGCGAAACCCTTGACACTAGCTGCCATAGCCAGCATTCAAAACACCTGTCGATCTTTTATAATAGAGAGCATACAGATGTGTTTGTTAAATCCTCAATTACGCCGAATTCGTTTAAGTTTATGGCCTAGGTAGCCACGAGGGAGTTACAGCGGCTTAATCAACATTTCCAGACAATCATGTATTGTGCTGTTTATCCTGGTGTCTTAATAGCAAGAAAAGATAACTGATCACCACATCTTAAAATGATTCAATTTAAACGGATTCTTAAGATTTCAGTGATTTTCGAAGAAGTATAAATTTCATAATAACTGTTCCGTACAGAAGTTGTGCTGAAATAAAATGAAACGAATTTTCATTGAAGACTTAAATTTATTTTAAAGTTTATACAAAAGAAGTTATTTTTGGATTGCAAACATCACTTTTTTTCAAGTGGCGGTAATGAATAGTTTAAAACTATATTTTATCTAACTCATTAAAAGACTGTCTTCTTAAAATTTAAGGCAATGGAAGTAGATTATTCGAACAAGTAAATTAAACCATGATTTGTTGATCTGACTGAAAGCAAATTTTGCTTATTTATTTAATAATTTTGATAAGCAAATAAGGCACATTCACTGAAACGTTAAAACATGTTTCATTTAGCCCTAAAGGTCAAGATTTTGACAAAATAAATCGGCACTGTATATATAATATACAAGAGGATAACACTTATACTTGAATTAGTGAATGATTCCACATACATGGCATATAATCCTATACCCGAACGACGCAAAAAATTTTTTTACTCTCTATCTATATAGCTTTTATGAACTCATCACGATGTAGAAGCTTACCAGCTGTTTTAAAAGGTAGATAAAACCTATAAAGATGCAGAATTGCAGCGAATCCGATCCCACACTCGAAAATAATCCATGGGGACACAGGTTACCTCAGGTTGAGAGTGATTAATAACATAGCATAGCTATCAGCTAGCATAGAATCTAACCATTTCGTTCAATAGAAGATGGCCATAGTCATCTTCTCGAAGTTGGATGAGTTCGACCGACAAAACGGTCATTGAAAGAATTACCTGAAAACAAAATTGGTGAAGTAATAGTTTGACGTGGCTGAGCATTGCAGTTGCCACTTACTGAGGTCAGGTGAGAACAGAATATCAGGACCTTTGAATCACAGTTTGTGGGAAGAATGGATTATTTTCTGCAGTCCTTATGATTTAAGATTGTCTTTAGATGACCAAATATCCTCGAATAACCGAAATTCCCTGGCTTCCTAGCTGACTATGTCCATGTAGTAAAACGTTGCTTTTCCGGGTAAAAAGTGTGATAAAGTTCAATTTGATCCTTGTATGCAAATATTCGGGAAAATAACCACAAACATATTTGCTTCAGGGCATTAAAATGAACAACGTCAATGGTAGCTGATAAATTTAGATTTGCAATAAGGAAGGATTGACCAGGGAAATCGTTAGATCTTTTAAATTATTTAATTGCTGCAGATTTCCAGGGCAACTTTTAAAATTGTCTTTGGTTTACGGTAATCTTCATCCTTATGACAACCTTGAATTGAGTACTTCGAACATACTGGTTTTTCATTGCAAAGAAAATGGTTTAAAGAGAATCAAGTCTCCAACATGCCGAATATTTGCACCCGAAATCGCGCAAGTTGACTTCTTCCCGCAAACGGAGCTCCGAAGTAACAGCTTCTAAAATACCTCCTCTCCGTGGTGGAAAAAAGAACAATTAGGAAAAACTCGAATTTGTCAAAAAAGTTTATTCATTTCTTTGTAGCCCGTCACTGACGGGCATGATAACTACGTTGCTAATTTTTTCAGAGTGCATGGGGGAATGATTTGCCTCATTCCAACACCCAATTATCGGGTCGGGTCGGGTCTCTTGATTTTTGATCTAAGACTGTCCAAAGCATTAAACAAAGGTGTGTGATTTGCTTAGCAGTCTTCTTTGTGCCAAGAGATCCTCCACATTGTTAGCCAATGAATTCACTAATAAGTTGTTGTAAATAAATACTAGGACTGCACATATACAGACCATTATTTAATAAATAATGCAAAGCCTCAGTGTTTACTATAATTTCAGACTTTGATCAACACTAAAAAAATGCTTTGGTGAAAAATGGTTAAGGAAAAGTTTTGAGCCTGCAGACTAAGCTATTTATTAAGCTATCTTGCTATTCAGACGTCAAATTTACCACAACTGAAGACATAAATGCATATTTTATCAGTGCACATCACAGTCGGGGAGACGTACTGCCATCTGACTACGTACTTTGAATTAATTACCATGGGCATAGCATTTTCGAGTGCTTTTAGAAATGGTCACATTTTCACCGTTTGTCTTTTGATAGTAACAATTGTTGAGCTACAAAGAAGACCATTCTGGCAACAGAAATTCAATTAAATAGCAACTCTCTAGGATTCCTTTACTTTGATAGAGCTTGTCCATAATCAAGATCATCCGGCCATTCAATCTTCCTATTTCTTCTCCCTAATGTTCTTGCCATGTGCAATGGGAAACCCTACGCTTGTACCTTCTTGAACTAAGAGGGGAGATTAAATTCCACAAGTTAATTGAAGCTTTCAAAGGCTTTGCAAATCAGTTATCATCTTCTGAATGCTAATGAGGCGCCTGCAAGCTGTGTGGCAGATAGTTATGAAGACATAGAAAAGCGTAGTTTCTGGTAGGAACTAGGCCATTTAGGCATGGGAGCATTCCTCCCTAGTTATCCCATAAAAAATACTTTCAATTTGGATTGCCAGTTCTTAGGTATAAGAGGATTTAAGATGTCAAAATGCAACTTTATTAAAGTGTATATATTAAAACTACAGTGACATGTGCTTTATGAAAAAAAATATAATATCCTTCGAAGAGAACAAAACTTGTGATTTATCCAATAACGTTGTTTTAAATAGAACGTTATACCCTTTTATTCATAGCATTTCTGCTCAAACAGCCCAATTTTGATTCGTCTCAACTTTATAAGCGGCATGTGTGACAAAAGTCATCGCTGTTGAATTCTATGAATCAAATTTGAATTTCAGTGCACCTTGAGTCGTTTAAATTGCAATTAAAGACCTCGATAACATTTGTAAATCGAAATCTGTATGAAAATAGAGTTTGTTGGTTTCTTTGAGTGATTAAGCTATGTGATTCTCCTCAAAACTAGAAAATTTCCCCGTAAATACAAATTGAGAAGAGAAATTAAGTTTGATTGCTGTAAACCACAAGCTAAATGGTATATCCGGTAAGTTAGGGATAATACTCTTGGCTGTCGAAGAAGGAAAATTCCGTGAATGCCTAACAAGACAAAAATTACTAATGTCCGTCCAAAAATTTCAAATCGTGCTATGGAAACGATGACCAAAAATATGAATCCCAAGGGAAAGAGTTACTGAAAATCGAATAATTAGTAGAAATCGCTGATTAAACAATGGAAGCTGACTGCAATTCAACAACGTTAGGTGGCAACCATTCTTTAAATAAAAAAACGAAGGTCTCAATCAATATTTTTGGCACTTTTTTGTATTTAGATTAAGAACACATATGCGTTTTTCATTTAAGGCTGAGATAAATTAGTGAGCCTAACTGAATTGGTTTGGCTATTTTTGTGTTAACTAAACTCTATTAATTTAAAAAATATAATGTTGAGGACAGAACGTGTTAGGGAAAGACAATTTATTATCCAATTTAAATTTTCTAACCTTTTCCAATTTTTTTTCAACTGAATGGTTTAAGTGTTTAAATCCAAGAGAGGTAAACAGTTTCTTCTTAAGGACAAATTAATTTTTAAGCCACTGAAAATGACAGAGATTCGAACAGCCTTTGCCTTCATGTCATATTTAAACCTGTTGGATTAATTGGGTATCTCATTGTCATTCGTGCTTAAAAAGACAAATTTCGGTAATGAAATTTTATGCGAGTTTTAAGCAGCTGTGAGGCAGTCATGTTGATCTGAATTTCGAGTGTGAGTTCCTTGCCGGAAGCTCTTCATCCACAAAGTCACGCAATCCAGGCGTTTTGAGGCAAGCGTCATTGTTCTTGGGAGATTAAAAGTGTTTTTAAAGCAAATAATTGAATATTGTTTTAAATCAAAAGAGGAAGCCTCAGTCAGCTAGTTATCAAAATTCTCCCAGATAAAAGTTTCAAAAAAGACGGCTATTTTGAGAATCAAACCTCATGAAATTGAGTGAAAAATAATCAACTTGCACTTAATTAACTAAACAGAATCGATCATGACTATATGGTAATGAAGTGTGGGTAGGTAAACAGCATTGCAGACTAGGTTTAAAATCTAAATTTTAAAGAATACAAGAAACATTTACTATTATACCGATTTAAATGGACTGAAGATCATGTTCTCATTCGTTTCACTGTCTGGTCAGCGTCCTTCACGTCTCCGCCTCCGAGGCTTCATCTTCAGCTATGTCATTAATGCCTGATGTCCACCAGGGCGTTGTCCACCAGTAAATCACAACCCAACTCATAAACTGGTTACCTCTTTAACCGAGATACTCCTATTTTATTCTTTTTCAAAGAGATAAAGGTAGACCTCTGCTTACAAATTCCAAGGTATTACCAGACCTAATAGAAACGCCACATTAATTGACATTTCTAAGCCTTCTCAGAACCCTTATTAATGGCCAGCACGTATTCATTCGCCAGGAGTTGAGAAATGGATTCTTTTGGCTTTTATAGCCGTAGTAGATTATGGAGTCAAAGTTTTGATTAAATTGCTACTGTAGAATTCGGATTATTTTTTGCCCTTAATGTTTAATAAAATCAGGATATGACGCCGAAAATAGCTTTGCTGCTTCCGGACTATCTCAATTGGCAATCAAGCGCAAAAAATTCGACTGCATTTTTTACCAATAAGACTCGAGTGGGACAAAATCTCTGGAGGCTAAACCATGCGTTCCAAGCAACTTAATTTTTCATAAACTGAAGTTTTCTTCCCGTCTTGATAGGAGATTTAGTATCCAAATCACATTTTTTAGAGCACGGCCGCGATTTGGCCATTCCGAAATAAAACACCTATTCGCTCCAATTAATAAAACATTTATTGCGCATTGTGAGTGCTTTAAGAGCCTCTATCCAGTACGTTATTGAACTCACGTTATAGTTTCACTAACAAAAAACGATTCTAACGCCGTAATTTACCAGGACAGATTAAGAAATACAGTAGGAAATAAGGTGCAGAGCAATCATTTACGACCATCCTGAGCTATTTAGCTTTTATAAAATCAGTACTTAATATTATTACTTTTTAATTCATTACTATATTAGTAGGTAACTAAGTAGAAGGGGTTTTATTATAATTTCTCAACGAACGAATGAAAGTATATTACTAATAATTTAGGTTTTCATGCTTATTCCGATCAAATATAGTGAGATTCTTTTGGTGGAATAGTAACAGTTGTTGAAGAATTTCGCTATTTTTAAAAGGATATGAAAGGATAATTATGGATCATTATACTTCATCAATTACATGGACCAACAAATTTGTATGAAGAATGTTTTAAAAAAAAAACACATTTATTCCATTAATGCTATAATTATTTGTTACACATAATTTCACGAGAAAGGACGCATATCACTATAACATTTGATGAACACATGCTTCAGCTCATTTCGATTGGTAGCTTGTGGACCAATCAGCAGCGGCAGAACAGGAACTTTTGCATTTTATATTTCCATTGGGTTAACAGAGCAGATTCCTGCCAATGAGAGTGTAAAAAATTTGCTGGCTAAACCAACACCCATATAAAACGACGATATCGATAAAAACATTTAAAGCACGGACACATTTGGCCCCACGCAGCATGTCAGATCGAACTTAGGAAATCCTGAAGTGATGACCAATATATTTGTGCAGATTTTGCTGTCAGTTTTTCCCCTTCTTGCCAGATCGTCAAAGTCCCCAAGAGACCGACTATCAGTTGAAATTTTTGAGGAGCAACCCATCGGTTCTCAAGTAACTGATATTGCTCATGAATTAGGACTTACTATTGAAAAGAGCCCTACATCAAGCTCTAATTGTATCGCCACGAATTTTAAAATTGTGGTCGCTAACCCAGTAATTAATGAGTACTTCGGAATATCTCCTACTAGCAGTAGAATAACCCTCAAGAAGCACCTCGACCGAGACACTTTATGCCAAAATGAACGACTCTGTTGCGAATCTGAAGATGACAGAGGTTCTGCTCCAATCCAACTCCCAGATGGCACCTACTTCCGGCGAACAGCTAAGACATGTAAACTAGCATTCCGAGTTGTCTACCTTCTCAGTGAAAACGGAAGTACTTTGCATGAAAGTAGGATGGCTTTCTGCTCCGTCGAAGTAACCATCCATGACCTTAATGACTGTGCACCCAGGTTTCTCTTGAAAGATAGCTTTTTCGCTTTTGGTGGTCACTATCGACCACCATCAAAGTCTGTTTCCATCACAATTCCAGAAAATGCGGACACCGATTCCTGTTTTGACTTACCTATGGCCTTTGACGAAGACTCTGGACAATTTGGTATTCAGGAATATCGAATTGAATCAACTATCAAGGGAGATCCAAAAATGGATGGGAGTATTCATGATATATTCGCAATAAGACTGGGAAGCTGTGATGGTAGCCAGAATCCACTACATGTCACATCAGGCGAATCAAATATCGCTAATGTGAGACCCAAACTCCAGCTTCGACAAAAATTAGACAGAGAAACAGTAGCTGAACATCATTTCAACCTAGTGGCGGCTGACGGTATGGATTCTGGCAATCCAACCTTTCCTTATAATAAGCATACTACTCTTCTTCCGCATTCAGCCAGTGTGTTGCTCAGTATTCTTGTTGGTGATGTCAATGATCATGCTCCTCAAGTCGAGTCTACTGTGGAATTGAAACTGAAAGAGGACACTCCAGTAGGAACAAGAGTTACACAGATCATCGCCCATGACAAGGACATTGGAGATAATGCAAAGATTCGTTATGAAATTTACCCAGTAGGACATGTGAAAATGTCCCGATTTCCGTTTGTGATTGATTCCACTACTGGAACCATATCAATCGCAACTCCTCTGGATGCCGACAGTTTACCTCAAGAATCGCATGGGGTGATTGAATTCTTGGTGATTTCTTCTGACAATGGACAGGATGTTTCCTATTCCAGTACCACGACGGTAAGCGCTCGGATTGAAGATATAAATGATGAGGCTCCGGTTATAAAGACTGTCGATTTGGCAAGCCGTAGTAATCCTCCACGACCTTCAGTCCAAGAGAATCTCCCACCGGGCACCCTTGTTGCTTTTGTCACAGTAACAGACGCAGACTCTGGAGGCAATGGAATGGTAACCTGTAAGGTTGACAACGATAAATTTGATCTGGAGTCAATCGGAGATAAAGACTCAAAGGTCAAGGAGCTGCAGCTGGTTACGAAGGTTGCATTGGATCGTGAAGCCTCACCAGTACAACGGGTTACTATAATTTGTGTAGATCACGCGCATCCGGTGTCGTTTGCCAAAACTGGAATTCAGCGAATCCTCGTCACTGTGACAGACGAAAATGACAATGACCCAACGTTTTTCAGTGACATTATTGAAATCTCGGTCCCAGAGAATAATCCACCCGGTGAACTTCTGTATCGACTAAATGCAACAGACGCCGATGAACAAGTTGCATGGAATTCCGGTCCTCGAACTACCCTCGTTTATGAAGTTGACCGCATTGGACAGATGTACTTCAACCTGGATCCATTATCTGGGAGCCTCTATACGAAGGAGTCATTTGATAGAGAGAACCAGGAATCAGTTGAATTTGGAGTTGTGGTCCGAGACCACGGGACCCCTCAGCGAAGTGCGAGTGCAAAAGTGGTCGTTCAAATCGTCGATAGCAACGATCATGCACCTGAGTTTGAGCAGAAGGAGTACAACATAAGTGTTCCAGAGTCTATTTCCGTTGGTGAAGTGATCTTAAAGATAACTGCCCAGGATAAAGACCAGGGCCCAAATGCGGAGTTCACCTACCATTTAGACGATCTTAAGGCAAGCAACGATTCAAAATCCTTATTTTAATCATACTAAATGCAAATTAGGGCTCTATTTCGTCAATATTATGCTATAATGCAATACATTTTAAGTTGAAATAATATGTCGGAATAAATAAAGCAAATAATTATTAATTAATAAATTTCGCACAAAAGCGAAATAACATATTTTTGTATAGCTGGTTACCATGCAAAAATAATTGCTAAAGGTCGTCCCGAACTACAGTTTAAAATGCATTTTCACTCGATATATTTATAAAAGTGTACATATATTAATATAAATCAAATTTTGTTAGGATTACTTCGCAATGAAGGCATTTTTAACCTCGAGACTAAATACTTTGCCAAGAAGAATCATGGCCATGGATTTTCCTATTTTCTATTGTTATCTGCTCTTTATTTTGGCATCAGTTTTCGCATAATGCTCAATTTAAAAATAGTTTATTCACTATCATTTGGTTACAGGCAGTGCAGGGCCTCGTATTCCAAATAGAGCGCATGTCTATGACATCGATAAATGCTTTTGACTAGTAGCACTAACTAAAAGTGTAGAAAGAGATGTGTGGCTTTTAAATCCCCTTAAAATCCCTCTAATCTCAGCAAAATTTGAAAGGGATACTCCTCTCTCATTTGCATAAGAAAGCATCCTTCCATCTCCCCTACTCCAAATGGGTTATTACAACCCCATTCTGTTCAATTTGAAACGTACGTTAGCTTCCATTCTCGAGTTCTACTGCTGTCATTTGCCACTAGAAGGAAAATGGGAATGTTAGAGAGAGAGAGAGAGTGAGAGAGGGAGAGAGAGGGAGAGGGGGGACAGGAAAACACAGTTAGAGAGCCAGTGCGCATTTTAGTGCGCGTCTGAGACAACCAGGCATCATGGAAAACGCAATCCCTCTAAAACGGTCAATTAATCCCCGAAAATAAGGGCAAGGGAGACATGCAATCTCTCTATTTCTCCACCTTCATGCCGTCATGCTCCCTCTCATCACCATAAAACATTGCCCTGCCCGCCCTATCGAGCTTGTTTATGATGATGGGAGAAGGGTATGAGTATAAGGGCGTGGAAATGGGTGGTGGATAAGTGGAATGGATTTAGGAATGGTACAGCTTTACCCAATGGTGAGTAGAGCTTAATTAGGACTCCTCTGTGCGTGCTACTAATTAAGTTGTTTCTTATTTTTGTATTCCATTCGCTTTGATCAAAGAGGGTACTGGTGAGAGATGAGAACGCCTAAGAGGAGGAAGAAAGGTTGGGAGTGAAAATAAGTTTTGGACTACTCGAATTCATCCTGATTTCTATGATGTGAAAGAATTGCGTTTTCAGAGGATGAAAAGGATGAAAAAGGAGAGAACGCTATAGCATGCCGTTTATGGAGAGTCCTGTCGCTTTGAATCCACAGTCTCTCTGCCTTGCCGACAAGGTTCTAATAAAACTGGTTCATTTTTGTTTGTATTAATGATTCTAAGCAAGGATTCTTTTAATTTGAACTTGCCATAATAAATAATTTCATCAGACACAAAAACTAGGAGAAAACCGATTGATTGCTACCTTCAGTTATTATAGGAAAAATGTCGGAGTTCGAGAGCTATTAAAGAAGAAGAAACACCAAAAATTGTTTTAATTTACACAGACTAACTTGAAGTCAACCTGTGTTTTATCAATTAATAGTTTCATGAATCCTGAATCAGCTCTTCAATTGATAAGTGATGCTTCACGGATATCCATTCACTTGATTTACTGCCGCAGAATCTTACACAATTCAGTCTTTATTGTTGCAGCAAGCTATTTATCTAATTTCCAGAGATAAACTGCTTCATCGTCTAAGAATTTTTTGCATTAAATCGGACCTACTCAACTCTGATGAAGGAGAAAGTGGTGAGAGTGCAATTGAACAAATAAACGAACTCTGAGTACTAATAGAAATGGAAACAGACTGACCTGAATCACTAGAAATGTAATTTATTATATTATCTCCAGAGCGAAATGAAAATCTGTTCCGAGCGAAATCAAAATCAAGGTCAAGAATTAAAAAATTTTAGCAATACATCGGCTAAAGTAGATCAATTAAATATTATATTCGACCTTGTATTACATAAAATTTTGTTGATTTTTTATGTTGCTATTTACTGGCTATTGGTTGTTCAGTTACCTTTATCAATCTTTAGCGAAAGCTACATAGTTCGACTAGGCTTTACATCCTATTTTATACACAGACAGGTAGGCGACCAGAGAACAAAAACATTTTGACTGTGAATAATTCTGTTTCTTATCAAATCAGACCCATGGCAACCGGCTGAGGTAAATTACTTCGACAGGAGCAAAATTTCATATTAGACGCTCACATTTAATGCATCATGTAGCCAGAAGTCGACTGTGAAAACATCAAGTGGAATAGCAGGAACGCATATACTTCGTGTGAGTAATTTCTTGATGTCGATTGAAGGGGAGTAATTACTTCCGGCGAATAAAATCAGTATTTGCAAACATTTGTTTCCATGTATTCGTGTGAGGGCAATAAGAGGACTGGGAAATGCTGATCAACGTTAACAAAATTGTGAAAGTTGGCGATCTTAAATTTTGACTCGGATTTATCGAAACAATGCAGATAAGCCAATCATGCTTTTCTACTATTCAGTAATATTTACGATTACCCTGTTTGTACAACTAGGTTTAAATACATTGCAGTTCCTGCCTATTAGTTAATGCTACTGAAGTAAATTCTTACAAATGTTCTTTTTTAGGCCATTTTAGTTTAATCTACTATAGTGTTGGGAATTTTTGTATTTGTCTGAATGGAAGAAAGCGTATTATAGAAAAACTACACTTTGGCATAACATTACTAATACGCAGTATAAATACATGGATTTTTCCGCGAATATCTCGATGGATACAACTTTTCAGTTTAATTTTAATGTATCTTATTAAAAATATCTCATTCTCTCATTTTTCGATTGAAGCCTCTGAATATGGAAAATTAAAGATACCGAGTCTATTTTCTGTTTTTCTCCTTTTATCAGGGTTTGTTCTCTCATTTTGCTTAGCTTATGAGACAGGAACCTTGAAAAACACTTTCATTTTCGGAACATATAATTATGCAGTTGCACAGTATCCAATAGACTTAAACAAATGCTATTTCATAGCTAACACCATGGAATCTAAATCAAAGTTAAATGCCGAAAAATAAACATAATGTAATTGATAATCAAAAAACTATTTACTTTGAGCTTAGCATACTTCTGAACGCTAAGTAAAAACCTTGCAACTAGGAAAATTTTAATATATATTAATGCATATTATGTGTTTTCGCAGCGTTAGAAAAACGCAGATTCGATTGTCTAGTAGCAAGAAACAAATCAACTGCTGGTTCTTAAGGTTCTGCCAATATCTTCTGATCTTCAGCCTGACATCCCTAATAATAGAATACCCTGCTTAAAAATCTAGATGATAAATTCGCTTGTGGATATTTTTCATGAAATGCTCGGTTATATCGTCACTCCGTTTATTCAACCTATCCTCGTTAAAACAAAGGATGTATGCCTTTAACTTAACAGCGCATCACTTGCTGAGATATTGTCTAGGAGAAGATGGAATGGTCATTCCGAATTCGATTGATTGTCAAATGTAATTGCCCTTGCTAATGGAGCGGGCTAGATGCTCTTTAGTACCTTCATATGTAACTCACATCGTAAATCTTGAAATGGATTTTCGCCTGATGTTCAAAGTAATAACTTTTATTAAGTAAGATTCATACGAAAGGGAATTTTTGTCGGCTAATTTTTCACTTTTTAATCAAAATAAAAATTAAGTTTGAAGCAGTTTTAACTTGGAAAAATACTTCAGAAAAGATGACAAAGTTTATTTTTTTATGCAAATCCATCATATACTGTGTCTTTTTTATGGAAGAACATAAATCCGTCTCACGAGATGATGCTGGTTTGGGGTGTCTGAATTTGAAATCCTATAAGAGTGGTAGATATTTGCATCTTATGAGACCCATCAGAAGCAAAGAAGTAACATATAGACTCCACTACACTTTAGAAACACATCAAACTTTATAATCAGACTTCTACTACCTTAGAATAGACTGTTTACGTAATGCTGCATTTGAGTGGTTGGTCTTTTTTAAGTGACTACTGAGAAAGATAGTCAGCAGGGAAAAACAATTAGGGTATTTCCCTCGTTTAATGATTATTAAACAGAGCTTATAATGACGTTTTCAGAAGTCGCAACCTCGACGCATGACAAACAACTTAGCAAAGGTTTTGATCTCTTCATTTTTGAGATTTGAATGCAGATCGCATTTCATCTTGGACTAAAGACGCCCCTAAAGTGAGGCTCCCATTTCAGACGGCCAAGAGATCAAGGTTAACATGTGTAGCCAATCCAATTGGATTCGCACGAGCGGTAGAACACCTTGCCTTCTCGATAGTTTTGTGCGTACTAGATAAGGAACCACTTACATTCTACTTGCACTTGAAAGCAAAAAGGCCAACTAGTAAACAAAAGGACAACATAAAAGCTACCTATATGCACCCGACATACTTTGGCTTGAACTTTTGCATCCATACTATCTGAGGACCCATTAAAAATGCAATCAAGAGCATAATATTCATGGGAATCACTCCAGATCGGATACTTCTAATATCCTCCAAGAGGGTCAAGTACTTTCTCCTTTTTTTGTTGATTTTAAAGCAAGGTTAAGCATATATGACTGATTATCCCACGAAAACGATCGATTCTTTTCCGAGAGAGGAGTCACCGATTTAAAAAGGTTGAAAGGCAGACAAATACGCGGCTGCCCTTCGTGGTTTGCGGGCGGGAGAACTGACACATTCAGTGCACTCTTGGTAAAGTCTATCTCCATCGGTTGGGATAAAAATGGATGTTCACCTCACTACAATATCCTTATTTACCTTTCAACGAACCAATATTTCAGTTCTTTGATTTAATAGCCATTATAGCTTTCTTGACTGTGCATTACTTGATTGAAACAACCTCTTTTAGTTGCTCATAATACCAATTTAGACTTACTTGTTGGTTTAACAATTCTCAAGAGCCGATGAAATGAATTGCGACCACATTAGCGAATGTTAATTTTATCGAGTAATTTTGGAATAATCTTCGAAGGCCTTAAATCAGCGATTGCATTACGACGATTAAAGCCACTTTAAAAATAAAATAATTAAGATGCTCCACATTGTAGCAGTTCTTACCCAATCGAAGCGATCTCAAAGACTTTACCAAAAGTAAGTTTGTCGTACTTTGCTAATCTGCTTTTGTTGCTGTCAGCAATATTTTAGCTATCGATAACAAGAAACCTCGTTTTCATCCATCTAATTTACATTTTCTTTGAAAAGAATACCATAGTTTTGATGATATTATCCTAATTGTTGAGCGCCTTTGCCGTGGTATCTATGACGGCAGTGTGTATCAAGTCGCCAATGACGAGAGCTTAATGTCAATTTAATTTCGCCAGCCTTTGTTTCAGTTTAGACTGCACCAATGCTTCCTTCAAAAATTTCTTTGTTAATTCAGCGAAAACTTGGAATTGTTCATATTCCAGTATCGATCTTGGTGAGAAGTGGGAAAAATCGAAGTATTTAACATATAGCATTCAAATTTGCACTTGGGGATGGTAGGTGTTCAGAAGGATGGAGCGATCCGACTCTATCTGGTCAGTTCGGGGTTTCATTTTAATGTTCTTGAAGTCCGCACTTCTTTTTTTTCTAAAATTTCTTGAGGTTTAATCTTCCCTTTTGCTTCTTTTTGGTCATGTTTGGTAGTTTAAAAATCAATGCTTTTGCTCAGCTATATTTTTTTGTTTTGTTCAAGGAGGATGGGAAGGTGCTTTATAGCGTCTTTTCGATTGAGAAACGCTCATTTAACCGCTCTTTCTGGATTTGAATTTAATCGGCGTGATCGGCGCACTTTCAGCGCCCAAGGGATCGCGCGTCCTCACAAGAACTGATTTCACATTCTCAATGCACATAATAGGTCGCTAGGTAATGAAATCAACTTTCATTTATGCTAAAGATATCTAACAGGCCTTGAATTTGGGACGCCGAAATTCCATTAGTAGGAACACGCGTCCTAAAGATGTGAACTATTACCACGTGACTTTCACCATTACATGAATTTGATATGTTGTTCGACGAGTTTCAAGCCTGGCGACTTTGTATGCAAGTGTCTTGTTAAAATAGGTTGAAGTCACTGAGAATTTCTTACGAAAGGCACATAGGGTAGTGACCCTGAATGCAATGTAATCAATTAAAAGCAGGATAAAATTAGTATTCAAACTTGGCAGTTTCCATTAAAATTACTTTCCGGACACCTTATCCCATTTACATATGCATCTACCTTTTGGACGGGAAGAAACACGTCTTGAGTAAAGGCCACCATCAGTGACAAGAGCGCTGGAGATAGTCACCAATAGGTGATAAGTCATCGTGGGTACAGGCGGTCACCCTTCTCACCACTTTCTGAAACGCGTTTTCATTTCTCTCACATTCGAAATCTGTAATTACCATAGGTTCTTCGAGCAGCTTGATTAATGCGGATAAATTTGGAATAGGAGCCTGGAATCCGGCGATTTTAGGCCTGACATGGGCAAACATTAATCAGTTGTACAAATTCCAAACTAAGGCTGAATGATAATTATTCATGAGATTAGTCACACACTAAGAGACCGATAGGACTTGACACGTATCCACTTGACTAAGAGTTTAGAATCAACTAAAGGGACATGCTTTACCTCTCATTAATTCATACCATCACGAACGGGCACGAACTATAACAGAATTTCAAAAACATATCAACTGATCTGTGAAAATGCTTAATAAAACTTTACCTTCTCTGTATGCACATTGATATCTCAACAAGGAAAGTGATCTGATTGTTTAACGTCAAAATTGGTTTTTTTAGAATTTGCTAGTAAAAATAAGCCACTATAGTTCCTCAGGAGTAGATGGCTGGCATAGCTAGCTATAATTCAAGCTGATATTAGACGCGTCAAGCCTCCTAGTCCCAATTGAGGGCTCAATTTGTAGCGCTGATCTGGAAGTCAACCTAAGATGTATTCGTTCGTAGAAGATATAATTCAGGCTCACTTTTATGAAGAAAGGCATATAAACATAAAAGGAATAACGAAATTGGAATCATGTTAGAGCAGGAAACCATGATTCAGGAATCATATGTTTAAGCTGACCAATTGAGACATTCGCGCATTTTTCTTTTTTGCCTTGTTACTATCACTGCTATATTCAACAGTGGATCAAGAAACAATTCGTCAAGCTAATTTGAGGGCTTAAACGACAGCAATCGAGGTGTTCGGGCCGTCTTACTGTTTTACAGAATCATTCCGTTTCAAACTTTCCCTTTCTTGGCTATCTCGGGGCTCTATTTAGTTCTTTATCACTTTCTCTAATTTGTGAAAAAGTACACTTTTAGGTGTCACTACTTTAAGGATATTTGCTTCAGTTTGAGTAAGCAGATTAGCAAGATCAGCCTATTTTGGGGAATAGAATTTCCATGAAATTGCGTTTTAAAGATTGAGTCAGATGTTAGACCAAAGATTAAGTGAATATTCCAGTCACTGCATTTGCCTTTCTCAGTCAGCTTTGATACAGAGTTACCACAGACATTAAGCCGCTGATCTAAATTAATGAAAGTTTATAAAGGCTCGATATACAAGTAAGAAATTCGTCCATTTTCTTGTGTTCCCATCAATTTAAAAGTATGCTTTGTTAAAAAAGACCTTTAAATGTTGATAGGACAAAAATGACAAAGTTTAAACATTTCAATAAATTTTTATCAACTCAGCGAATTGACAAATTATGGACAAAGAAGGAATTTTTCAGTTGTTTATATTTGTTCTCATAGCAAATTCTTCTAGAATCCATAAATTGTTAAACTACAAATATTTCTAGCAGTGCTTTCAAATAAAAATATATGGTTCTGCTGACTGGAAAGTACGTGGAAAGACAATTGCATAAACACGAATTCAAAAACACAAATTCCTCTTAGAATTTAAATACTTCAAGTAGTTGCTTTACACTTATGAGACTGCATTTGATATATAGAATGTCACAATTCATAATCTCAAGACAGTTAAATGAGAAGTACACAATAGACACAATATAGTCATGAGGAAGCAAAGGAACAGCATGAAAATCTTTGCATAGAACGAGTTTACTTTAAATAAAAATGGTTGCTTTCATTTAATATTAATTATATAAAACATTCATACCTTATTAAAAAGGGGTTGAATTCGCTTGGTACTTTATGCTTTGCCAACATTTTCAAAGAAATTTGTTTATAATGACAAAGATCAGATGAGTTTTTTCGCGAAAAATTTAAATTGCTTTCAGTTACTAAAAATGAAGCCTAAATTCTTTCGTCCGATTGGGAATTATGGAGAAGCTTCAAAACTGGAAAAAGTATCACCTAAATGGAATTATGCTTAAAAATTCTCATATTTTATTTTACCAGAATGTATCTATTCACTTAAAGTGAATTATTAAAATAAAATTTTGCGCATCAAGAATATAATGAGCTTTGAAACTATATTAATACACAGATTTGAGAGGAAACAAAGCGAAAACCTAATAGTTTCGACAAGTAATATAGTGCTCTTGAAAATACTACTTTTAGCTAAACAGCATAAAGTCAGGACTTTCGACAGCCGTACTTACTTTCAATAATTTCGGTTACAAATTATGCAGATGCCAAAAACAAAATGAAAGCTGCAATTGTTTAGATATGCTGGTGGGCTAGCAGTAGAGTACTTATTAGACGTACCTGAGTAGTGATGGGCGTATTCAGTGATTGGAATGATCATCGATCAGCATGAATAGTGACTAAATTTCGCTTTTCACAAGGGTAGTTCTAAATCAGAGAGGCATTAAGATAATCTCCGTTTTGGCAAGGCACAATGTGGTCCTGCTCATGCGGTTGTGCATACAGTTATCCATTATAGACTAGAAAATAGCCCTACCAACACTGGGTTGCAAAATAAAATAAGATGGTTGCGCCAACCGGACCTAGAGAATCCTTTTCTGAATACCTTTTGAACACAATGAAAAAATTTGTCTTCTTAGGATTTCAAAGAAAGAGTAAAGAAAAAGCCACATATGTTTAGATCAAAGCACTCCATCTTTATTCTCACATAAAGTTGACTCGGTAGAACACTTATGTACTGATCGTTCAGCAAAATTCTCTTGTAGACTGGTTTTCATGGTTCAAATTCTGATATTATTTTTATTCATATTGTTTACCAACACCAAACATAAGTAAAAACTGGGCAAATACCTTATTTAAGAGCCGCTGGGTATAATAAAAACTTTCACCGACTTGCGGAGCCGTTGAGAATACGCTTTCATTGACTATCTTCAAATACACTCTCACTGCTTAAATATTAGTCTTTATAGGGACAGTCAAGCAAAGGTCCTTACTTGGAGACAACAAGAAATCTCTTTTTGCAGTTTACAGAGAATGTGGTTCAATTTCAGAAGTTAGCGTAGTGATGATATTTTATGCATACGGAGTTTTTGCTGCATCAGTTTGGTAATTATCCAAACTTGCATATCTCAATTTCGCAATAGGTTGAATTCAAAATTCGTCAAAATATCTAAGCAAAAAACTTAAAGTAAATGATAGTTTGTTTCTGTGAGGTATCTGAAGTACAGCAAAAGGAACTTAAAGTTGCATCCCAAATACTGCGTATGCAACCAACATCACCCCCTCCATGATACAAAGTCTGCAACTAAGAAAATCATAGCATGTAACATTCGAATACTAATTCAACTATTTTGTGAAACTGATGTTTATTTTAAATTTATTTTTACATTTTTTACAGGGTTCCGCTCAAAGGTACTTCGAATTAGATCCATTGTCTGGCAACCTGTCGATAAAATCCCAGCTAGATCGGGAAACAGAATCGCATTACAGTTTCCAGGTGATTTTGAAATAATGGAGGCGAAATCTCAACCTATTTCATATTTAAACTTAAACAAACGATAGTCGGATTTTATTATTAAATGCAATTTTAGATTTCTACTTGACAAGACCTTATTATTACTTTTTATACAGAATCACAAAGTTTAATCTTCGTTTATTCTTTTGCCTTAGAGATAACTATAATGTCGATGCCTATCGACTGGGTAGCATAAAAAGCTAAAATATATTTAACTAATCAAACTCAGTTCGGAATCAGGGAATCCATGAGTTTCCATTCGTTTCGAAATGCCTCAATGGAAAAACTGGTTACTGAATGTCATGATCCTGTTTTTCTTTCCGTAACCCATCAACAATTTTCGGTCTTGCAGGACAATACAGTCTTTGAAATCTGAATAACATCAGAATAGTGCGATTCCAGATATCTCCAAGAAAGGCCTCATATCCCTTAGAAAATTAGAAGAATTTACTACCTCCCAGTTTGACGGTCATTTCACGAATTTCGACTCATTCAATAAAACTAATCACCACAGGAAATCTCTGACCCCTAATCCTAGAAGGCAAGATCTGAAAACCCGGATTCTTGGGTCTGAATTTCAGAAAAGGTAGCCGATTCAGCCTTTTTCTACATTTTGCCCAATTTTAAAGTCAGCTTTATTATCTCCAGCTGGAAATCAGTAATCTAGTAAGGAGCAGACCATCAGAAAACTAGAAGGGCCGATGAAGTGAAGAAATTTGAACATTTTTAAAGCCACTTTGTCAATCATTTTCTACTTCTGCAATCTTAGTTGCATGCAAAATCGATTCAGTTCACTGATGTTTTGTTAGAAAGGGTAAAAATGACAATCTCCTTAGGAGTATGCAGCGAGCAGGTATACCTCTGTGCTGCTCACTATAACCACATCGAAGTATCTGTAAGTAGCGAAACAGCCAGATTTGACAGAGGTTTGTAGATAACAGCTAGAAATTTGATGTTTGGCGTCCTGACTTATCCACTTAGTTCTAATTGGTCCAATATTCCATCCATATCTTTTCACGTATAGTGATATAAGCAACTCTTACACCAACTCGAAAGGTGAGGGCCTAACGTTAATCTCACAGTTCCGTTTTTAGTTAAAAGTTAATATTGGATGTTAATCTCGGGTGGTCTAACTCCGAAATGACATAGTAGCCTTCTATCACGATATAGTTCACGTTCTTCCAGCTTTTGGGCTTGACGAGGAAATATGTACCAGTCTAGTCCTTAAACTGCTCTCGCAATTTTTTAAAAAGAAGTTTTGAAAAATACACTTTCTAATCATTTCTTCAACATCGAAAAATGGCACTGCAAAGTCTTCGAGGTTACTATTGACATCCTTTATTATTGACTCATTGAACTTATCTAGGTTGAGTTTAAGGTCATGTTTGGGTAAATCACACGTAAATAGAGAGTATTTTGAATTTCCATCAACGCTTATTTTTGAAAAAGTGTAGTATTTTAAAGGTGCAGGATGCAACCATCTTATTTATTTACATAACTTTAGCTCGAAATCGCACAATATTATTCAAGTCAAAATAAATCCTAAGCCTCCTGCTGCGCTTATTAATGTCGGCATAAATTAAAAGATGGAAAATGATTACTTGCCTCCATCACAGAATATATTCATGGACAAAAGGAAAATTTGATATGCGGTGAAATTATTTAGTGGTTTACATAATTTGCGCAGATTTTTTCATTTCGATTCACATCTTGCCACCACCCTTCCCTCAAAAAAAAAACAGAACGATGGAGAAGGTCAGCATCTTGGTTCCGAACCTGTCCTCTACATGTATTATATTTTAAAGATTAAATTTGTTTCACCATACCCAAAAGCATTTTTTAAAAAATTAGATAGAAACTTATGCTTTGAAGCACATTAGATAATATGTCTGCTTAAACTGTGTTGATTAACTAAGAAACTTTAATATAAAAAACATGATAGAGCACTTACTTTAAAATGAGTCTAAATGTATCGCGCCCAAAAATTGTTGAGTTCGGTAGTGCCTTAACGAAATCTTGAGTACTACTCCTCACATTGTGTCCCAGCTTGTCGTGCTATTCATAACGTGGTCAAGCCGCTGATCCTGTTAACTGGTCTCCAATGACCTCTAAAGATATTATCTCACTGCATATAACGACTACCCGATATTTTTGATTTTGATCTTGACCAGAGAGATGCATTCGAAATTTCAAGCGTATTCAAGTCAAGCGACCTTGAAAATTTATCTATGAGCTTGAATCGCGGTACCTATGTAGAGAGGATGAATCAAACTTCAACATCCCTGACCTAACGTGGTTTCAGTATGTGCAAAAAAATTAGTGTAACAAGTGTAACTGATCAGCCAAACTCCGCATTGTTTCCTTAATTTCAGCTAAATTTTAAAGCTTGTCTGCATCGCTCTACATTTGGTCAAGTATTGAACTGATCCATCTTTATATACTAAATAAGAGCGTATTTGACTTAAAATTGGCTATTTTCGCCACCTTCTTATGGTCTCGTGCACTTAAAAATTATTCAATGCTACTTTCAATATATTTCGATTAATTTGATAAAATAAATTTTCATCCACCTTTTTGAATAAAATGAATAAAATATTGTGTGCTAATAATAATTTGCCGTTGCTTTAGATCTTTTCAATTGACAAAGGAACACCACGACAGACGGCACACTGCCGGGTGAATATTCAGGTTCTGGACATCAATGATAATGCACCGAAGTTCGTCTATCCCACACAGATGAACCACACCATTCATTTCTCATCGTGGAGCACTCCCGTAAAAGTTTATATCAAGGACTATTGCTAAGTTTAGGGAATATTTGAAAGCTAGTGCTTAAAGGCATTTACAGTTTCATTCAGGCAATTCATTCAATCATGACTGTAACTGCAGAGGTCATAATGTCATATTAATCCAAATAGCCCAAAATGTAGGACAAAAGTCTATTTTTAATAAGATAATGTACTTTGGTTCTCAACTCTCTTTATTCCTTTTTTAAAATTAAGGAGATCGTTTTTTACCTCATAGAATATTCCATGTTTGAATCGAAAACTGAAATGAAAATTTATTTGGTCCAGTAATCTAGTAACGGTGGAACTTCAGGGTAACCATGACCAATCAAGACCCAATAACCTTTTCAGTTCTACGTTAATTCTAACCCAATCAAGACTTCATCTAATATATTTTGGTACTCTATCCGTGTAATCTAGTTTTAATCAATGAAATAGGCGTTTAATACATCCAGTATCCACTTTTCGTTCCATCTGAAGATAGACTAGCCTATATTGCCATCAGTTCTTCTGCGATCGACTATTTTTCAATGCCCTAGTTGTCCAAGTTGGAATTCAGTGAATTCTAGCGTGAGAAAGTATTCCTGCTTGAGATAACAATCATGAATAGCCAAATTGTCATTGTCTTCTTTATTCTTCAAAGCATTAAAGAGCTTAGGGCCATGTAAATCACGACGAGTCCTTAGCAATAACTACCGGTCACTTCACAGAAAAATGCAGCCTCAGGATAATTAGCCAAAAGAGATCGAATTCTGCCCTTGAGTTATTTCGCTTCACCACATTGCTACATGACCCGGTTTCTAATGATGGCTTACGGGAAGGTCAGGAAGGTCTTTTCCTTAAAATTACGCTGTAGTATAATTTTACGTAGCGTTCACAGCACCATATTTTATTATTTATAGATGTGGAAGAGTCAATGGAATCCAAGTTTAGACAGAATCGCACTCATTCAATAAAAATGAGTGAATTTTTCAAATGCTTTCAATTTTCCATATTCAGGGAACTCCACTGCTGAAACTGACTGCAAACGACATAGACGAGGGTGTAAATGCTGAAAAAATCTTTCTAATCGCAGAAGGAAACGAAAAAGGCATTTTCCAGCTGGATATTCGAAATGGAGACTTGAGCCTAAAACCGGGTCTTGATCCCATAAAAGTGTCTGGTCACTACAATCTCAAGCTAGAGGTAAGCGTTATCATATTTTACCTACATACGTAAATGGAGATAATTAGAACACAATAGTGATTGTCAGTGTTGTAAGGACAACTTTAAATTATACGGGGAACAGACTGGTCTGTAATTAATAGTTGCCCTCCAAGCAAAAGTCTTGAACCAATTTATAGAGTTCTTTACACGGCAAAGTATGAAATTGCCTGACCACTACACGTAATTCATGATAATTAAAAAATTAAACATTTCTAGATAAATCAAGTTTTACGTAAGTAAACAAAATCTTAATTGCCGTACCCACAGCTTAGAGTTCACATAAAAGCACTTGTTACAACTTTTAAACCTCCAAAATCAAAACTAATATGTTCCATGTTTCTCTTTCAATCAGGCAGGCGAAGCGACTAGTAACATGGCTTAAATAAAAGAACCCATTGTTTACGAAACCATGGCTTGATCAGTGGGGAATGAACAATTAACTTCGTTCATTAATTGCTTATTAAGAGCCCATGCACTCATTTTGCTCATTTTTGTCCGGGTAGCATTTAAAATAAAAGTATATAAATTATCTTAATACTCGATATCTCTGGCTTGTCGTAAACTCGCGAACTTGGTTGTGATTACGCTAAAATCATTTTAACCACCACGTTAGTTCTACTTGTATGCAGCTTGCAAGGTTTGCTCTGAGAGGATTTTTTTATTTCTCCCCACCCTTTAGGGCAAGTCCCAAGGACTTATTGGGGGTACAATAGAAATAAAAAAAAGTTACATATTATAGCATAGAGCAGCTATTTGACGTTCATCGACCCGCTGGCCTTTTCTCGGCATGGTTGCGTGGCGCTATAGCATTCATTTCTTCTGCTGCATCTCATGGATCGACAAAAATTCCCACCAGGTGCGCTTTTAGGGTGTTTTTGAGACTTCTTGAGCGCAGAAATGGTCTCAGTCGTATTAGGTGCCTTTTTGCCCTGACTAAGTTTGCTTTTATTACTCCGTCTGGCTATCCAGTGTCTTGAATTATGGAACCAAGATATTCGAAGTGTGAGGCACGCCGGAATGACATTCCAGCTGCCTCAAGAGGCGTTTGATCCTCATCGCCTCCTATTTGAAACCAGAAGGTTTTTTCATTGCGATTTGCATTCCATGTTTTTGCATCATTTTCGCTAGATGCTCTATTAATCTGACAGCTGCGACTTTATTTGGCGCAATAAGACATAGGTTATCGGCGTATTCTAAACGATTTAGCTGCCATCTTTTACCCGAGCGATCAATCATCTGTACTGCACTATCCTTGAGTGAGGAGAAGGCTTCACCCAATATGATTTGGAAGGTTAGGACGAAGAGAATTGGCCCCTTGTTTTGAGCCTTGTCTCACACCACGTTTCATCTTAAAGTAGTCCCTTATTCCCCTCAATTTTCCCTTCGGTGCGTCCATCAAGGATTTTACTGAGTAGATCATTTGCCAAGAGCAGCCTAGATCCATCATATGATTAATCATTGCAGCTGTAGGCAGCGAGTCAAAGGCCTTTTCCAGGCCAGGTCGACAAACACTAGCACTGTTTTCTGCTTCTGGTCCACGGCTTTCTGTATAATGATTCTTACTCCAAGTTTAGTCTGTTCGGAAGATCTTCCTTCACAAAATCCAAAACGGGTTCTTGAGGGTAGTTCGTCAAGATGTTGCTTCAAACGTTGGCACAGAATAGATGCAGATAACTTACCTAATGCATCTAGAATGAAGATTGATCTATAGTTTGTAGGATCTGTCTGCGAACCTTTGCGCTTGTAGAGACTTACAACTTCAGCCGGGACTTTAATGTAGTTTTAATCAATTTTTAGCTATTTCGATCTCCTGCATTAAAATAGAGAAATGTCTTGGTAGATGAGCATATTTTTTTAATTTCTTCAGTGGTTCTTTCCTTAAACAGTTCCGGTAGTGTGCGACTAGTGTCCTTCCAGTTTGTGTATTCCATGCGGAGTTTTCCTTCATTATGTCCTTCAGCAACACGAAGGCTTTTGACTATTTATGTCCTCCTCCAGAGTTCTCTTCTTACTTTTTCCTAAGCGTTTTTTGAGATGTGATTTGAGCTTGAGGACTACTGTTAGTAAGCAGTGATCAGAGTTTGCGTCTGCCTTTCTAGAACTTCGTATATCACTTATTAGGAAAAGATTTGATCTTCTCATCAGTACAAAGCCAAGAGTAGCACCTTTTCCTGTAGGGTGGTGCCAGGTCAGTCTTCGAGTTGTTGGTTTTCGAAAGAAAGTATTCATCACGTGTAGTTTATATTCTTGGCATAGTCCTAGCAGCCTAAGACCGTTTTCTGTAGTGTCTTCTTGATCAGTAAAGGGACCGATTTGTTTGGCACCAATGTTACGGGCATTAGATTCCAATCTGCAATTAAAATCGCCAAGGCTAATTGTTTGTGTGCAGTTAGAAAGGAGTAGTTTTTAGGTTTTGGCCACAAGTTTGTCGAAGGATATTTTAACCATTGCGTCCTCTGTACATTCAGTCGGAGCATAGCATGCCATCAGTCCAAATTTAACTCCTCCAATTTGGAGGGTCAGCGTTGCAAGTCTGTTTGAGACAGGGTTAAGTTCAGCTTCAATGTTCTTTTTGACCAAAAAGGCGACTCCACCATTTGGTCAAGGGCTTTCGCTGCGTCCAGAGTTGAAGAAAGCGTAGTTATCGATAGTTAAGGAGCAGGATTTCATTCGAGTTTCCGTTAAGGCAACAATCTCCATACCCCTACCAGAAGTCTCTTCAGCTATCTGGCGGAGTTTCAAATCATTGCTACAGCCGCGCACGATCCATAATCCGAGTTTCAGACCATGGATCCAGGTAGTATGTCGTATCATTTTTAAGTTGTTCTTCCTGGACTCCGACTGTATTTCCGCTGGCATAATACGAATTCGTTCGACTGGTGGTTTATTAGTCCTCTCCGACCGACCCTCTCTTTTGCCCTCTGGGTTGCCTTAGAGGTTACCAGTGGCCACCACGTGGGGGTAGAGAGTAGGTTTGACCACCACTGAGACGACGATAAGAGTTTTGTGGTCATCAGTCATGGTTTGCATTTGAATAAATTTGATGTCAGTAAAAATACTTTGTGAGTCTTCTTTTCCTCTGACTCTGATATTATTTTTAGTGGCAATATCAGTCCAGTTTGAACATACCCCATACAGTCCTCCATCTCAAATCTTTTTTTAATAAATAATTTGTACTTTTGTATTTCCAACGTTGGCAACTCTTCAAGTTTGTTTAAACCAATCTTTTGAAAAAAAGAGTTGCAATGGAATCGTCAGTATCAAAAACTGGAGAGATCAGAGCAGTATGAGGCAGTCTTTATTACGGCTCGTTTGGGAATATTCAGTGTTGTCGAATGAGAGGTCTTCAGATAGGGTCTCAAAGTTTCTTCCTTCTAATTGAGGCAAGTGTCAGTAAACGCTTTCTTTTAATTTACGTGAATGAAACCAATGACTTCTGAATGAGAAAAGTTAAATTAAAACAAACAAGTCATTGACTATTGTTCATCAGATATTATACTGAATGATATCTAAATAGATAAAAAAAGTGTTTTCTATTAATTTTCAGGTTAGATGTAGTTGTGCTTTAATGTTTGCATTAATGGGCAGACCATAATTACCACAAGGCCTTTTCCACTGTCTATCTTAGTAACTGTCCAGCTACTCTTCGCCTTTTCTTTCGCTCCTTAGCGGGTAAGTTCTCTCCTTCTTCTTGACACTCCCACTTCTTTTCCCAAATCGTTTTGTTCCCATCGTAGTTTGCTCTTCCGTTCACGCCAAAAAAATGCAGCTGGTCAACAAAGCACAAAACTTGTGTTTTTCGGCATAGTTTTTGCGATACTTTGCGCAAAACACCACTCACGTGCTATTCCACAGGCCTTCTGTCTCTTTAGTTAACTTTTACAGCCTCTCAGGCCCTAATACCATAGAAAAAACTCCACAATAATTTCTCAACATCTAACTTAAATAGTTCATTGATTCTCGGAAAGGCAGCCGCCTTACCTGAGTTAAAATAACGAGCCAAAGCAGGTTTTAAAGTTAGCTTGCATAATTGACTCCTCCATAGATGGACTGAAATGAAAATTTCAGGACAGTTGCACAGAATTTTTTTTTAAGAATTCGATTGATCACAGCAGGGAAAAGTCTAGGAAGACCTATGGATTACACAAGACAGGGCAGTGTCAGTAAATAAATCAGCGAGTCTCATTAAAATGTAAAACTATTTAACTGACAACCAGGGGCGAATAATAAGATGAACAGTTGTTAGTGTATCAATTGATTCATGCTCTCTTTGGTTCAAGATTAGCTTTTGATTTTCCGAGTTCTGCCCTCACCCATTACCCACCTTAAGGTTTGCTTTCTGGGGCCTAAGGTGACAGGCAAAAAAGAGTCTCAATATATGTGATTGCTTTTAAGTCAAATATTGCCTAAGGATTTTTTGTTGTGAGGAATAAGATTTACTTTTAATTTTCGAGTAGGTGGGTTTGGAAGAGATTGTGCCTAAAATTAACTCAGGCGAAATTACTGTGGCATTCCCACACGCGTGTCCGAATAACGCCCTTAAATCCGTATTCAGGCAGTTTTTATTACTCACAAAGATGAGCCATTAAGCAGGAGAACTTAATTGGGAACTATAAATTCACATATTCTTAATACTAATTACTTTTGTGAGTACGAATTAGTCTTCGAAATGTAACAAGATGGCGTCATTTTCCGCTTTTTACTGCAAATAGAATTTTTCTGACATCTCTAGTTTATATTCTGTTTATGAAGGTTCGTGATGATGGGTCTCCCTCTCTGTCGGGCTTTACCTACATCACTGTGATCTTGGATGCAGCGCGACCTCCTTCAAGTTCACCACCTCATTCTAATGATAGAATATCAATTGATCAGATGCCTCAGAAGGAAACTAAGGAGATTCTGAAGCTAGATCGTGGTCTGCGAGATCATCTCCTTCCATACACTAATTCACGAGGCCGTTCAGCTGAACCTCATGCAGACTGGAGTGACTCCGGATTTGAAGAAGGCTTTTTTGGTGGTGAACAAACTCTCATCTTAATCATTTGCCTCTCCGCAATCGCCATGATGCTTGTTCTTATTCTCTTTATCATTCTCGCCTGGATGAGACGACGCAGTCTTCTTGCTTCTAACAGACGTGGAAACTATGATGGAGTAAGTCAAGGAGGTCAGGGACAATTGAAGAACATGTTTATGGAGAGTGTACCGAGGGCTGTAAGTATCGCTTCTCCCAACAGCTGGAGTGATGGAAAGAAGGATGAAATGGTAACTGCTGCAATGCTGATGAAACGATCTTCACCAGTGTATTGGTTAAAGACTTCTGTTGGACCAAAGGCCACTTTAGATGGCAAAAATGTGAGAAATGTGCCATTGTTCATTCGCTTTTTTGGACTGAAATTAAGCCATAGAAGTCGAAGAAAGATAGATTAATAATAGCGTGAATCTTTAACATTACTTAAATAACTTAGACTCTCATACTCTAGATCCACTTACAAACCGTGAAGAGCAATGATTCTGACTTTTCTGATGATACCATTCCACCGGCGTTGTTCCGAGGAGAACCTCAGCAGGCAAATAACTGTCTCTATGCCGCTTCACCAACACGAAAGGTGGTCTACCAAAGTCCTACGATAACTGGTACAACGCCAGTAGTCACCTATGATGACAGAGGTGATACTTACCTCTCAATCCCATCGACTAGCTTCTCCGGCGGCTCCGCCAAATATATCGTTGACTTCCCCGCTGGATCAGGTAAAAACGGTCACACGTTGTCTTTTCATCGGCTCATAGTGTAACTATTTGCTCATGCTAAGGGCCGATTGTTTGAATATCATGTTCGTGAATATTTCGTCGTCAGTTCGCAAGCTGTGGATCAGACTTGGACGAAAAAGATTTAAATTACTCAAAGCATTGCCAAAAAAATAAGGAAATTATACACAAACCACATTCGCTCACTGAAATCTCTGGCCAAAAGACCACATCAAAACCCTGATTTGCCCCGGCAAGTAAACATTACTGCCTGCATTCATGCATCCGCATCACCGAAGCTAAAAGGCACCATATTTTTGAGGCTTATTGTCCGGCTGCTGAAAGCTCCTATTCAATTTCTAGTGACTGACCGGAATTCCTAATGTTGGTGGGCTCTATAGCAGTGCTTTTATTGGAATTCTTAAATAAGCAACTCATTTTTTAATGCACACCCTTCACGTAAAGAGAATTAGGGTCAAGTGAGCAATGGATTATTTTTACAAATTTTTGGCGAGTCTGATTTGCACACTCTAAGAGTTCAGGCAAAACTGATGGTGGACAAAAGAGGGTTCGAGTCTACACTCAACTTAAAAGCAGTGCTATTTTCGCTCTACAGAAAAAGTTCCAAGAATCTGAGAATGCATAAAAATCAGATGTTCTTTACTCTCCATACAAAAATTAAACTGTCTCATTATGTGCGGCATGAAAAATGCAGTAGTATTTGTTCACATGAGAGTCTTCGGCGATTCACCGTGACTTGGGTGGCCAAGGCCCAATTTAGAGCACCATTAAAGGTGCAAAAGTGAATGGCTGAGAGATCCTAGATATATCTAATCAGTTTTAGAAGTGTAAATCTAATTTCTTTTCTATTTAACGGCTGCTCCTATCAACAAAAATTGAAAATTCTAGGCTGGTGAGCAGCTACAGAATGAGTTGTTGACTTCCGAAGAAAGATTATCGATGCAGGGCAATAAATCTCTGTTTTGCATTAATTTATCAATAGCTTAAGTAAACCATTACCGTTTATAACGTGTTTTTCCCCAAACAACAGCATAATAGAACAGCGTATTCTATGAAAAGTATTGATAGTCTAAAATTATGTCTCCCGCGGTAAACTTGGGAGAACAGCCTTTTTTCACTCGATAATTTAGACAATGAGACCTTGGTGCATTAAACAGCATGTGAGTTGGCAATATTTCTAGAGATTCTTGTGGAAAAAATATTGAAAAATTAGTTTTTGTTTTTCCAAAATGAATTTTAGGCTAACTTTTGCATTAAATTTGCTGTTTATTCCTCCTAATGTTCGTGCCCTTATCTAAAAATCCATAGTTTTTTTATTAGGTAAATGTTAAATGGTTCGATAAAACAGCATAAAGATTTAATAGCTTGCGGGAATAAAATTGGCGAAATTGTTTGTTCGTGCTCTTTCCATTTGGCGTGGCAGCTCATCTCTTCTTCACTCACTAACATTTTTGATCATGTCGTCTCTTTTAGTGCATTTGAATGACGTTCTTAGTACCACTTCTCAATAGCCCTAAAACGGAGCCACTAAAATTTGAAAACAGGAACGCAGGCAAAACGAGCAGATAAAACCATTTGCTAGTTAAGATACATATTTATTACATTCATTTTTTTGCAATTGAAGAAACTGGTTTTCAAGTTTGCTTTATACTGAACTCCATTCAAGAAGCACTTAAGGATCATTTATAAAAAAAGTACCTGTAGATTCTGATGGAAGAAATGCTAATTAAGCATAACCGAAATCATTCACTCATAACAAATTTGCTAACCAAATCTATTGGAGAAGAGGAGACAGAAGACCTATACGACGATTAAAGCAGACGCGTGGAACAAAGTAAGCATTTCAGACGCAGTAAGGCCTAATGCTGATAGTCTATTCTTATGAATTTTAAATGTCATAATCTCAGCCCTTGAATCGCTGACTGTGAAGACAAAATATCCCATCAATATATACTTTGATCCATATTTTTACGTTTGAAACCCACTTGTCACGATAAGTAAAGCTAATATCATCATTTGCAAAACGAAATCCAGTGGTTTCTAAATGCTAAAACTAATGAAATATGCCGGTGAATTTTGTTAGTATCACCACTGAGCAAAGATATCTGAATGCGTTTTTGCTTCTTCCTATAACAAACTAATCCGAAGTCGAAGTATAGATATCACTAGCTGAGAGATTCTGACTTTCAAGGCTTATCTTGTGAGAAGGAAAGACGAATGAGGGTGGTCACTCTTGCCACCGGGTGCATCTGGATGGGTGCACAGGTGGCAGTCACTGATTCGCTTACTCCTGCTAGTGGTTACAACAAATCGACTAACTGTGCTGACAGCTTCTGAATCATTTCCAATTTGAAAATTTAAATTGTCCACATTATCTTGACGTGAAAAGAAGACTTTTTTCTAGCTTTAAATGCAAGTATTTCCATGATTGATTTTTCAAAATTCGTAAACCAGCACAAAGACCATAATTGTAGTTAAATGTCGAATTTTTTTTAATGAAAGATGATAAATCAGTAGAAGAGTGACCATGCTTTTCATTCTTTTAGCATAATGAAAAGAAGATCAGCAGATAAACTGCTCACTTTGTTCTTTGGAAGAATAATTTGAATTGATATAAACTTACACTTCTGCAGAGACTTGAGTAAAATGTCAACAGTGATGATGCATAGATTCAAAACTCAAGAGTTTATTCCCATGAACTTGGCTTTTTACAATTAATATGATTTTGATTAAAATTTAGAGGTGCTGGGAGGCTATACTCTCACTCTCAATACTATTAAGTGCCTCATGTCCACCAATAGAAGAACTAATAAATAAAGTGATTTTCAGTCGTGAACGAGTGGAGACTTTGCTGATTACTGATAACGAAAATTAACAGGAAGGAACTTTATGCGGATCCTACGTCCGCAGAATATCGAGCTACGGACAATAGGGAGTTGCATTCGATTGGACTGATTCTGAGGGCTAAGGCTCTATTCCGAATATTACAACCTCGATTTGCAGATCAAGTTAAGAATGTAGCCGAATTCAATTGTTCATTTGTGCAGGTTGTAGATTTCATTATCCAAAAAGGATCAAAATTTAACTGCACAAACAAGATCATCGAGCTTTCACAATAGGGAGCCCGATTAAATGGAAATGCGAGGCCAACGTGAACTGATAAATTGCAATTGCAAAGGGCAAAATTGAATATAAATAGAGGTCGAATAATTGAAAACAAAAAAATGCATAAAGTAAAAATTCGAAAATAAGTAAAGCATTGAATTCTTATTCGATAACGGGTCTGCTTTAAGGTTAGTCCTTTCGAACTTACACACGTAATTTTCTGAGGATCCCATAAAAGATTTCCATTTTTTTTTGATATTTCATTAATGATGAACATTTCCCATGTTTTTCACGGCGACGCTATTTTAACAATGGAATGTTAAAGAATTTGAATTGCAGCAAATTTCCAACTAAGATAGTCAGCGCAGACACTATAAATTTCAAGTAAATATTTTGTTTCGGTAAATTTTCTCACTACAAGAAATTTTGATTGCAGTTTATCGAGGTAGTTCATATCATAAAAGCGGCCTGGAAAACCAGTGAATATCCAACATCATTATGAAAGTAAATAATTCATTTTTTTATTTTGCCACTTAGTTTATCAATCATTGATCCGGAGGACCCCAACCTCAGATCAGGATGCTCCCCAAACACGGCCCATTCCCTTAAATTCAGCTCTCTATCGTACCGTCTGTAATAGTTTCCCAGCTTCAAAAGCCCCCAAAACCGGCGCATCCCTAAACGACACCTCTTTCCGAGAGTCCGACACCTCGAGTGAAACTCACCGACCTCCTAGCGGAGTCGATTTACAACTCCATTGCTGTAAGGGCCCCAATCGAGATACTGCCCTCTCTGTGGCAAATGATGTCGAAAATGGTATGGAGGTCTTTTCCCGAATCCCTAAAAAATCCGTCGAATTCGCTTCAGGAGGCGACGAGGAGTGTTTGCTTGTGCTTCCCTCTGACGACGAAACACAAGACGCAGAAATGGCAGAGACTAATCACTTACACCGGCAACAAACTGGAGCTTTGAGTCATTTAGCCTCATCTTTTGTATAATTTATGTTTGCGTGTTTGCAGTCCTATGTGCAAGCTTGATAAAAAAATCCTTAATCTTGTAATGGGCGTGGAATGCAGTCCTTAAATTGCGTTCCATTTCGAAAATTATCTGACTTCGTTAAATAATACTTCGGAAATATGAGTTTGGGGCTTAATTAATTAGAAACTTAGATTGAAGGTAACTCAATTAACCTTAGTTAACAGGATCGATTGGTTTATTGCGGCAATATTCCAGACTGGATGCAATTAAGTTTTCAATATTTAAATTTATTGCGAAGGAAAACGGCTAAACCTATTCCAACAACCGCAAAATAACGCACAATTTACTTGAGCTTTTGCCGTTGTGTTTTCAACTTGTGAACAAACAAATTCAGAAATAGATTGGAGTTTGGCAAACGCTTAAGGATTCATTGCTTTTAATTTTAACATTTAAGTTAATAACAACTGTTTGGCCCATCAAAAAATAAGGATTCGGCTAATCAGATTACTAAGTGAATTTTCATCTTTTTAAACAAATGCATTAAATCTGATTGGAGGAATCAACGTGAATCATAATGTTTTAAGCAATTAATATCATACTTTTTAAAAGTATATTATTCTCTTTTTGGTAACTGTATCTGTTTAAAGATGGCTTCTAAGCCACTTCTCAGAATATTTGAAATGCTAGTAGTCATGGGATCTTGAAGGATCAGTGTTCCACTGCTGGTAGTTTGCAGTCGAGATTCTCTCATTCGGCTCAGACTATTCGTAATTTTGTGGCCTTATCAACGCAGTTCACTTCGCAGGTCAGTAAAGATATGCTACGCTGTGAGTCGAGTCCTTAATGATTATCAGAACACCTTCAAAAAGTATTTATAGGGAATCCGTTAGAATTGTAAGGACGCTCATGAAAAGAACGGAAACGACTTTGAGAACTGATGAGCCAAATAACTTATCATTCGAATACCATTGACAGTGAATAAAAATAGATAAAAGACAGCCGGTAGAAACGCTTTCAGCAGAATATTTCTTTCAAGGCCTTCTTCACTATCAGAACTTTTCAATCATGAGTGGATGAAAAAGATGTCTACTCTCGAGGCAGCAAATTGTTTCGCAACACTAAAAATAGATGCACGAGACATCGGCTATCAGTAATGCACATAGTACTAAATGAATCGTGGGAACTGGAACTTCTACCAGTAAGATAGAGTAAGTGAGCACAAACAAAAGATTTTTAGAATAAAAAGTTCAAATTCAATTGTTTTAAATTGGCTTTTGATTGTCATTGGTTAAGGTATACGATCCACAAAATTAATTTTTCAACTCCATGAGGTAATATAAGCCCTTGTTGAAATATTGTTGATCGAAGAATGGTACTATCTGTATACAGAATTAGAAATTAGCAAACTTCAACTGCTCTAATTGTCCACGAAATATAGTTAAAATGAGACCTAATCCTCCATTTCTCATCGCCCCTTGATAGCTCATGGGTCTCTAAACTGGAATAGAAGTGATTACGCATTCTCCAGCGGCTGATGAATGCGGCGATTCAGAGTGCTTTAGCGAAATTATTGTCGTCAGTTCGAGACGATTAGTTTATTTCAGGAAAGTAAATAAAGATTAGAGATCCTTATTTAGAAGAGTGCTAGTTCAACGCAATAGACCTTGATCTGTCCACGAGAAGGAAATGAAGAAATAACCCTAGAGTAGAGTAGTGGTAGTAAGAAGCGTAGTAGTAGAACTCCACGTCATCCGTGGTGTCTTTGGCTGGTCATAAGTTATATCCTTCTAATGTTCCCGAATTCCCATTTTATCTCCTCTGCTACTATTCCTGTATAAAAATCCTAAAAATCCGCTAAAAAGCTGGGTTAATGACAGAGCTCCTGATGAATATAGGTCCAGTGGTGAAATGCTTTGATTATGGTTAGGAACATTCACGTAGCGCAAAAGTAAAGTATTATTATGCAATGTAAAAATAGGGTAAACACACTAATTGTCTTTTCTGCCTACCCATAAATTGGTAGCAAAATGAAAATTAACGTCTAAGTTTTACATTGACTACCTACAGAAAAGCCAACTATTTCCAAACAAAGAATTAATTTTAGTGTTCTCGATCAACTGCCAATACCTTAAAATGCCCTTTTTTCAGGGACTTATTGCATTTCCTAATTAAAAAAGGGATTATTTCACAGCTCAAGTCACTAGCTCACCTTCAAAAAAGTGCACTGACTGAAGTAAATTATTCACTGCTCTCAAGCTGGGAGGTAATTTCGTTGTTCCCAGGTTCCCCTCGTTCCCCTCTTTGATGGTTTCTCATGACTTTGCAGCGAATCAAAGTATTTATAGGCGTATGCGTGAGAGCGGCCTCCCCAGACTAGGAGGTAGCATTTGAAAACAGATGCCCTCCAGTTTCAAGACGAGTGGGTATGCTAATCCTAAAATCCGATAAAGATTACCAAGACTCTCTTGTACTTGGTTTGAATAAAAGTTGTCGAAATAGGTGAGGCATCCGAAATTCTGATGTATTGTACAGACTGCGAGTGCATCAGCGCAAACGAATGGTCATTTTAATTACTTCATGATTTTAACGCAAGTGCTTATGAAGTCACTATGTGAGTGAAAATCGGGGTGCTGGAGGAGAATCAAGCCACTTAATTCCCAGACGGTCTGGTTATAAAAGTCTTCGTTAGATTCACAATATCGTTGTCCATTTGTTGTTGTCATTTGAATCGTTCTTCCACTCAACCATTCATATCTTAAACTAACCCACTGTAAGAGACGACCGTCCTGTTTAAAGGTGCGTCCTAACTCACGGCTTACAGCAGCAACACACTAATAAGTCATCTCGATCTAGGTAAATAAGGTACATTTTGCGACGGAAAGGTAATGATAAGAGTTGAAGCGCTCTTCCATTACCTACACACAAATGTACATAAGAATTATTAAAAAATAGTCGGGCGAAAAACCATAACAGATCAAGCTGAGTTGTTTCCTAGGATTAGGTTCTTCAGCATCAGTCAGGAGCCAACGTTTTGCCCCTACATAATTCCCTTCAGACATTCCCCTTGGCGTTCCACTCACGTGAGGTCCAAGGCCGAGTCCCTGAAAAAGAATGCCCCCTTTTAATTTCTGAAGGTTAGCAATTCAGATTGGTTCATCTTCTATGATGCCTTTTAACTTATTCAAAAGCATCAACCAGATTCGTGCCTTTACACTGCTGGACGTCAGTGAATTCCATCTAGTTGCACCGTTTAATGCCGGAAAGGAATCTAATACGACTTACTGATAAACCTCTTTTGCCAACTTGCCCCTTGTCGCCTACTTTGGCGTTTATTTAAGCTCCATTCCGATTGAGATAAATTTTACATTATGTATTTCATAATTTCAACGCTTTTTCTGCTGACAAACCTCTGATTACGCGAATAATGTAAAAAATAAATCAAAAAATAAATACAGAGAAATAATCAAATCCTGTTAACCAAATGACAAAATCATTGTTCTCGGAAGAAAACACGAACATTCGGGAATCGAATGAAACTAAGCAATTTGAAAAATTTCCTCGAACAACGATACTGTAATACATCGGCTTTGATTTGAACTACTTCAATAAGGCAAAATTTCGGTCGATTTAAATAGAAAAAAACAAAAACTTCACTTTAGTATACCAAAAAATATAACTAGCTCAGCTTTAAGTTTATTCTGGATAGGAGACATGAAGTTACTGACGCGTGCATCAAAGAATTGCAAGCGTATTCTTCTATTGCATTTGGGACCCGGTATGTGCAAATTAGTGGAAATTTACAACTAATCGCTACTGAACCCAGACTGTGAAAATTTGCATAAATATTTAAGAATAGGAGTTAGTGATTTGAACTAGCAATGCAAGCATTATGGAGCTAAATCAGTCAAATAACCACCGATATCTGTTAAGCGGACACACTATGAGCCTTAAATAAGTAATAGCCCCGTTGGTCTTCAAACATTGCTAGGCAAAACTAAATAATGCGATAATAATGGCGTTACTATTTAATCATCCGAATTCAAACAAGAGGAATAGAGTACTTCGTTTAACCGAGACAACGAGTCCGAGCGAACGGAGAAGACTGATTCGAAGAGGTGATCATTCGTCGAAGTTTTCAGTTATCCATCAACTAAGCCACCATGAGAAAGAGTAGCTGTTCATTCAGCGATTCATAAACCCTCTGAAATAGTTTTTGATTTCTAATCCGCGTAAAGAAATTAAAGTCAAAACTGAAAGCTTTCGCGCTTGGAATTCACCTCCTTTCCTTTGCCCTATTCTTTGATAAGAAGTTGAGGTGCGACATCGGGCATGTAAAACTATCCTCCGCAGTTTCATGCTCGCAATCCTCGACACCGAACGTGCTAATAGTTGCATTCATTGTAATCCAAAAGCACTTCAGCGAAAATATCAGAAAATGCATGCCTTAGTACTGAGAGAAAATTAAACTTGGTCATTTTATAATTGAACTCATTAGGTCAAATAGTTTTTTTTGAGGACGATTGCAGGAGATAACTGTCATTTATTGTCAATGCATTTTCACTCTGCTGCTACGTTTCGATTAGCTACTTTTATAATATTCCATGCAGTTCCATCACTTAAGACATTTATTTTACTTGACGCTTACAATTTCTCATATGCCAACAAAAAGGCGCATTCGCAATATTCAGTCCTCTGACTTACCATGGAAAGTACTACTGGTAATTTAACTAACTTTAAGGGTGAAATAAACTATGATTTCACGCTAAATGTGCTATACCCTACCTTAATCTTCTGCAGTTATCAAGATGCTACCTTCAACATATCTGAAGACAACCAAAATTGTCAACAAACAGTTGTATCTGGCCATATTTCTCCGAATAATTTCTTTGCTAGACTATACTATGCCACCACAGAACCATCACACGCCTATACACTCAGCATTCAAAAATACGTCTCGCCAAATCACTTTAAGGGATATTAATTTTAGGGCCGATTCTGAACTTGAGTCATTAGGAAAGTAAAGTAGCTGTGCCAAATAGGCGATGCTTCCGCAAGTAGAAAAGCACCATTTCTTGCCATCGCCATTGGGTCTAACTGTAAATTATTGAAAGTTAGACTCTTCTATCTTTGTGTTTTTTTATTTGCTTTTGGCTTTTAAATTCACAATAACCAATGGAATCCCAAATGCATTTACTACAGAGCTGATGATTTTATACCCATACCGCATAAATTCAACACGACTTTATTGACTATGTCTATATCAACTAATGCCAATTGTATATTGAACTGATTAGTAAAAGGGACCCTCCCCTTTATTGGTAATGGAATGTAAGTTGCTGCTGCTCCTTTGAAGTTCTAATGATAATCCAGCAATAACGTCTAACATGAAACGGTTAAGAGTGCAGAAAAATATAAAAGTTTCTCCAGGGTGACAGTAACTCAAGACCATTATGAGTCGCGGGGGTATCATGAAATGCTAATATTGATTATTTAAATAAGGCTATGTTGATATTACGTTATTGTTCAGGTTCATGAAATGCCAGGTCAAAAATGGATATAGTGTGAAATTTGAGCTGATCACATAAGTTCTGTTCCTATCAAATCGCAGTGCTATGAGTTTCGAAGACCGAAATGCTGGCCGAATCCTGCTTACCAGGAGGACCAACCTTGTCAGCCCTCTGTTTCACCCTGAAATTGATTGACATGATCTTCCGCGCAAGTACTTAACGCTAACTCGTGAAAGGAAGTCCAACAGGAGTTAATGAGTTATAGACGATGCAGTATTCAGTTGAAAAAGGGAGGAAGTGGAGTGGACAAAGCACTCGTAATTTTTTTCACTGATTTCAATTCTTTCTCGCGAATGTTGCAAAAGTATTTTTTCTTTTCAAATGCTTCTCGAATAAGTGAAAAAACGCAGGCCTTAATGAGGATGTACTTGCTTGTAACATAAATATTCTTGAATGAGCTCGTTCAGTTGTCGAATTCATTATTTTTCTGGATGATCGATGTTTAAATCGAGAATATGAGGGCCAAATTTGCACTGGAACTGCTTTTGTAATATAAAAAATGTTCAATTAAATTGTGCTAGATCAATGAATGTAAAGATTGCTTCTGCTGCATATCATTAGAAACAAAATGATACCAACAACTAAATGGGTGATTATTTAATATCATCAACAGCTGCTAGATTCAGGGAAAAAAAATATTTGTCAACTGATCCGTCATCTAACTCGACGGTTGTGTTGTGTTATGGGGCTACATCAAACGAGAGCTCTGGAAGATGTCAAATAACCGACCCGTCTCCGCCACCGGTGAGTACAGCAGCTCAAAAGGCTTGATTATGGAACCATGGAGCCATTGAATTTGTCACGGTTGAAAAAAATTCAAGGGAGACTGAGTGGACAGATTTTCACGACGGAGCTGCATATAAAAATGCATTTCTGTGAGTCGACCTTGAAAAAATAATTGCAAAAGTTTCGAAAAGAGGGTCGTCAGCAGAAGTCTCATATTTCATCGGCGTTAGCCAGAAAGAGGGGGGAAAAAATGCCGACCTATCTTGCGTCTGCAGGCTTTTTCTTTGTGGCCGAACGCATGGTTTGCCTGCTAAGACAAGTTCTCAAAAAAAGCACACGTTCTGCCTACTTTAAACACCATGGAGACAATCATCGTTTCCAATGGTAATTAGATTCATTTCTGGAGGCACCAGTGAAACCTATGTAATAATAGTTTGAAAGCAATTCCTTGACATTCTGCTTCTATCTGAAAATAGAAAACTAATAATAAGATTAGCTCTTGCCAATGGAGTTGATTCATTCTTCACCTCCTTGTCTCTTCTTGGATAGGCGATACCGCCGACGATGCACCGGGTATTATTAGAAATAACGAGTTTAACTACGTTAACTAATTGATGCTGCGGCTCAGTAGAACTGACAAACGTCATGGTCATCGAATCTTTAAAACTCTATTTGCTGGTGAAGAAGTGATGAGAGACTCAGTGACATTGACGGCGATCGTTGCTAGCAAAAAAGTTATATACTGCGAAATGCTGTCTGGGACTAGTCAAGCGAGCAATATACTAGAAAGGATTATTATTTATTATATATATAATTTATATTAGCATCCTGAACTCTGCCCCTGTTGATCCACCTCATAGGTATCCTTTTATGGCTCGTTTTAATCTTAATAGCTGTGTTGACTAATGGTCAATAAGGTACCAGTTTTGTAGAGTTTTTGGAGTACCAGTATATTCAACACCTTATTGCAACCAGAGCCTCAACTGTTTTTCGTCCTAAAATTGACTTTGCAATCAAAAGACCGCCTTGTCCAGTCCTTGGGCTGCTCGAAAAAAGTAATCGGATGCTAATTTTTATTTACATAAAAGTGAAATTTCGCTTCGGTCTACTTAATCGCTTTCTCTTTCGCTCTTGAGAGAAGTCTAACTCATTGGCATTTTTGAGTAATAAGCAAACACATGAAGCGTTTATTAATTTAGGGATTTAGGGGTCGGAACTGGAGAACTGAGGGTAAATAGTGATTCATGATTTAATGCCATCACAATTAAATGCCTTCCTTACCTGTCATTTACGAGAATGCATTGTCCTCTTACCACATTCTAGTAGGAACTGAAGATCTGCCTCTATTAAGAAATCGCTGATCTTTGCTGCCAGCTAAAATTTGAAGTCTGTGGTCAAATGCCATTTTGCGAAAGCCATTAGCGTTAGGTATAAATCTGATGGTAGGTGCGGCATCAAAATAATGAACAACAATAAAATAGCCACCTGCTCTTATTGGCTATCTTAAAGCGATCCGTCGTAATTTTTCCCAGGACGTCACGAAGACATAAGAATCCTGTATTTATTTGACAAACATTTTCAAATCGTTCAAGGCTTGGTTAGCAAGAGGAACCACATAAAAATTAAAAAAATTGCATTTTAATCGAAATTGGAAAAAACCAACATTATAGAACCTCTATGACTCGCATTTTTGTGAACATTTTCTCAGACGCATTTTTACATAAAATTATAGAGTTTATTCACGGTAAATGTAGACTCAATAATGTCAGCCAAAAAAAGGGAGCCTAAAACATACTCCGCATTACCCGCCAGTGTTTGGAATGGTAATCTGGCGATTACCGGCTTACGAAGGTGTGACCAAGAATCTCTAACTTGCCAAAGACAGATACAGAAAAGAACGTTCGTCCAATGAAAAGATGGTGTTTTATTGGGAATGTTGAATGTTGTCAATGTTGAAAGCTATGTTTAATCATTTATAAGTCCATTTTCACAAAATCGGTGAGTACCTATTCCGTGTGGAATCCGCAAGGGCATAGTAGCATAGATGAGGTCCACTGCACCTCGTGCGCTTAGCCAACTGTATGATTCTATACTATTACCCATGTTGAGCGCCCATATTTAAGCTGTCATGCAAACAATAACGATTATGTTAATATTAAGGCCGTAAAAGTCATTTTTGAAATTTTTAAAATTTTTTACGAGTGTGGCAATGCAGATTGTGAAAATACGCAATATTTAACGTCTTTTGTTGAATTAACGCTATTGTTTGTTCGAGCTAACATGGCTGACATTACCCACTACTGATTGGTACGATCTGTTGGGCTGGTGTTCTAGGCCAAATTGTCACTTTGTTGCTTGTTTAACCTGGGCATTCCTCTTATTTTTGATAAGTTATTCAAATTATAACTTATTAAATGAGTTGGAATAATCAGCCAATGTGTACCCCCGGCAGTTCTATGCAGCATGGTTCATTTGGACCAAACTACATGCCACCATTTGATCAAATGGGTGGCAGTGCCCCAGTCGATACTGAAAATTTGTCTCTCGAGCACAGAACGCAAGTTACCGGCCGTGAACTCCAGGAACTTTTGAGTGTATCCCATCAAAGTATTGATGAAGCACAAGAGAGGTTCGCTGAGTTTTAATGAAATTGAGGCACCATAGTCTAGACGTAGAACAGCTAAGAACTTGTTAATTTCGCTGATATTCTTGCAGATAATATTTAACGATTGAATCAGTTTTACTGCTTGTAAAAATATTTGTTGAAGTTTTTAATGCTCTAATATTCTATCATTGGAATACTGGTTTTGTGGCTGATTTTCTTATAAACTTGCGCATAATTTTCTTATATCACATGGTAGGAAGCAAGCACTGAACAACCACAGACTAAAACCTGCCCTCTACAATGTCTTTTGCGAAATCAAGGAGAAGACAGGTAAATTTTTCTCTATTTGATGCTTTTACTTTACCCGCGGTTTTATTTCCGTAATTGCTGTTATAAAGTTAAGTTTTGGAGCAGACTTTTCGGCATCTACCAGATTTCTATCCCACATAGCAACACATTAATGAATCTTTCAATTTCAATGCTTTGCGTCCGATTTATTCAGTCTTATTTTAGCTTGGTTTCCGTTGTACATACCAGATGTTGTTTCATATTGTTTTGTTCCTTTAAATTATTCAATAGCCATTTTCCTTTATAATTACATATGTAGGTTAGCCGTGTCTAGAACTTTTACTAAGTTTCTGACTGCGGTTGTCCATAGTACTCCCAAATTAAGAAGTTACTCAACCTTTTGAACTTAGTTTTATGAGCTTCTAGCAGTTTTCTTCCACTTTAAACAAGTTTTCGTTGTGAATAAAGTAGCTTAGTCATCTTCTATCATGAAATATAAATCCATATTTGGTTGGAGTACCTTTAAGAGAAACTGTACCGCATTTCCATATTTGAATTTGTTGGTCAACATAGTTTCCATGTGTCTTACGCATGTTAACTTCCTAAATTTTTTTTGCATTCTTGCAGTCATCTCGATACAAGTTACCTTCATCTTTTCCTTAGCTAATTGGGTAACAGATAGTAAGTAGATTGCTCCAACATGGCAACACTTCAGTACATCCGGTATTCTATATCTCCTACTTCGCATGACACTAATTATTTTTCCCACTTTTTGTACTTTCAATATTTGGGGGTTGCATTCCTTTAATTGACTTCCTTTTACCTCTGGTAAGCGCTACATATTAGTCGCTTTCTATTTCCTTTATCAGCGCCTTTGCTGATACTCTGCTTCTCATTAACCTCTGTTACTGATGGGAAATTGATTGACGTATAAACTCTTAATTTAACATCATCAAATGACTTTTTTTCTTGAATTCCACTTCCTAATTAGCCATTGAATTTGATCTACCACGTAGTTACACTTAGTGGTTTTCCTAATTCTAGCATAAATCCTAATTTCATGCCTGTTTTCATTCAGCTCTGAGCTTGCGCAGCACGGCAGCAGCCAGTACAGAGGAGGAGTTGAACGCACCTGACCCACAACTTCTTCGGTTGGACAAAATGCTTATCGCTGAGGGTGTCACCGGAACCAATGACATTGGCGACTTTGATGGTGCCAGTGGGATGGCCGGTGACAGTGGCCAAATCGAACACGCTGACTATCGTGTTAAACTCACACAAATCCGTCAGCTTTACCATACTGAGTTGGAGAAATATAAGAATGTAAGTCTCGCACCCATTTAAACTTCTGGTAGCAATATTTTTTTGTCAGTGTTTGATTGCTTTCTTTTAATCCAAAATATAGGCATGTGACGAGTTCACCGGTCACGTTGTGAACCTTCTTCGTGAACAGAGTCGAAGTCGTCCGATCTCTTCGACGGAAATCGAGCTTATGGTCGGTATCATTCGACGCAAATTTCGTGCCATCGAGACTCAACTCAAACAGAGTATCTGTGAAGCTGTCATGATTCTTCGCTCCCGCTTCCTCGATGCTAGGTACGCTTTCCCTTTCTAAATGTCCGTTTTCTTAGCCTATCACGTAGCCAAACACCACTCTAGATAAATTCATATAGATCACAAACTCATTCGGTAGAGCAGCACGTGTATCTTTCAGTCTTTTTAGACCATAATCTGTGTACTTAGAGTGTATGAATATACTAAATGCACTGTGCCCACTCGTTTTGCGCCAATGTTTGTGCATAGTGACTGATGAATATGCACACACACGCACGCGCAAATAAACTGCTGCTATTGTTGCAGTTGAGCTAGTAGAAAGGCAAATCGACTGGCACAATAGACGGCACTTAGAGTCGTTGAGGATCGTGGAAAAATTCCAGCGTTTTACAAAATAAAGCACCAGTTAAAAATCAGGGTAGGGTGGAGTTTTTGATGGAGACTTGTCACTTTTTAGGCCCAGTATTTTACTGCTCTTAACCCTAATGCGTCGGGAAATTTATTCAGTTAATATATTCATTAAATTCTTGATTCCAAGGTCTCGGAAACTTTCCCGAATTGTTGGAAGAATGAATCGCATTCCTTTTATCCATTCATGCAGACTGAAAAAAAGTAAAGTCATGGTGTCGGGTGACTTGGTCATGTTCTACCGAGTGAAATAAAACCATGATGGTGAGCGAAATGGCAGCATTCTCGAATCTCAGTTTTCTTCGAATCTGTTTCTGCCTTCATAATTTTGTATTCTGATTATCGTTAAGTTGAAGAATAAAGGTCCAAAACTTTCATATTAAGGCAAGGATAGTTAAATCATGCATTCTTGTCCGCTAGTTCTGGAGGGCTATATTAAATACCTTTAAAATTATCCTTTTGAAATATCATTAAAGTTTCACTTTTCGTGTCATTAATTGTTGACTTGACACCAATTACTACGACGCTCTGAAAATTAGAACTCTCTTTTACAGTGCCTCTGCAGTTACTGCTTCCGCTTTATTCTCAAAGACACCCGCATGTCACCTTATAAATTCTGGTTGTTTTATCTCTAGCGTCAATTGATATCCAAAAATGTTACTGGACATTTCAGTATCTAGGTATGTTAGAAATTGAGCTATTCTTAGTATGCGTGTAAATGTGCTTCTAGATCTAGTCTGCTGTGCCTAGCAGGATTTCCCTCACTCGAATAATTCACCTCCATGAAGTCATTCCAGTTGGCACAACTCGATCGAGTATTATCATTCGTTGAAGATCACTCGCACAAGTGAATATACTGCCTGCCGGGTTTAAATGCCTTTAGATTGGTTCCTAGTTGATAGCACTCGATCGAATAACAATTTTGTTTCATATGGTTGGCAACCATTTGCAAATCTAAAGGAAATGAAAGCGGCTTTTCGGGTTACAATGCTTGATAAAACCTAGAGTCTGTCAGCATTACAATTTTCTATGCCTCATTCTATTGTGCAGATCGCTTGCTCTTTTTTCATACATTGTTACGCACTTCCTGTGCTGCTACTTCGAGTAGTCTTAGAAACATAATCTAACTACTATGGACTCTATTAGGCAACTGGAATGAATTGTTGGCAAATATATTGCTCCTAATGAGTTTTTTTATTTCATTTTTTTCCGTTTTTCTGCTCTCTAGATCGAATTCTTTCAATCAAAGTAAAGGATAGTAATCTTTTGGTTGCTCACTTAAATAACTATGCGTTTTAGCTCATGTCCACTCATTCATTCTGCCAGACGCACGCGAAGCCTTGATCAATCTTTTGAATTCAAACTATTAAAAAGAAATTGAAGGTTAAAATAAGAGGTCTTAATAAAGGTGGGTTTCAATCATTCTAGTGTCGACTGAGCTGTGCATTCTCCTACTGCAAGTTAAAGCCTCCAAAGAGGAATGCATTTTCTAAAGTCCTGGATCGAGTATAATTTTGAAATTTTCTGTCAGCTTTTGTTTAAATTCGTGATCATTGGGTTATATCATCGCTCTTACTCTAACGCTGTTCTGCTTTAGTTCATGTACATCCCCACAAAGGAAATGGTTAGCTCCACGCAAAGGGGGGCATGAGCAAACTAATCTCCTTTTCAGTTATAAAACCTGCCTGTCAAGAGGGCAAGGTGACATTTGACCGAATGATCGTTAAATTTACTTCTCTTTCCCGGTAAATCGCGAATCATGTAGTTTCAGGTCCCACCGCACTTATAGTGGTTGCTGTTTTCCCGGAAAAAATATAAGTCGCTTCCTGTGCTTTGGTAGAAACAGCTAACCCCAAATTTTTCCATGTAATTAGGGAGAAATGTTTGTCTCCACTGACCTCTCACTCGAATGCATATAGACTCGATCTCTTACTTCCCTGTTTGTTTTCAATCATTGTCAATTAGTTACTCACTTTTTCTTTCCCTCTCTGGGTGAAGTTAAGGTGGTCGAAAGCTTTTATAGACGGGGAAATTAAGGCAACTCATGGTTCTCTTAGCTCCTTTCGTTGGTGTGCTTGACAGCCATTCTTCGTTTGTATAAATCATTGGTCTGTTTTCCTGGCTTGGTTTCGTTGAAATCAGCCTCATTTTTTTATGCATTCAAAAATTAGTTCACATGTGTAGGTTTATAATATCCCAAATCTTGAAATGTGTTTCGTGTGTGAAAATGACGGGCATCTTGCGGTTTTCGTAGATGTCTGCTGCTAATACGAAAGATCTTAAATAAGTCATGTAATGCTCACAGCTGGAACTGATTGTATCATGCGCTGTGCTGAGTTGAGGACTGGTAGGAGGCCGGATCGTTGGTGTGCATGAATGACGCAAGTAATCGGGCTTGTTTGACAACTTATGGTGCCTATCTTGATAAATCTAAAAGCCGCTTAGTTTCTCCTTCATAAAAACAATCTGCGAGAGTTCTCTGTAGTCCAGACAAGGGTCATTCTGAGCTCGAGCATGTTTCTAAACAAAACTTCGGAGTTTCTTTTACTACAAGGTCTTAAATCTTTCCACCTCTTGCGTTTGTGTTATTACTAGTGTCAGCATCAGTTGTGATAAATTGATTTACTGCTTAGGCGGAAGTTTTCATTCTGGAAAAGAGGTTTGTTCAACCCCTTGCAATATAGTCACGTTGAATGGCAATATTTTCATTGTCTACTTGTGTACATGTATATCAGTAATATGGGTGGCATCCTGACCCCCCTTTTAACCATTTCCAATGACGTATTAAATATCGACCCACCTCCTTCATTCTGTGCTACTAAGTTTACTGCAACTCACTGCTACAGCAGCATTTTTTTCGGTTTTTCCCGTTCTTTTTTTTCAAGGTCAGATAAATATGGAGAGCGGAGAAGGGAAACGAGGCTCCAGCCTGTGATTATTCAGAACCTTCCCCCCCCCTCCAAGTCCCCTTAAAGTATCTCAAGGGGGGGTAGGAAGAAAAGCGAAGCTGTCAGATTTTTTCTCTTCTTTTGGCATGACAACTGCTGCTTTTCCGTCCCTAGTTGTAGTATGCTTGCTCCTAGATCTCATGACCTCTCTCTTTTCTGCCCTTCCTTTCAGACGCAAGCGTCGTAACTTCAGCAAAGAGGCCACAGAAGTTCTCAATGAATACTTTTATTCACACCTCGCTAATCCTTACCCCTCAGAAGAAGCCAAGGAAGAACTCGCCAAGAAGTGTGGTATCACTGTCTCCCAGGTATGTTACTTCTCAGTCCTAGAAATGGCCTACTTCACAATGAAAGAGTCCACCATATGAACTAATTAGGAGTTCCCCAAATCTTACCCCTGCTATCGTTCTCTTTCGACGGAATGTAGCAATGTGGAGAGTACAGCGGCTCATCCACAAAGGTGCCGACTTTGGTATGTTTTCATCCGCTCTCGAATTCTCGTACAGTTGAAACTTGCGCTAAGAAATCAGGTTCCTAAACGTGGTCCAGACTAAGCGCGTGCTGCTAACACTCTCTCTCGAAGCGCTATCGAATGCATTCTCATACGCGCCGTTAAGGCGCAAAGCATAAATGTTATAAATCTCCAGGGGATAATTTCACATGCAATGCTAACATCTCTTAATAGCAGCTAATCCTTAACTAAGTTACCTTAAGGAGGGGCTGGTATCTTGACCCTAGGGGCAAAGTGTCAGGGTCTCGATTAACTGGGTTTGGTACACGAAATTTACGCGACTGAACCAAGGAAAAAAATCTAACTCGTTTGTCTTTATCTGTACTGCTCTGTGTTTCAGGTTTCAAATTGGTTCGGCAATAAGCGAATCCGCTACAAAAAGAACATTGTCAAGGCGAAGGAGGAGGCCAACATGCACGCCGCAATGACAGCTGCTGCTGCGGTCTCCGAGGGAACAGGCAGACTGCCTCCACACCCTCATGGCATGCCAGATGACGTAAGTAGCCCTTCCCTTACTCAATTTGTGTCTAAACTATATAATGTCCACTATCAAATTGCTTGGAAAGCTTTTATATCGAGGAATTCTTGGGCTGTTCGCTTCATCTGATGTAAAAGTGTTCAACTATTAGAGGCACTTCTGAGGGTTTGTCTGGCCAACTCAGCGAGCTATTAAGGAAATCCAATTCATTCTTTCGTTGATTCTCGGTCTTTGGTTGAAAAGAAACAATCTTAGCGACCTATCTGAGTACTTCAAGCATTCAGATGTTCGTTCATAGGTTGAAGGGGTTGAACTAGATTGCATGGAACACTTTTCCTAACTCGCTTCCAATAAGTACAACATTACTAATTTCATTCTTTGATATCTCTTTAGCCTGAGAAATGCGTATTCATCCAATCTTCATTCTCATGAATAGAATTCTATTTAAGATTTATGCTTGCGCATAGCATTGAATGTTAGCGATACTTCTTAGATGTTGCACAATTAATCCCGTGGGAGATGTTCTACCAGAAAGTAGTTTGATTTGAATTGAAAAATATAAGAACAAAATGATAAACCGATGATTCAAAATCTCAAATAATCTCTGCTTGAGGTCATCAAATCGAAAAATAAACTCTCAGCTTAGGGATTTAGCTGCCCTGTTTGAGGATACTATACCCACAGTTCGGTATTATCCAACCGAATGTCTAGTTTGGTTGTCAATACCAAAGTGCTATAATAAATTAAAGCCAATGGATATGCAACTGGCTAAATTGTCATGAAAATAGTAACCCGTGTGTGCGTTGTAGTAAGGGCATCTATTGGATCAATTAGGAAGTCAGATGAACTTTCGATTTGCTACACCAACTGTTAGTGGTGACGAGCTGGTTGAATGCAAGGTTTTAACCGTGGCTGCACAAGGTTAGAGCCGAAAACGCTTCAGGAAGGCCAGTTAAGGACGGTAGTAGTAGTAGTTCCCAATGCACGTGTTTACTTAGCCAATTTATTGCTTTTTTTTCGAGCAGCATGTGAATCCATCCTATCCACACGCACCGGTGATGTACGACTATGATGATCAACAATTACAGGGTCAGTCGAGCGCAGAGCATCGAGATACCAGTGGCTGGATGACCGACGAGCCTGAACGCAAACGCAGCAAATTGTGAACCCGCTCCTTCTCCTTCCTCTTCCTCTGTTCTATTCTAATCCGATGCAGAAAACAGTCCGAGACTGATTACTCCTCCCATCCACTTTTATGTGTGTGCTCCCCTTTTCTACCCCCGTTTCCCGCATTGTTGTTCTCGTTGTAAGCACCATTGCTTAGCAGTTCGTTCCCCCATCCGCTGTGTTTGTATGTTTGCCCAGTTCTCTAAATACCTCTTGCCCTTTACCGAAAATTGCCGGTCGAAAGTGTCCTCTTTTAGCAATCTCTATGTCATTTTTGTTCTCGTCTTTTATCTTACTCCGCTTCCTCCGTTTCTCCCTTTGCAAATAACACTCATCGTACTATGGTACATATCAGACTTACCTTTATCAGGGTTGTAGATAGCTTTTATGCTTCCGAACCTACACTGTATGACTGATTCCCCGGAGGATCAGTGGACTAACACTTCCGCACCGGCTTGCTTATACCTACTGATGTTTTCTAAGCGAGAATATGATTATAACCGCTGGTTTTCACCTTGGAGGCCCTACCTTTTTTAAACGCTTCGCATCCTAGACTGAACGCCCCTTTGAGTGGGGAAACAGCAGAGATTTCATGTGGGCACATCCACTCTTGGACGACTCCGCAGTACCAACACGGCCTCGCATCTAAGGAGATTCCTGGTCGGTTTATGAGGTGACTGACCGTTTACGATGCATGTAGGCTAATCAACCCCCATCACTACGCCTTGGATCCTGGCTGGGAGAAGCGGGTGCTGGGGACCAGCGACAGAACGAACAGCCAAGCTAATAGAGTTAAGCTGACCAGGTTCCCGAGTAGGATGACTTGGAGCGCTGACAGGTCCTTAAGACGGGCTCGAAGGAAACGCAGGGCGGAGAGTCGAACGTAACCCTCGAGCATTAGCGATTCATTAATCTACTCTGAGTTCTGCAACTTTACGCCAAGCCACATATGTTACCAAGGCTATAAAATAATATGTTCACACAAATGCGATTAGTTTCCACAAGATCAGAATAGAATTCTAGAAAAAAATATAACTCATGATGAGAAGTGAGTACCAACGATCAGGGTTAGACTGCTTGCTGGACCAATTGGGTTCAGCAACGAGTTTCACCGGACACAAATACACCACAACCGCTAGAAATAGGAAGAAAACAAGGAATTCATTCACAAGAACGCAATGTTCTGGCTTTACTCCTTAGGAAGTTCCGGAAGAATGTGACCCTTCCGTACTAACAGTTTATACTTTTTGCAGCGCTTCACATCACGTCGTCGGTCAATATTTCGCTGGCGTTTCTTCTGCTTCAGGTCATGTTCTTGCTGAACCTTTTGATTCCGCTCTTTCCATCGTTTTGCACTTTGTTGCTTCTTCTTTTCGAGTTTCTTGGCTGTCTTTTTTATCCTTGAAACTTCCGTTTTCAATTTAACACCTATGAAATCTTTTGCGCATGTAAAGTGCGCATTACCTTGGGCCTTCAAACTTGCTAGCTGCCATCCTCTCCGTATATTCAGCTCTGCAGCTTTGACGGGGTCTTCGGACCTGAGTTTTGAAACGTGATTGTCAAATTCAACCGCTTTATCCAGAACTTTCGATGTGGCCTTCCCCAAGAAAATCCCCATGCTCGCTAGCTTTTTATTCCGACGCTTGTTTTTCTTATCTTTGCCTTGATTTGAGAAAGGGTTGATAATTTCATTTGGATCATATGTTTCGATCTTCGAAAAATAAAATTCACTCTAAAAGTTAGCAGAGCCATCCCGTTCTTACCATGATAAACCTGACCAAAGAGGTCAGTACGCTCAGTGCTGGCTGAAATGAAAATAAAGCAAAGTGTGTAGGTAAGCATATGACAGAGGTGACTCTTATTTCTTAAACTTATTAATACCATTTTCTCTCTGCGGATTCTTTTACCGATTTAATATTCATTGGACCCTAATACATAAAAATGATATTTGAGCCAACGAAATTTCATCACTCACTCTGGTTCGAGGGATTCGACGCCTTTGTTAAAAACCACCTTTATGCATTTCTTCCTGATAATATTGTTAGTAGAATTGGTGCTATACACTGGCATACGATAAAAAAAATAATTCATAAGTATTCCGCAGAGTATGCGAATGATCAAGCATAGGAATTTATATGGAAAGTTAATCTTAAAGCTTGTTGGTGAACATCTTTTTGAAAAAAACATTAAGGTTTTCGTTGAAGTCGCACCAAATCGTGTTTCACGTTATTATTTTGAGAAGACATGTTTTGATTTGGGGAAATGACTGAGCCTTGATTCTGATTTTATTGTCAAGAGCAGAGTAATACTCTGGGTCTGTTGCACTGCATATAAATTATTTTCTTTTGCTAACTACTGAAAATACGGGAAATTCAAAGTGTAAAACATCGCTTTCATTGAGTTATGATCACGCAAATTAGGCTACCTTCTTATGATCGTACCTTAAACTATACAGACTGTGGATTTCTGCTATCAATGCATGTTTCAAATAAAAAAAATAATGCGCAGCACAGGAACTAGATTATATATCTTATTTTCGCATGACAGATGATAACCGAAAACGTTGCAGGAGGCCAGGCTCCACTAACCTCATCTCGATAAACATGGATATGTACAAAGGATGTAATGGACGAAGGGGTGTGCAGTGTAGCGAAAAAACTGTTGTCTTGACGAAATAGTAAGTACTCGACAATCTTAACGCCAATTCATCTGGAGGATTTTGAGTTCGCAATGCAGATTCAACGAACAAATTTCTGAGCAATGAACTAAATAAGCTACTGTCGTATTTATTAGTTTTGAATTTGTACGCACGTTAAGCACGTTAAATCTTATTCATCGGAAATTATTAGATTTTCTCCATACGTTCGGATGCGTTTGGTGCGTGGATTAAAGCAGACTGGTTTCATTGATATTCGGGCAATATATTGGGGTTCATTTTAGTTGCCTTTGTTCGGCGCCAGCTAGTTAATCGCAATCGGCTCGTATAAAATCCAATGAGCACAATAAGTCAACCAAATGGAAAGCAGAAGATTGCCTTGCACGATTGTTATAATCTTCACTGAAGAACCTCATTCATTAGAGAATTCGTTCCCGTAGACGACAGAAGAGAAGTAAGCCATGAACTCGTACAGAAGAAAATAAGGCGCAAGCATCCAAGAAGTTCATGCAAAAGAATTCCAGACGTTCACTGATATCTGACTGTTTTTCCTATTTACTGTTCCCCGCGAACGAAATTCATAAGATTCTTTTTATAATAACCCGCAGGCACAACGCATGTTAGTATTCTCACATCGGTGAACTACGCTAGGACTTCACGAGAGGTTATTCCAAATGAGTAATATATGTGAACCGTTAATAATAAGTACAAATGAAAATGTGCCGATATTCAAAGTGTAGCCTCAATATGCAATCGCTGTTGCATTTTAATTTTATCACACAAAACCGTGGGTGCAAATGCCATGCACCCACCCATTGCATTCAAAGATTCTAAGTGTGGAACCACTGTCACCCAATAGAAATAATTCAGCGTGTCACCGTCCTAATGGGAGGCATGAAAAATCAACTTTGTCAATAACTAAATTTTCCAACTTTTATGAATTTTATAGAATAAATTTGCGAGTATGAACAGCTTGAGACGCGGTCATCTACAATCCCGTTTCTTTTGAAATCAGGTGCTGCACTTGCATACACAGCATCGATGGAAAAAAAGTAGTTGGCAAATGTGCTAGCTACAAGTGTTACTGGGTGACAGCATTTAAATCATACTCTGACTCTCGAAAAGGGTGAAATCAGTGTGTGAAACGTGTACTGAGCGTTTTTTTGTGGTTCTATTTTTGGAAGCAACGAGATTAACGCAATTCAATTGCAGTGCTAGGAAAAAAATTGTTTGTGAATAGCAGATACAGATGCAGGAATGTAGTCGAAATAACCCAGCCTGGTAAAATTCAGTGAAACGGGAGCATTCTGTTTGAGCATTGTGGTGCATTAGTGGACATGCAAATAGACAAAAATGCAGACCTAAGCATCGTGAAGGAAAACTCATATAAATACCAAAACGTAAGAATTAGTTAGTAAGACGAATAGAATGCAAATGCACTGTAGCGTCCGAAATTAAATCAGTGCAGCAAGCCCGAATCAGAAAGGAATCTTTAATATTTTGCCGTGATCCTTCCACTTTCAGGAGATCGTTTTTCATATCTACGTCTGCTATGGATGGTGAGTATCTGATGGTCTTTGCGGGAAGAATCATTTTGATTCTGAGCTGTGTCTTGGGAAATCTACGTAAGTAAATATTTGGTGAAAAATCGCATTTTGCTGCTGTCGAAGCGCCTCTAAATCAAAATTTTCCCACTGATGAACCCAATAATCGGAATATATAAAATAGCAAAGAGGTGATCAATTAACTCATATGCAAACTTTAGATGTAACATCCAATGACACCCCTCCGATTTCAATATATCATCTGAGTCAGTCAATGCTCTCTTTACCATACACCAATGCTGCGAATTCCACTTGGAAATGTAGCTCAATATAATTGCTGGCGGAATTACGAGCTGTTCATAATGGAATGGTACTGTCCTGCATGGGTCAATGGATGAAACCAGAGTAAATTAATTTTCAAAACAATTTTATTAACAATATAGGCACGTAGGAGATCATTAGATGCAAAGGCCATACACAGAACAGAAGAATTCTAATCGCTATAAAGTGATGCCCTGAGAATCAGTGAAATGGACTCAGAAGCTAAAAACTTATGCAAAGGAGTTGATCTACGAAAATAGCAATACTGATCATAAGGTATCAGTTTTTAGCCAACCATCCAACAAAAACAGCAATCGATGCTTTCCAAGGCCGACTTCTACGGAGATGTATCAAAAGCCAAACTTAAAAATAGGCATTTTTTGAAGGGACAGAACGCATGGGTGCTGCTTTAAAAGCCAATAATAAGACGGTTTTGAAATGTTGACACCCAGAGTGAGCAACCAAGGGGAACAGAAAGAACTTTATGAAACTACTGTCAAAATGGGAGGCTCATACATCATAATAATTGGGAGGTTGTTTTCATTCACACAAGATTACTTGCTAAATAAAATCTAACCTTACAAAATATAATTGATCCTTTAACGATGGCGAGGTTTTTTGGATTTCTCACTTGTTCATTTTAAGGCTAATTTACTTGTCCAAGGGGACTCTCCGTCTACTTTATAAAAGCCAGTCACCCACCCATCTAGATTTTACCAGACAAAGATTAGTGTTTACTCCCATATTAATTTAGACAACAATGCTTGCTTGTGATGCAACCTGTTATAGAGTGTGGTAAGAATGAAAGAGAGCCGATTACAGCAGTACGTAGATGGCATTCTTTGATTGTCTCTTCAGGATAATTTGCGATCTAAAATCTCGAGGTAGATGTAAGCAATATTTAAGTCTTTAAATCATGTTAGCGCTCACTGACAACAGTCAGAATTTACCCGACAGCAGTAGATTTTAGCCGCTAGGAAATGGAAACAAAAAGGCGAACATTGGCAAATATGCACTTTGAATAAAAATACTGCAGTTATACGGGTATTGGACAAAGTAGAGCATGATTAAAAGTGATTAACTCGTCTCGAATTTTCACCGATCCACTTGAAGTTACTCAATGTTAAATGATTTCCTTTGGAACCAATTTTATAAGAAAAAAAGTGAAATAAATTTTGCGACAATTTAATTCGAATTTTTGTTTTGCAGCGATAATCAAGGTCCTACTTCTTCTCGATTGTTTATTCAAGGGTAAGGCTATATAGTAATGTTTCAACTTCTATTTTAAAAGATCTCTTTGACACGAATACTCGTAAATCTTAAATTTAGTGATTTTAAGATCGAATCAATATTAGTAAATAAAATAGGGCAATTTATTCGGCACAAAGGCTTGAAATCTGAATGAAATAGAAACCTCGAAGTAAATTAGTATAAAATAGTAAAATGGCGAAATCAACTAAAGGATGCTATAGGTCAGTAATGAGGCACGCAATCACCGCCTGAGTGACTACAGGGTATTCGGTCAATTTTCGCATAGGCCATCGTCGGATAGGGAAGACCCTGTTGATTGAACTGCATCCGCTCGCCTTTCAAACGCGGTTTGGGGCTGGAAATCTTCATTTCAGTCACAAATTGGGAGGGAAGAAATTGTTTACCGGATCTACCGGTAACTCTGGAAGGCGTAGCAACACATTGGTGATTTTTAACAAGTGCAGAATCATTGCTAAGCTCGGAGTCCACATCATCCGATGTACACGAATAGGGTGTTTCTGAAAGACTATTACTCGGTTTACTTGAATCGGAGGGTGAATCGGGAATCATTCCAAGAATATCCACCTCTGGGTAGGGAATAGTACCCGCGTCATCGCTTGGAGAGTTCAGAATATCAAGCCTAAATCCTATGGTCGGTGGTAATGGTTGATCGCTTTTCGCATACCTAAATGAATCAAAAATTTTTCTTTAGATCAAGATGATCCACCTAAAATCTTGTCTTCTCTTTTTTTTTTACTAGCATGTGCACTCGATTACTTGTAAAAGCAAATTCCACGAAAAGTCACAGTGTTCTGAACTCAAGGAACCATGGTACCTTCGAATCTTATGCGAAGTTGACATTCTTTTATTTTATTATTCGGATTTAGAATAACAGCCGATTCAGACGCTAGACAAATCTTCAGATCTTAAAGTAAATAAAAAAAAAAATTGGAGAAAATTTCAAGCAAGCATGCAGTGAGGGACAACGAGGTGTTGCAAGTACACACGAGGTGATATATAGACTTTGATGTGTGAACTTCGGGTGAAGAATTTACTGTTATAATTAATGAAATAGGAAATCAAGCATTGGAAAACACTGCTGGTCAGACCGCTGTGTTATCAGTCTTAATTATAGAGAAAACTAATGATATTAATTCAAACCTTCTGAGAGCCTTTCGTTGCATTAAATGAAACTTAAAAACAGCTTCATTGGAACAGGCAGCGCGTTAAATTTTACGATTACATGTTGTCTAGGATTCGAAGTCTTGAGAAAGCAGTGTTGCTGTAGGTCCCATTAATAGACTGCCTTAACGCGTAAATGCTTATTATTTGCTCACCTACTGAAATGAAGTATTTCACACGCTACAACTAGTGAAATGAATTGTCTTAATAAAAATTTTAGTCGTCTTGTTTTAATGTATTCATGATGGATCTCATAGGTTCTAACAATTAAACACTAACGTTCTATTTACGACTTCTGGCTTTTGATCTGTATGGAAGTGTGAGGTAATGTCTGATTAAAATGAAGAGTTTGGTGTCTCAGAAGCAATAATATGTCAATGTATTCATCAAAGATCATCATTTTTCAGCAAAACGAAGACCTACCATGCCCGCTTATCGGAAACTGGTAGTTGCGGGACATTTGTAGGAAATGAACAGGGATAAGGGCTTGAGCGCGGAGCGAAATCCATGTCATTTGATCCACGGTGACGATTTTGAGGGTGATTCATGGAGACTCTGACGTGTAGACAGTCTCTTGCTAGAAATGCAAAGGAGAGGATTAACTTTAAATTGAAACACTGATAACTGGGTGCACTGAACACTGGTTTCATTGACGAAAATGACTACCCGTAAAATTGACATAAATACTTATATACTGAACCAGGGTCAAATTAATAATGCATTAAGTGAATGGTGGTGGAGTCTGTGATAATTTCGATAAACTAATGAGGTAACATTAAGGCGCAAATCAGTCACATGTGATCTATTTAATCAAAAATGATTTCGACGACATATTTGAATGGAAGAAAGTGATTGGTTGAATGTATACGTGAATAGTGAACACTAACTGAAAAAAAACAAACCAGGTAGACGAAACTACAAATTAACTGCCGAAAGCCTTCACGGTAATATATATTCCTGGAAGCCACATGACTAGCTGAAATCAGCCATTTAAAGAGCTGGATACGCACCAGTGAAGCTTAGCCTGAGGTGATCATCGTTGAGGACTATTGGTTCGCTAAAAAGGAACTTGTAAATTGCACAGTGCAATCAATACCGTGAAGTGGAAACTTGTGACGCAAAGTACACGCCAGAGCTAGAAGTGTGCTGCCGCTAGCAACTTTGACATTCAAAAATCGGTGATAAACTTGATACCACTTTGAATATTCCTCCTAAATTTCACTAGAAAGATATTTATACAATTGATCCAGTGAATTTGAAGTAAAGTATAAAAAAATGGCAAAACTGGACAGATAATTTGTCTGATTTTGGATAAAAAATAAAAGTAATGAGATTGATGAAAAGCACTATAGACCAGACGGTCCTGAGAAGGCATCATGCTCGTGAACATGTCTAGGTGGAATTGTCCAATAGAAGATGGAAGATGTGGACGCCCGAAGAGGGCGTAGTCATTGTGTGAAGCTAATCTAGTGAACGAGATATTCCAGCTTCAAGTGACAGACTACCTTTTTCGTTTTTGAACAAGTTAGACATCTATACTTCGGAAGGAAGTCAAAAAAAGGAAGTCATGCTTATTCCTCCCGGCCATTCAACGATATTAAGTCTTTTGAATCAATCATTTACTTAACAGGGACTTCTCTGACTAATTTGGGCACTAAGAAAATTATAATGTATAACACTTAAAAGTAGAACTTGTTTATAAATGGTTAACTATTTGAAAGCGTTCAAATAACTTCGACAGTCACATGAAATGGTTGAGTCAGAAAATCAAGTGTACTAAGGGCTTGGTTTCTTCTCAAAATTTGCCCATGTCGGGCAAAGTTTCATTGTATAACTTGAAGAAATGGCATCAGTCAAAATGCAATAAGTCTAAACATCACCTGCTAGTAACGGGGCTGGTTACCATCAATTTCCCTATTCTAAAAAGGCTCTGAAAAGGGGTTGGTATAACATGCTTTTTCTTTATTTTATCAGGTAGCCTTCATTGGTTTTGGTTCTAATACGTTTCGTCCATTAAAAACAAATAAAAATGATCAGACTATGAGAATAATCACTACTATTGAATTCAAATGGGACTTATTTTTCTTCGCTTCATCACAGCGACCGACCGAAAATTTCAGTAGAGCTCTGTTTCTAAGTGAGCACCCAAGCCAGAGCACGTTATTTTTCCAGCTTTCTTACCACTTACCCTTGCGAAATCCACTTGGCGTTCGACCTGGTATTTTGATGACAGCTTGTTCGATCATTCTGATCGTCATCTCAACAATATGGCAGATTTCATTAACTATTTTATTTACTTCCCACCCATTAAGGCAGGTCTCAAGGACTTGCTGTGGTTACAACTGAAGTGCAAATAGCTTTCACAACAAGTAGCACACAACAGTTAACACAGAAGACAGTAAAAGCCTTTATCGTCGTCTTCGGTTCTTTGGTCACTTCTCTGACATGGTTTCATCGTACAGGTAGCAGTTCAACTTCTTAGTGGTACTTCGTCCGTCCTCGACATTGTAAAGGGGGGACAATCTTTAAACCTCTCCCAAAAGTCGTTCCAACTTTCTGGCAGATATTCTATTCGTTGCTAAATGCACGCGCTTTCCACAGTCTAGTTTGAGACCATGAATCCAGGTATTTACGTCGTGCCTAGTTTACCGGCCCAATCTTATTTTATATGTTCGGAGGTTGATTAGTCCTATCCGGACGCCCCTCTCATTCAGCCCCCAAAGTTGCCCCAGGGGCTACCAGTGATCACCACGACGAGGTTGAGAGTAGGTCTGACCACCTATTTGGTTATTCTGATCGTCATCTCAACAATATGGCAGATAATGAGCCGAACACTTAGTCTGATGGTGGGTAGAAATCGATGGCGGGTAACTTAGTGATTTCTACTTTGTGTGTCTAATGGGGAAATTTTTCATTTCTTCTTATGCAGACTACCTACAATGCAGTAAAGGGAATTTCTAACACGCATATATGTATTGGTTGGAAAGATTTCGTTCATGTTCGAAGAGAAATACGGATCAGTCAGTGCAGAACGTGCTTAAGGCAATGGGAATCCTCCTTCGCGACGATAGGCAAAATAAATGGCAACTGATAATATTAAACGAAGAATCCTCTTTCAGAGGGGTATAATAGCACAAAAGCTTTGCTGATGGTTTGACCGAGAAGTGAAGGGAAGGAAGATCAATAGGAACGGTTATGTTCACCAACGCTCTTGACGGTTAAGACTAGTTTAGGTCCTATCAGTCCCCCAATGGAAGATGGGTGGCATAAGTCGAAGTTGCCATTTTCAGGTTTTATGCTATAATTAGATTAGATGAGTTGTTAAACAATGCCATAGAACTAAAAACCACTTCAGACTAACAGAGTAAATAAAAAATGCTACAGATCAGCCTGGGAGCTTTTGATTAATATTCCGAACCTCTCTATGCAGATCTAGAGAGGCAAGCGGCACGCTTGTTGTTATGAGACCCAAAAAAACGCTACTAAGATTCTTCTAACAAGCTTAGTCTCGGGTAATCCACAGCATGCAAAGTTAGAATTTGGCTGCAGTTGAAAATCAAGTAGAGAGCTATCTGAGCATATGGCCAATGAAAGTGATGCACGAAGCTAAAAAAGTAAAGCTAAGTTAACAGCACAACCAAATCTGACTTGCAATTCTAAAAACTTTACATAGCGCTGAAAGTAATTAGAGACTAAATGAATTCCAATTGTAGCAGAGTTTAAACTATTCCAACATGAAAATGACACACTGAAATCAAATATTACTGTATACGTCTAAAGGAAAGTACTAAAACTTGTAACAGCTGATTTCAACACTTGCCGAGACTATTTATCGCAAAGTCTTGAAGCAGGGATTGTTTGATTTTAAAAAATACAGGTGTTTCACCCACTAGAGCGAAAGGACTCGAGAACCTTCAGCAAGTAATTATCCAAAAAACCTCAAGACTGGAATCATTCAAAAACTTTAAAAAAATAAAGCTTCTAGATTTTCCATTGGTACTGATGGCTTGATGGGCAGAAACTTACATTTTTCCAAAAAAAAATAATAGTTAGAAAGTCTATCTCAGAGTCATTATACGTGTAAGAGGTCGCTAGCGCCTATTCTTTTATCTCTTTTCAAAGTCAAAATCACTGTTTAGTGGGACGTTTTGATTAAGCTTTATGCAGTTCGCAGTGCCATTCGATGTGTTTTTATAACAACCCTCGCAGAAAATAAATCTCATCTCTTTGGAGTACCAGGAGACTGACAACAATGTGAATGGTGCACCAAACTTCATCATAGAGGATTATTTCTGACGTAATTGATGCCAATCGACACTGCCACTTGATTACATGGAAAAAAGTGCTAAAAAAGGGTCAATCTTAAAAAATTATACCAAGATGGGGAAGGAACAAGTATCTATTAGGCTTTAGAATTGCAAAAGGGGGGCGCCAGGATGAGTTTCTCATGCTGTTATTGAGAAATAAATCTGAGAGAAATGGCAGGTTTTTGAGAGAGTATGCGACAGGAGACTATCACCTTCTAATGTCCTCTTGAACTTCAAGTGGGATGTTCTAGAGTTGCTTAATAACAAAGGTTATCATTCTTGTTATTTGATAATTATGACTTAAAGTTCACAAGAATTCAGTAGTCTACCATAAAGATTTTTATTTTAAGGTACATCCGAGTGGGAATCTCAAATTCAGTTAAACTTTGGCTGTCGCCCTTTGATTTATCTGGATGAAGTAAAAACAGTCTTCTATCCAATTTGCATTCCTACAGAGCATAAACCCAAAATATTTTGCAAAGATATATTTTAGATGAAATCAACTTGCCAAGCTCCAATAGAACTGAATGTATTGATAAGAGTGGCAAACTCTCACAATTAATCATGTAAAGGTGCAGTCTAATTCAGTTCGCAGCCCTAAATCTTAATAAAGTGTTGCAGGAAATGGTGAAGACAAAATTTTCAAAAATTACTGACAATTTTTTCTTGATTGTAAATTTATCTTTTCTCCTATTGCTCTTAAGCAGGCCGTACAGGGGCTTTAACTTCCACAAAGCCTTCTCGAATATCAGGGGGTCAGTAGGCATAAAAACTGTATTTCAATCGGAATCTGTCAACTTTCAGTGACCAACATTGCGAGAGTTAAAGTGTGCGGATATTTTTTGAACATAAATAGCCAACTACTAAAATATTAAAGCCGATGTGATTTGGGTTTTATCCTTAAGTCAGCTTACAAATTGACCGACTTGCTTTTCATTCTTTGGATTCGACTTTCATCAAGATACTCTCAAAGGTCTTCACACTAAAGGAAAAGTTTACAGTCATTTGCAAGAAGAGACCACTTATCCAAGTTCGTTGTAAAAGTTCGTGAGTATCACCCTTCCATTCATTCTTTCTAAGAACGGAAATACATTTTTTGCTGGAGAGGAATCAAGACCTCTATCTTGCTAACTTTCAAGGAAACTAAAATGAAACCAATGGCTTCCATCTTGAACACATCAGGAAGCAATGTTCAGCTTAACAGTTGCAAAAACACTTTAGTCGACCAGTAACCTAATTTACCTCTACCGTTGTGGCCTAACACAAGTAGTACCAGTTACAATGTTGGCAGTCGAGAGTGTTTACGAATAGCAGGCCGTACCCCACACAAGCCATTCCCCAATCACGTAAACATTTCTTTCCGACATTTCTTCAGTTGTGATAGAATAGAGCAGCCTATTCAAGGTATTTGAATAAAGATATATTTTTAGTCTGTAGGCTCTAGCTTTCTGTTGAAATAATTTATAACAACGTTCAATTTTTTTAAATTCATCAGGATTCATCAAATTCATCGTGCTCGAAATCTAGTGCCAACTCTCTCCAGCGATGCTCTTTAAGACGCTCCCACTAATCTCTAATGTAGTCTCACTACGGCTTGTAGGAGGGGATTGAGGACAGTGAAAGGCATTACCAACAGAGCTAGCCGGTCCATGGTCCGCCACCAAGCTAAAGACCACCGAAGGCCAAACAGGAACAGAATCAATGTTAGAATGTACTAGATTTTGTAATCATCAGACTGATCTAAAATAAAGACTACTGGCTACTCAAGAATTCAGAGTTTACGGCAAAGTTAACTAGGTTACTGAAATTTGATATTACCTTCAGATAAAAAATCGAGATACTATTAGTTAAAGTTACATTATTCAACTTAAAGTAAAGCCAGTTCTCGGTTTACAGTAAATAATAAGTCTGAGCAGAATATGGGCATCAAAAGCCAATATTTAGCAGCAAATGAGCGTTTTTACAACAGGAGGCTTGTGTACGCATTGTCGAAACTAAAAAAGTGAAAGGAACGTGTGGCAAATCCATTTAATACAATTCAACTCCCACACTTTGCCACCTTGATAAGGGTCATTAATCATGTCTGTGTTATGTGGAGTTAATTAGAGTAGACCCGAATAATCATTGTTAACAGGTGTCCATTTAAGGACAGTTTTCGAACATTGCCTTCCAGTCTAACTCATTTTGGTAAGATTTATGTCAGTTAATTACTGATACACACTAAATGGCTCGTAACAACAATAATTCATTAACAGGCTTCGAAGGTCTAAATGTCAAACATTATTTCGAAATCATCTCCATCCATTTTAACTGTCGCCCATCCAAATTCCTGAATGCCGTCCAATAAGTAATTTAAGAATCGTTTAATAGTGAAAAATTTTGTACAAATTCGATGAAAATTATGTGGCTCCGAAACAGTTCTTTCTCGTTTTCACAGCGAAACTCAACACCGTTGTGTGAAGAATCACTTAAGAAGGGTTGCCGTGAAGGCCTTGGCTGTTGCCGCTGCTGATGGTAAGTCCATTGTTCTTGGATCTTTTGGGCACTAAAGACAAATCCAAATTAATTTGTAAATTTTTCTAATGGAGTAAAGAACGTTGAGCTCGAGGACACTGACGACCTTTACAAAATTTAACATTATGCAGTAAAATATTAGGTAAAGGCTAAATAAATACATAGCGATTTGATTTTTTTGGGATTAATTTGGCATAAAAAATAAATTAATTTAATTTATTTTGCATTAGTAAAATGCATAACGCACCATAGGCTCGTTGGTTCGGTGTAAATTTCCTTTCCAAGAGAACTCTTGCTGAGTATTGATGACGGTTTCTAATTTGGCGTTCCATCTGAATGAACTACAAAGGAAACGAAAGGTTAGACCGTAAACTTATTTAACTACTGATTGTTGAAATTAAATTCAAGGAGTCGATCAATGGTGAAAAGCATTATCTTCACATAAATGCTACTTATAAAAATAGGTAAATAGTTATGCTTCATACCTTTTGAGGCCACTAGAAATAGGAGTTTGGGTAAAGGGTTCAGTCTCGTTAAATCCAGACTCTTCGTAATATTCAGTCGCTGAACAATTTTCCATCTGGAAAAGAGCCTACAGATGAACAAAGAGTCTTAACAAGCTGCGAGACAAAATAACATACCAGTTACAGGAATAAATTAAACCAAATTTGTACCTCGATAAATCGAAGACCCAATTGGACCGATTCAACCAGGTCAGAACTTCTAGCTAAATAGTAAAAGCAAGTTAACCAAGAATTCAATTTAACCACACTTGCATTATTTGCAGAAAAAATCAGGTGATTTTCATCCCAATATTACCAGACGCTGCAAGGTTTTTCAAACAAATGGTATATCTTTAGACTTTAATGAAATTAAGTATGATTGGGCGCAATTTTGTAGATCAAAATTGGAGTTCAAGTGGTTTCGCCATAAAAAAATGAGGTCAGGTTGAATTGGCAGTCATACTAGTCAATAGGAGCTGGCTTCGTTTGCGATGAAAGTATGGCTTTTCCTTCTTCTGCAGGAAAAGCAGAGGTAATATGAGGACCAGTGGATGACGAAAAATCACAAAATCAAGTATAAACCCATTGGATTATGCTTTGTCATTCGTCAAAGATACTTTGTCTCAAATATCCTTAGACTGAAGCCTATATATACCCTTTACACTTCTACGCATAGCGCCTAGCAGTATTCATTCGTTCGTCATCGGCATTCGAGTTCATTTCCACTATGAATGGGGAGCAAGGTTGGTGCATGGTAGTTATATCCCCCATCGAAAGCTAAATGACCCACTCGCGAGAAATGTTATGATGGGGAGCGTAAGGCATGGGCGTCCTATTGCATGTGAGATCGGTACTGAGGGTTGTGTCATACGGGATTAAAGCGATTTGAAGATCCTCTTCACGAAAGGGAAATTTATTTGCTGAATGCGCTATTCTGCATTGTCCAAGTACTAAAGGGGACGATAAGCTGTTCAAATCTGAATTTCCTAGGACTCTTAGATGTGGGAGAAGAAGGAAATCTTTCCAAACAAATTCCTTACTCAGAAACGGTGCAGAGTCGTCCTGTCTCAAGAGCAAAAAATGAAAGCTGACTGCCAGTCATCAGGGGAAACTAGAAACAATACCACAAAAAGTGAAAAAAAGGACAATAATTGGAGTTCGATATTATGGCTGAATACTCCTAGTTGCTATCGAGTTCACTGTCATCAGATGAAGTGAGCTATTACTTTTTACTCGAAACCTGAAATTATTAAAGAATAAGTATCTTCAACTGTCAAAAATAGACGTACCATGCATTAGCATTTTGACTTTCAATTAGGTAAAAAGGCAATAGAATCAAATAACAACGTTATTTTTCTTTTTTTTTTAAAATTTAGGTGAGATCATGAATTTACAAGAAGCTCCATACGACTGGTGTAAACCTTGTAGAGGAACAAAAAATTACAATGATTTTTAAAATCCTACTTTGCCTTGGAGCCAAGAGCCCTGTTTTGTGACAAACTGGTTGACCCAATCTCCTCACAACTAGACTCCAACAATATCAAAAGTAAAAGTATCACCAAAGAAAGGTACTTACGATAAATTTACTTAATATGTATTTTGGTTCAACTACAATTCGTACATTTATCTTGAACCGTTTGTTGACACACTATTTGTCTCATTGTGTGATCTAATTAGCATGTCAGACGCCACCTCTTCTTTACAATCCGTCTGTGTGTAACGTGAACTACTCAGGATTCAGCAACCTTCAATGGCGAGCAGACGAATCACTTCCCAAACATTATGAATGCTCATTATCATTTTGGATAGCAGAGGGTAGAAATGCTTCGGACAGATGATCAGACCGACCACTTGCTTCCATCGGGTCTGTGCTGATGCAAGAAGTAAATGTTTAGTGCTTGCTTATTAAGCTTATGAGGCTATCGGATAAAATAAAATTAACACAATAATATCGAGAGGAAACTGATAATTGACTTATAAAACAGAATTTTAATGTTGACTACTCCAGTCAGGGAACGATCATTCATCAATCTGCAGAAAGTCTTTGGTTCTAGAAATTGTGGGATCAAAAGTCTTTGTCTAAATGTAAGTGATTCTGTTCAAGAATTCATGTTACCAATTCTACAAACCATTAAGGGATTGATACCACTGCCAAAAGCGATCAACGGGCTCCCAGGAAACTTGGTCTTTACCAAACCGCTCTATCCAATCAATGATAGAGGCGCGTAGATCCTGTGGCATTTGTGCTGATCGATTATTGTTCGGTACGGGAAGAGTCGGCCAACGAGGAAAGTGGATCAAGCCTAGTGATACGGCGAAGTTCTGCGTATAAAAATTCAACAGTTTAATAAAACACATTTGGACTCGATTAAGCATTTCGACAAATGAGCTTTTTACCTGTCTCTCATGGAGTTTCTGTAGGAGCATATGACACACCCTCGTTAGACAGTTGGCCTTAAAAGCTTCTAAATTGTTTTGCACTCTGAACATGCAAAGATGATAGATAAATTTTGAAATAAACGGACGTTAAAAATTAATATTCCATACTTTTCACAAAGCCTTTCTTCTGAACCACTGAAGGAGGGCTCCATAAATATTGCAGGAACTTCTTGCCCCGTCTCTGCAACCTGTGTTTTTAAAAATGATTATTTTAAAAATTTCTTTCCAGTTGGTATTTTTATTGAATTGTAAAGCAGTGCATTGAATGACATAGTTGTAATCAAACGCAGAACAACTGTATTTTAAATATCATCACCATCATGCAATAATACTTCTCGCACAAAGCGTTTGACTTTTTCGTTAAGGCACAAAGTTTGACGATACATGGACCTTGACTTTGTGCCAAGTCCTTTTCCGACTTAAAAAAGTCAGCCTTTTTGCTTCCAATTATTTGAAGTTTTTCGTCGGATATTAATAAAGATAAAGATAAATTTAACATGATGGTAAAAAAGCTAACCTTCCAAACAAACGGATCTTTTTCATCGACCACTGTGTATATGCGGCCATACTCAATGACACATCCGAGCTAGACAAGTTGTACAGGCTCAAATTACTCACAATATTTAAGTATCATATCCTAAAGCATTCTCTAATGATTGAGGTACCTCTGGCTTTTTGATATCAACAATTGCTCTTGCTTTGAAAAGGTTCGGCTTGAGAGTAGCATTCTCACCGCATGGAACTCGATAAGTAATAGATCCAAACCTCTCCATATTTTTGATTGTCGTCTGAATACATTCGTGATGCATTCGAATGTCGTTCACTAAAGCCTTAAATGTAAAGCAAAATATAATCAATAAAGGCCATAATTTTGAACCAACCACCTCTTCACATTTTCACCTGACTTCAATATTTAACCAGTGAAAGAGAACACTCCAGGTACTCAATGTGTCTTGAAATCCCAACGTTGGATAAACCATCCGCAGACGTGAGTGTTGTACCGCTGCGACACACTTCATACCATGTTGCCTATTTCTGTTCCTTTTTAGGTTATTCTGGATGAATTCAAGTAAGTGCATGAAAAAGGCACATAGTTTGGGCCATATGACTTCGATCCTCCTCCATGTCTACTTGAATAGCCTTTTATTCAAACATTTCATATCTAGTGCCTATTTAGAGCAAAATACATGCTCATGGTCAAAAATGACCTTCTCAAGTATAAAATTCATTTTAGCCGGAGTGCGAGTCTTAGAAACTAATTAGGCACCTAACAAACATTTTCCTTTAAATCAAATTTGGCCATTTTTTCGAGTCTTGGAACATTTTGCATTTGAACTTGCGAGATCTTTCAGAGGCAACGGCCTTTGGTTGAGATATATCAGGAGCAATAGATATAGATTAAGATTGGCAAAATAAAAAAATTCATTTGGACAAATTCGGAAAAGTAGATTAAGTATCAAAAACCCACAACCAGGCCTCCTTTCCACTGAAAAATGTTGGGGATTCGATTGAGAATTTTTCCTTGTTCTTCTAACCAATCCAGCGATTTTCTCAAAAAATTTATGAGCTGGGAGGAAGAATGCAATAATTTGAATGGTGCAAGAGTTCAATCTGAGTTAAGAAACAAAATCTTTTGAATGTAATTTTTCGAAATATGTAGCAAAATTTTCTTAAAAGAAGATTAAAAGACAAATTTAACTTACTTGACCGATTTTGGTTATATTTTCCATATGATGTTTAAATGCGCTAAGAATAATAAGTGGCACATCCTGCGTAGTTAGTCGCGCCCGAAATCGAACGACCTGGGTGCATTAAAACAACCAAAAGTTAACTTGATCAGCAAAAGTAAGTGCATGGTCTTTGAATTGTTTAAAAAAAACAAAAAAATGTTCTAACAAGTACTTTACTTCAGGCGCTCTGGTAGCCTGACCTAATGGGCTGTTAAGCAAATTAATTTCGGCTTCCCATCATGTGAAACTACCCATAAAATAAAATTTCTTTGGGAGTTCAGACTTTGTTGGATCTAGAAATGATGCGTTTGGATGACAATAGATAGCTAGTGCAAATAAATATTTTTGAAGTATTCAGGCACAAGAAGTAGCATTATTTGCATCATGACCGGAAATCAAGCGAAATTGCGCATCTGAAAGATACATAGAATCATTGCAAATAGAAGTGCATTTAGTACGAAAAATTAAACCACTTACTGTTTTCTCTGGGCCTGAAGAGTAGGCTGGAACACGGTTCAACCATATGCTCGTACAAAGATCGTTGATCACCGACTTAAAACAAAAGGCACATAAACGGTTCTTATAAACGAATTCGTCTCTGTAATTACAACAATTCAGGGTTTGAACAAAATTTTGGGTGAAGTAAATAAGATTTTTCTGTTATAAGCTGTGATTATTGATGATTATGGACAGAAACCGATGTGCAGTTACAAATTAGGCATTAAATTTAAATTGCACTATTACATAATGTCAAATGTTATCTTTTGAATGAGAAATAATTGTCGTATGCTATTAAATTATCAGAAACTAGTCGAAAAACGTCGTGAAAGGTTATTTCAGTCTTTCGATATTTAAAGAATGCGAAAATTAAGTTGCATATAGCGCTTTTCGAATGGTAAGAGAAGAACCTAACATACAGTGCATTCACAAATGAGATGATCGTAGGGTTTGAAATTGTTGAGCATCACGACTTTGTCTCTCATTGCCGAGGCAAGCCAATCATTATTCCTCAATTTGTCCTGCCTCTTTTCCACTTTTGCAAGGCGTTAGGACTGCTGGCACGTGAGAAGTTCAGAAACTGAGCCGTTGTCTCCACAGTACTTAGAAGTCTTCATGTGTCTCACCTATGATTGGATGAGTTCCCTCTCACGCACATTATTGGCTCATGTGAAGTGCTCGGAACACACCTGTTGTGTGAATTGTACGCTGCACTGAATCAATTGGTGAATGGTATCTTGCATATTAAATTTGTATCTAGTCGGTCACGGTCTTCATAAGTGGCCAAGAAGATATGCCCAACGCAAAAATCTCATAAACCTCATTCTAAAGAAATGGTCTTAGAAAAATTGTTTTGCCATTCGCTTTGGCTGAGAGCCATGTCCAGCGTCGACTACTCAATCACTATGTGAAATAAAGTAGCTAGCATGTTATTTGATACATCTCTTAGTTGTAAGAAGTGATCTAAATTTCCGCATGAGGATAAAGCTACCTTATATGGGAATGAATTCCGGAGTTTTAGCCTTTATTTGCAATCTTGGGGGCCACTTGGGATTTTAATACTGTATCGGACGACTTTTTTTCTTTCTTTCATTTTTATAACTTCCAATTCAAGAATTTTATTTTAAGCACCTATTTAAAGCTTTACGCTGTTGAAAATTCATTTTGAAGACAGATAAACCATACTCTTCAAGCAGTAGATGACTGCAATTTTTTTGATCTCAGTGCCATCCTACATTACAATCAAGAGAAGCAGTTAGGTTACATTAAACGCCTTTCTGAAGATTAAATAGCATCCCGGTCATCCTAAGTTTGAAGACGCCACAAAGGAAAGCTTTCAATTTTTTCTTGTGAAAATATGATCGTTAGTTCTAAGGAGGTAATTGGAATAAGTGCTTGTCTTCGTAATTAAAAAACCATGGTTTTAGATCTGAATGATATTGAAAAATTTTTAAAAAATGTTTACATTACATCCTAGCAAAAAGATAATGCAAGTATTGAAAAAATTGAGGATTTTCTAAAGAAACAAATAGAAAATGAAAATAAAGTTGTATTTTTCATTTCTTCACTCTGCTTCACGTTTGTCACAAACCATTTTCGCCCTAATTTTTCTGGTGACATTTTCTTTCGCTGAAAGTATGGAGTCATGATGAAGTGCTTCTATTAGTTTCCATCCCGGTAGCGCCTTTTCCTTATTCGGGCAGCAGCATTGCCCACTTTTCATCGACGATTCAGTCATTTTTGCAGACATGATAAATTTAAGACTTCTTCTTTTATTCACAAAGAGTTTTCCTCCCAAGCCTGCAACTAATATTGTCATTATTTAACTTTCTTTATTACGTTTTCTCATTCAGATCTTATTTAATTGCAAGATCAGCGATCTTTCAGTAAACATACCTTGCTAGGATTCCAGCTTAGAAATTAGATATGTCACTTAAAACTTGTAGTTTGCTTAGCTTATCACTTTGGCGCTTTCATAATTTGAGCATAATTGTTAACGTCATGAGACTGGATCGCTCTGCCGCAGACTTATCAACTCCAGGACAGCAATCCAATATTACTTGTGACAGCTTCTCACAATAAGACGCATTCAGTCAATTGCTTCTTTAAGTTCTTTGTACAATAGAAATCCTATTTAATAGTAAGTTCTTGAATTTCCACTGGGTCAAGGGGTGATAGATGATGTCCTTCACCTTTCATCAGCGTCTGATTTTTTTACAGAAATATATATAAAGTGGGCACTTGAATTGTCAATAGAGCACATTTCTATCAGCTGTGGGATTTTATTACGGTTTGTCAAAACTGTCAAGATTATAACAATCAATGCTCAGTAGAGTAGATGGATTGCAGCAGCAGCAGTTGCAATCCTAAAGAGGTGGGGGTAGTGAAAAGGCGGAATGCTGGCACATTTGCATCTTCACTAATTTAAACAGGATTTCTTTAAGTTTCACAATCTTGCTCTATTTCCCATTGCGAAAGGAAATGTTACAACGTATACTTCTATGTTTAAGACAAAAATTTTCCTGTGATTCTGTGTTCTTGCGAAAATTCACTTTTTGTAAAGTTTGGTTCAACACCAAGGCAATGGATTGGCGCTTTCATCAATTCCAGTTTAGTAAGCTATAACAGATTGCATGCATTATCAATTAGCATCAAAATACTTAAAACTAAATAAGTCTTTTTTACTAAACAGCTGATCAAAGGACTTTATAAAAAGGAAAACGCTTGGTCATCAAATTAAATTTTGAAATTAATCTACGTAGTCTTAGAATTTTACAATTTTTCTAATTTTTCACGTAGATGGGTTGATAGTTTTTAAAACCAGAGAAAAACAGGTTTTGGGATTTCTTAAAGTGAAATGGCTGCTCATCAACCAGCCTCCCTGGTTATCACTTTCAAGAGGCATAGTGAAGCTCGAATGCTAATGGATGAGTCAGAGCGGTACCTGCCAAAATCAGTGCCAAGTAAGAATATGGACCACAGAGGGATTTCATTCAGCATGCATCAGTAGACCATCTTGCAGTGAATAAAAACAAATAGACCCTTCAAATACTACATGATATGCTTCTCAAAAACTACAAAGACACCATCTGGGTTGCCGATTCCAGGGAAATTGAAATGGAATGTCACTCAAAAGCACTCCGACAGAAATAGAAGGAAGAAACGGCTCATTTCGCTGCACATTTTTAGATGTCTTAAGTCCATGCAACTACTTTTCGTCCAAAGTTTTTATTATTCTTTTATATTTATTTGCTCCTCATCCATTAGGGCAAGTCCCAAGGACTTATTGGGAGTACAGCAGAAGTACAAACAGCTTGTACTACATGCAGCACACAACGGTTAACCCAAAAAATAGTAAAAGTGTTTACCGACGTCTTTGGTTCTCTGGTCTTTCCTCTGGCTTGGCTTCATAGTACAGGTAGCAGTTCAACTTCGCAGTGATATCTCGTCCGTCCTCCAGAAGTCTTTTCAACTTTCTGGCAGAGATTCCATTTATTGCTATATGCAGGCACTTTCCACAGTCCAGTTTAGGGCCATGAATCCAGATATTCCTGTAGCGCCTAGTTTGCCAGACTGTATGAGTCTATACTTCCGCTGGCATTATTTAATTTTATACATCCGGTGGTTGATTAGTCCTATCCTGCCGCCCCTCTCATTGGCCCCCAGAATTGTCCCTGGGGTTACCATTAATCACCATGAGGCCGAGAGCAGGTTTGACCACCTCCGTTCCAAGTACCCTAGCTAATGACCATATTAAAAACAGAAGGTGAATTAGCTCATACCAATTAACCCACCACACCGATGAATGCTACGGTTAATTTGATGAAATCAAAAGCACTTAAAGGTGCTACAGTACGTTCACTACCCGCTAATAATCATCACCTTGGGTAGCCCAAGTGCAGTTTCCAAAGGGGAATACAGCATTTCAGCTAATAGCAATAATTCTTTTCTTCACCTACTTAACTTCAAGTCTCGTATTAACAGTTGCATTAGATTATGAGAATCTCTCGCCGAGTACTTATTTCTCCTGCATATATTAGCATACCAATATAGGCAAGCTATTTTCTCATCGACTTAGCCGAAATCATGCTTTCAATAGAACCTGTGTTACGGTTTTCTTAAGTGTGCTGGACATTTGCTAAAAAAATCAGGACACTCATTTTATCAGGCTCGCTTCGCTACTAGGTGAATAATTAGTTGTATTAAAAGGCATTGCCAAATCAGTAAAATTTTTATGAATGTAGTTGTAATAAGGCATCGACACCAACCATGATTAGTTAATCCAAAGTACTAAGGATCCAGTCCAAATTGACTCACAAATATTAACCGATTATAATGAATACCAGAGTTTCAGGTATGATTTTGGAGACATCAGTGTACGAGTGGATAAGAATTACAGTGCTTTGATCAAAGCCTTGTGCACAAATACTTTCGATTGAATAGTAGGGTCGGGATTGTCTTCAGACCATTTCAAAACTAAATCAACGCTATGATAACTTGGCATTTCCATTCCAGGCCTAGTTTCGGATACATAAACTATGAGCAGGATGGTGCATGCGGAAGAAAATTTTTATCAGATGGTACATAGATGGTTTTACAGGCCTCTCTTGTCCTTTTTCTAATATTTTTGGTTGCAAGCACCTGTTTTTTTAAATAAATCATACATCACTTTGGCAAAGGGCTTACGCAAGAATGAGGGTTCGGAATTGAGAGGTTTTCGTTTAAGGTTATTTTGTCTAAGTATCATTATTTATTCAACTTCTGCAATGTCTAAGTTAAGCTTCGTATACTAGCACCTGGTTTCAAAATTATACGCGTCTTACAAACATTAGAATCCCTGTTATCTCATTGATTAAGCCATTCTTTATCAAACGTAACACTATCCAAATCTAGAATTGTGGAAAGCCTATTCCAACCTTCATCTTGGAAATGAAGAAGGTATCTTGGTGCTTCCTTCCCTAAGGAGATTCTGCTGGCCATTTAGCTGTAATGATACTGCCAGTGTTGGTACCATTTAGTTCAAGATCGGCCTAGGATTATGGAACTGTTTCACCCGGTAAGTTAGGCGTGCATGCAGCCAAGAGGAATACGTCTTTTCTTATTCTTTTAGCATTTTCAGCCACCCAAGAGAAATTAAAAGAAAGATTAAGCGTGGTTCGCTATAAACGTTTCTAGAGGTTAAGCCAAAGTTGGGGAAGACACACGTATTCTCTTGTAGGAGCTTCGAAGGGTAAGACTCGCAGTCTCGCAGTTTGTGTGCTATTTGTTGGCCGTTTGTATGATTTCAGCTTATTACCAACCATTTTTAAGCCCTGTATGTTGAAGATTCTCTAGAACGAAATGTAAAATTATAGTCGGAAACTCGCTATAAAGATTTATTCACCTCATCATCGCTAGAAATGTGGTAATTTTACCTAATTAAAACAGAGTGCTGATCATTTGAGAACCATCAGCTTAACAAATCTTCATCGGACCTTTTAAATGAGTCAAATCATCAACTTCCTAATTAGTTTTTAGAGATTTTACCGTCAGAAAACAACCACGATGTCTAGCTTTGCACTGGCACGGTGTGAGTGATTAAAACAGTCACCAAGTCTATCTGGTTAAATTTTGAATGCCTACACTATCGTTTGATTGCGTGAGCTTCAACCGCTCAGAATTTCTATCTTATCGCCCTGGACTCAGCCCTAAGTTGCTCTTAAGTGCATTATTCAATTCTTGGCACACATATGTACACACATATGCAATAGCTCAAATTATTCTTACTGAATAGATGCTGTCTTTGATCCCATCCTCTTTTCTATAGGTTATATTACTAAAATCAAGCCTATGGCTTAATATTGCTTCATGAGGCTGTTGGAAAATCTGGGCATGATATCATCCGTTTTCTTCAAATATAATCAACTTATTACTTAGTAAGCAGAAAAGTAGCATGAATGTTTGTAACACTCAGATCACTTAGTAGAGATCACAATGAAAAACACAAGATCGGGTACATTTTAGTATGATTCGGGAGTCGACAAAGAGTATGTTGACAAGATAGAACATCTGACTAACGATCTGAGAAGTCGATGGACTCATATACATTGAAATTAAGCTAAGGGATTAAATTTCATAATAATTTGGGTATTCAGTATCTAATTCAAATATTATTAGAGTTTCCCGACTTATTTTGGCTCCAGAGTTGGTAAAACCCGATGTATAAGCGATGCGATAGGTTTGAGGACTTCCTCTATGCGGCGGTGAGAAGGTCTTAGGTTTGTAAAGTCAACTGAGGTCCCGGTTTTGATGAATGTGTTCTCATTAAAGTTTTCATCACTCCTTTGAATGAACCCATTCTATAAATTTAAAATCATGTAAGGTCCACAGATGATAACAAAGGTAACTAAATGGAAACGATGCCATTCATGCCAGCAACTTAAGTTCTTTGATTTATTTCTTATTGCAGCTTTTTCCCGGTTAAATTCTCGACTAATACTACTTGAAATAACACGCGTTCCTCAGGTTGAAGGGGTTAGGAAATCCCTTTAAGGTGCCTTTTAAAGGTCATGCAGGTGTTTAAAAAATCCCATACATAGCAAATTAGGGTTCGCTCTGTAAACGAGCTCTTTTAACGACGTCTCTTTTGTCCATGGACATTTACCATCTGCAGCGAGGAATATTGTTTCATCCGAGTCTTGGAAGGTTAAATACTTCTGCCAACTCAACATCTTCCCCCATCAAATGCAAGTTCTTTTACGCAGTCTTATATTTTTTGAAACAGGACTTCAGATAAATATGTGCTGCAAGATGATTTAACGAAGGAAAAAAGACAACCAACTTTAATGGATTCAAAAATTTAGAATCGTTTAAGAGACAATCGGCAGTGGAAATCCTTTCTACTTACCACAATGAGGTAGTAGTGAGACAGAATCATTCTAGTTTTCTTTCTCATTTGACTTGTGAGGACCAGTAACTGTTAAGAACCTTTAGCGATCGCATCTTTAGACAATACTTCTTTGATGCACACAGTCATCCCTGAGGCAGTACCAAAAACAATTTTGGAATTTATTTATTATGACGTTAGAGAATAGCAGGTCGATACTGACATGCTCTGCAAAGATAACGGAGCGTGTGCCGCAATCGAGTATCCTGTCATCCATCGAAAGTTTGAGCTTTTAAACGCTGGCAGGTAGAAGACTTAGAGGTAGTCTCGGCTCCTAACTTCTTCATGAACAGCTTTCCGCAAAAAAAACCTACCCTTTTATGTCATCTCATTTAGATTTCGAATTTTTACTGCACATAAATAATGAACTATTCAATTTCTTTCCTTTCGTAACTGCATAGGAGAACGTTCTATGAAATGTTTTATCAATTTTGAAAACAATCAAGCGGAAAATAGTTTCTTCATCCCTACATGATGACTACAATATTTTTTCTCACTGAGGTAACCTGCTTCATTGTTTTAAAATGGCATTAGATTCCTGAAAGAACTTGATACGCAGAGAAAGTGCGGTGATACCTTTCTGATTTCTGATTTTGATTCATTCAGTTGACATTCAATCGCATCGCAAACTAAAACTGATTGTCGCAATTAACAGTTATGAATCAATCAAGTTTTTCGACAGATATGCATTTCTGTTTTTGCTACCTCTCTAAATACACCCTTAAATATAACCGTGAAAGGCATTAATGGATTTGAACAAGCATATTACGCTCCTGGCCAACGAAATTTCACGAGACAGCAACTAAATCTTTTGAATACAAGCCAAATAAGTTGCTTTTTCTGAAATAATTAATTCGGCTGACTTTAGCCATACCCAGTAGCATATGATGAAGAAATTGCCGGCCAGTCATCGGGAAACATAAACGCCTGCTTACATATACACTGGCAGAAGGTCCTGAAAAAGAGACGCTTGCACTTCAATAAATATTTCTGTCTGGAAAATAAGCACTTAGCCAAAATGAAACCTTTAAGGGCGAATCGTTCATGAATTTTATGCTGCACATCCTGCTAAACAATAGTCAAGCAATAAGTTGGTAATCATGTTTGGATTTCATTTAAAATTAGAAATTTCAGATTAAAGTCTTAACTTAATACCAGTGCGATTTGTCGTGGGCTCAAGTAACGATTCGTGATTCCAGCCCTGCCATGGCGCTGCAAGTAACACTCCAACTGTGTACATTTTACCCAAGTTTGGGAATTGGTGCTCTCTAATCTTAATCCCCGAAATCCAAATTAACCAGCAACTGTAGCTCAGATACGAAATACTAATGCAAATAATGAAAAACTCTTGAATTGTACGGTTGGAGAATGGAGGAGAGTGAACGGCGTCTCAACAACGAGAATGACACCAACATGAGGATGTCCTTAAGGAGAGGCAAAGAGCACGATTGTCATGACCTCGATGTATTTAGAAACCGGGTGAATGGAGATTTTTTTGACAACCCATCGTTTTCTGTTGCTATTTGTGCCGATATGCACAATTAAATACTTGCCTTGGTGCCTGTGGCATATACGCTGTTATTTGGACTAACCACTTGGTTTTATAAATGATTTCAATATCTCATAAAAATTGCTGCTGCTAAAAAGTTTCCACCTATTCAAAATGAAAACAAATCGCTCGCGACTTAAGACATAAAAGTATAACACACCTTCCCACATTGCATTGTATTTACTTCCTTCATCCGTTAATAATGCCCAGTTCAGATCAAACACAGCAAGGGATTTTACAGTTTGACAGTTTCCGTTTCATAAAAAATTTAAAGAGTCTCATCCTTGTAAGTGAAACTTTGTTACAGAGAGGGATTTTTGTCATTTTGGCGATCTCATTACCGATTGAAGCTACCTTATTTACTACATTTTAAAGGCCCTCCGAAAGATATCATGACTAAATTCGGACAAAATAGCTTATTAATTTTTCGGAAACTTTCCCAGTTTAGAATTAGAGCCTTGAAAATAGCCTACAAATAGGCGGGATTTCGTGACACCTGCAGTTTGCCAGGCTTTTACTAAGGTATAAATTCACCGTATGACCAATTAAGTAGCCATTTATTGCAATAGCGGATTTTGGGCGGCTTAAAATGGCGTTCTCACTTAATCCATTACTTGTCTCAGGAATCCTTGACATCTTGTCATTCATCGCCCGAGTGATATGGGAAGAGGGTAATGCTTTTAGTAATTGTCTAATCTATGCGTAGGTGATATTACCTGTTTTACGGATCTCGTTGAACAATTTAGTAAGTTAAAACAAACTTGCGAATAAGGAGGGCACCAAGAGTACGAAAAGGGATTTGACACTTTTACCTACCAACAAGTAGTTATGGCTGCAGCACTTCGATTATGAACTGGTGTTAATTGCTTTGATCATTTGTTAATGCAAGCAAGAGTACATTGAGTTCGAATGAGACCGGTAATTTCATCATTGCAACGAGGTGTGTAAACTCAAAAACTTTTTTCTTGTGTGTAATATGTCTCATGGACTAAAAAAATTTCACAGCCTTCAAAATTGAATAGCTGAGTATGGCTGCAAGCAATCGATCAAACTGTCAATCAGTGTCATCCGGCTGTGTAGTGGACTGTTGTTCATGTCCATAAATTGTTATGAAGAGCTGTATACTAAAAAATAACGTAACACTTTGTAAAATACTCGAACAAATTTAATGAAATTCTTACTGCAAACGCACTGAACCCAAATTTTAGACCTGTACCTCATCGAATTTTTTAGTAAAAGTACTACCAAAGCACAATTTAAGTAGGAAAGTTTCAAAGAATGTTAATTTTAAATTCTTGTGATATGTGTGATTTTCACTGAAAAAGAAATAATAATACGATCTTACATAGGATTTCTAGTATTTTTTCAAGCATTTGCGCACTGAATTTGAAACAAAGTTGAATGGTCGGAACATGGGTAGTCAAGTAATTTCAAATGAATTCGACTTCTACTTAAAACATTTCATCCCACCCACTATATGCTTCGATGTAGCTAAGTCTGTTTTATTGACAATTACAATGAATAAGTCGATAAATTCATTGATATGATTGGCAAAATGCTCATGAAATGAAAAAATCACACAGAGTATGTTTGACGAGGTGATCGTGTTTTCGAAGAAACTCACATGTTCAGATGTAGGAATGACAATGATTAAAACATATTTACATGAAGTGCAAGCAAAATTTTAAGTGTGATTGGAGATCAGCATTCTGTTGCCATCATGATCATTACGACTAGATGATAACATTACATTTCGGTAGTGTTTTAGCTGTTAGACATGATGAAATGGATTATTTGTTCAAAAAGTCTTATCTCTAAACTATGAATTAAATTGAGCTCATGGTTTTTGCCAATGAAGATGACGTAAGTCAAGAATAAAGCATTTGATTCAAACCAAAAATGCTAAAAGATCAACTGGGAATCAGACCACACCGGAAAATCCGTCAAAATGTTGGCCCACAAAGTAAATAAAGATTCTACAAAGGTCTTTGTCAGTACTCTGAGCATTTTGGTTGAATACGATGACTTAAAATATAGGGTTGAATGAGCGAAGCCGGGGGTCACGCGGTTGCATCAGGAGTTCCCGGTGTGTCATCGAAACGAGACTGGGAATTGCAATAGCCCAAAGCCCTAAAATCCTAATTGTAAAACATTTTTAGCTTGAACTTTAAGTTGACCTACATGTGGCCCTTTTCGGTTAACCGAATGAAATACACCGGCATTCGATAGGCAGGTTCTCCTTCTGAGCTACTCATGAAAAGATCAATATATAAGTAGAACTTGGCTTATATCATCTCTAGGAAACATTGGACTTTAGCTTGCAGACAGCCTTTATCAATTAGCCTGTGTAAAATAAAGTAATTTCATGACACCATGGTAACCGGAGAGGCAATCGAAATCAAGATCGAAAATGATCCTCTTAACAAAAATTAATATGCTATCCACATACTGTAACTGTACTATCATCTATAAAAATGCTGGAAGAAGAGGATGCGAGAACTTTTGAAAGGGAACAGGCGCGGCCTTGATAGTTTTGGCGGGACGTGAAGCTTTGTCTGTTGAAAACTATCCCTCCCACTAAGACCCAAGCAAACCTAAGATAGAATGGTTCCGAAAATTCCAACTTTTTCAATTAATCGAAAACGCAGCTTTTTGAATTCATTTTTTCACCCATAAACCTAAAGTGCCTGACCATACAAATTTTCAATTAAACTACAGTGCATACTCGTGTTTGAACCAAAATTTTCATTGAAGTCCATTTGTTGTGGCGCATTTTTATAAGCCTCGAAATACGAAGCTCAGCTTTTGCCCTAAAACACCGAGACTGTTAAGTAGGAGTGTAACTGAAGTAAATGGCTAAGAAAGCAATATTCTGCCATACATGCGTTATAACGCAAACGATCACTCTGCTGTGGTTTTAAAGTCCAGAATAAAAACAATGCCTCAAGCATGAAATTGGCCATTGAGATCAAGTCGTCAATTTATTATATCACGCGTTCACCACTAGTCATTTGCGTGCAAACAGGTTGAGTAGAGTTGATAATTGGATATTAACAGGCAACTATGGAGCGAATTTTATTTAGAAATATCTTTAGTGAAAAATCCACTTAGTTTGTTAAAAGAAGCACCGGAAAGAATGAAGAATGTGCAGCCGACCAAATATGATATTGCTTAGGAAGCGGATGCAAATTAAGCAAGGAAAGTGCTAAACTGGTCTTCAAGTGATTGTTCAACAACTCAACTAGTGGATCCCGTGCCTCCCTCGACGATGGCAGTCAGCATGCGCTTATAGTCTCCTGAGGTCTCGCTTTGAATGGCGGTCGTTAGGAGTTTCTTCGTCATGCGTTGATATGCTTCTTTTATGTCTTCCAGGTCAATCTGCAAATTTAAAGCTGAGTAAATTACCATTCCCGCATTTCATTAATGTCATAAAGATTAGTGATGATCTTGTTATGAAATTTGAAAATGGAAGGCCTGAACTGACTTTTATCAGGAGATTCACTTATAGCCGATGTGTTGAATATATTTCTGAATATATTTAGAGCTTTCACAGAAGCAACCTTGCCACATTAGATTAACTTTTAACAAAGCGGTGCTCAAAATACCTCAGCTCTGGAGAGAACGAGTCGAATAAGGTCATCATCACGAGTTCCGATTCCAGCCATTGACTCATGGATCCATTTGGCGTACAACTCGATATGATCCTCAGCGTAGGCAACTGAAAAGAGATAAATAAATACAATGTTACAAAATAAAAGCTGGTACGGTAACCAGTAATATATGCCTCGTAAAACCCACCAATAGAAATCAACGTGTCTCGATAGCTGCCCGAGGTTTCGCTCTTAATAGCGTCAACCAGAGTCTTCTTATATCTCTGGCAGAGGAACGATTGTTAGTTTGAGTAGCAGGCTGTTAACCAGAAAGAGTATTAACTTTGACGAAAGTCACTTACGTCTGCGTACATCTTTGCGATCTCCTTAATTTGAAGAAAACTCCGGGAGGCAAAGATTTGCGTAAACTTGGCTTCTTCTGTTCCCAGCTTTCTAACAAACACCATGAGATGTAGAAATCAATGTAGGATCAAAAGAAGGAAGTATCATAAGCAGGAAAGGTGAAATTAACCATTTGCAAAAAATAAGTGAAGGTATTCATCAGCCTTACCCCTCTCCACTCTTATAGAGCTCATCAGCGTCGCTTTCAACCTTATTCCAATCAACTTGAACACTTTCATCACGCTGGGCCTGCAAAATCGCCACCAATATTCGTCGGAAGTCTCCACTTGTCTCACTCTTGATGTCTTTCTCCAAATCACGGTCGAACACTACAATCAACCAAAATTTATATGATACACCGCATTATGGCTCATTTTTAATGGGTTTCTGGCCCATTGGTTCCTTTTACTTTCTAACCGTACGTTTTATTAATGCTAGCACACTTCAATAACTTCTAGCGTAAACGTGAAATTACTAGTTCACGGACCTGCTATAGAATGTGTTGAGGCATTCTGTTTCACTTGGAAACCAAAAGATGCCCTGCAAAAATTTACTTTATTATGGTACTTAAATCTACTGGCCTAAGAACCTGAAATGGTAAATATGCAATGAGCTTATAGCGGGAAAATGAGCGCTTTAATAAACAGAAAAAAAACATTCGCTCCCAAAGTCTGTTGTATTTATTAAGAATTTTTTATGAAATGTTTGTGGGTTTTCAATTAATTCCAACAAATTTGAAAGGTTGACAAGACATAAGCAAGCATATTGCCTTCCGTTAAGACTATGGACGCTATATTCTTTGGAGCAATGCAATATTTCTTCATAGTATTTTGCAGATTTAAGTTCGATAATTTTACTATGCTGATGGCATTTTGATGCCACTCATTTTCAAAGGTAGCCCAAGTCATAAGATTTATTTTTGGAAAGCCACCGCTTTTTTCACGCAATTCAAGTTTTTCAGACATAGTCAACCGAATGAAATGTGGGTATCGAATCTTTCAAAGTGACCCCGTATATCGATGGGAAATTATACACACTCACAGTCCTGATAAGCCTCTTTGATTTGCTGAATCTCATAGTTTGAAGCCACCGAAATGACCTGAATGAGAACCCTCTCATTCGTACCCGCTCCCTTCATGGCCTTGCGCAGAGCACTTGCCTTCATTTCTGGAACCTCCTGTAACGATGCGAGAACAATGTCTTCGAAGTTGCCTGTCAGTTCACTTTTCAGATCGTTTTTCAGGTTCTAATGTAAAAAAAAACAGATCGCTGAAGTTTTCATTCTCTAAAAAAAATGCATATTAGACATGCGTTTTGGAGGTCTAACCCGAACTGTTGGAAAACCACTGTTTTATCACTTGGATACCGCATTAATCTGCTATAGTTTTAGATTGCAGGGAGAGTTCTATGGTAAGAGATTCGTTTACATATACTTTCCTGGTGAATATTCCATGATTCTACTTCATAGCCATCCATCTTTAATAGTTTGGAGTCATTTGATTCGGCCTTTGACTGCGAGCCGAACGAGCAGTCAAGCTCCAACCATTATCCATTGTACTGCCAGATAGTTAAACAAATTGTACCATTTAAAAAAATATTAGTTCATTTATCCGTTTTGTTCAGAACTAAGTTCCTTGCAAAGATAAAAATTCGGGTACAAACTGGAAAGCAAGATATTTGCAACTGAAAAATACATGTGTCCCGCATCAAGCAGAGGCAAACGAGTTGATCCACCTACTTGATAAAAGCATGCAATTGAAAAATAATCACAGTGCCAGTGATGCGACTATGGAGATAAAAGAATTGCGAAAGTGAATATCTAACCTAGGTGAAGCCTTACCTTTCCGTACATGGCCAAATAACGTCTGGCGATTTCTTTGCGCTGACTGGCTGACCTATTTGCCAGCACGTTGATGATCCTCTTTTCATCGGTACCTGCAAAAATGTGGATTTATTTACGTTCATATTCCAAGGCGACAGAGTTTTCGCCTGATTATAAATATTGGACATCAGTAACACATCTTGCCCTCTAAAAAGTGCATTAATATCTCACCCAGGCCCTTCATAGCCTGCTTAAGTTCCTCGGCATCCTTTTCAGCATTGAAGGGAGAAAATGGACGAACAGTCGGACGTCCAGTCATTATGAATTCAACTCTAAGGATAAACGGAGCAATTGTAGGATTGATAACAGATGATTTGTTAAGTTAAGGCCTTCAAAATAATAACCGATAGGGCTCGTATAACGCCAAGTAACATCCTTAAAAAACTGATTCACCAACAATCGCGCAATTTTCCCACACGAATTCAAAGTTCACAATCGTCAGAATGCTAATACTAGAGTGTGATAGAAAAGCACAAGGTGTATTACGAAAAAAATATCAGCCGAAATATAAGTATAACTGAGTACCTGATTGATACAGGCTATAAGAGATATAATTTAGCCCCTAAACTGTAAATATTCCAAAAATAATCAAGTGCCCGAGTCGCTAAAGAAGTATTATCGCTATTATCTTTTTGAATAGTAATAAACCCAGTCATTTTTCCACAGATCATGATTAAAAATTGGAATCAGTGGTCCAATAAGACTTATCGCACTATTTCACACATGTTTGTCTCGCTAGACGGAATTTCGTTAGGGTCAACCCCAGTAGTAAATAACACGATAAGCTTCCAAGTTGCATGTTAGTGAAAAAATATATTCGACCAAATATGAAAAAAACATTATAATTTGACGGAGACTTTCATAACTCACTTTCTTTAACTCCCGATCTGTAGATTAATACACCACTTAAATTCTCGGCTTAAAGAAAAATATATTCCACATCAAATAAAACTGGTTAATCTAACGTATTCCTTGGAATTCAAATCAGAAACTCTTATACGATTGCCCTTAAATTCTACTAAGAAACTCGCCTTAAATAATCTCTTGGGCACGTCTTTAATAATCGAGGACATTCATTTTAAACAGCCATTTGGAAGTGGACTTATCAAGTAAGTGTCGTCATTAAAGCACAGCTCGTTTAACAGCCTTATTTTATCTTTTGTGTAGGCTCTAAGTCGGCTCAGCCTTCGGAGTTATACGCTGCCGAAAGACTTGAAATATACAGTTCAATTTGGCTTGAACCAACATAACTCTTGAGTACATTTTCCAATCGGTTCATCAACATTGCCAAACATCCACAATCTCGTGTTGATGGATGTGTCGACCGAATTTCATACTGGGAAGTTAGACGTCTTAGTTCCTCTCTGATCGGAGACTTAAGCCCTCTGCATGCCAGCATTAACAATCGTGAGCCACATTAGCATTTAATGTATTTCATCTCTCCGTAGCTTTAAAGACAATTATTATTTGAAAAGCTCCAAATCAAAGTTCATTGGGTTAAGGAAAAATTTTTATAAAATTAACGAGTATTAGTTGTGACCTGCAAAATTCATGACCTTAAAACTCCTTGCGCTGCTACCAGTCGGTTTACTTTTCACTTATATCCACACTTAATGAGATAGACTTAGTAGTGATGTCTTAGAGTACTTAATACTAATTATGGGTTACGGTAGTCCTAAGACTATTACTGAATTCGTGTATCAATCAAGAGACGCACACGAATCTCTCTGCTCTTTAATGTGATGATATACAGGATTAATCGACAAAAAAAATGTCATGGCAATATTATACAATTAAAAACACTAGATTATTTAAAGAATGCGAAACAATTCAGAAACGCACAAACGATATCACCATATTTGGTAAAAATCAAAACCAACCTACGCACAGGTCGATAGCAAACGCGTTCACTCCTCGAGGCAAGTTCAGGAACACTTATAAAGCATTCAACTAAACTCTGGATTTCATTGGCTCGCTAAGCAGCGAATCAACTTGCTCCGCTTTCAAGGCGCACAATTTTGCTTTATGTGCAAGTGTTCAATGGTGACTTATTATCGGCGTGAAACAGTTTAACACGAATGATTCACTATCCAAATTGACCAAATCCGCCTTATAACTCACTGTAAGGCAAAAAGACCTCAAATGCTTTCGGAGTGTGATTTATACTTTAAGGTTATTTGTTAATATTTCGGCACTTAACGTATACCTGTCGTTGTCTATCTAATCAAGGCCGCCATTAAAGTGCATCCATATTCTTTGGCAGGCGATCGCATGGTACGTGCATGTAGGCCTGCGAACTGAAGGGAATCATGAATCCTCGTCCAGTTACGTCTAGTCCCCTGAACACTTTCATATGCTTTTGACGCTTAGATGATAAGGTTAGGTTTTTCACCTCATCCTTAACTCGCTAGCTCAAGTCCAAACTGCACACTTGCATCAACGATTGCTCCTTTCACTTCGTTGCCATTATTTTACATTTCCCTCAGAATTTTTCATTAAGTTTGCTTTCTGTATTCTACAGTATTCATTAGGCAATAAATCTTGCCAAGTTGCTGGCGTATTGCGTTAATTTTCTGCTCTAAAAAACAATACTATGTTTATTTTTGAGTTTTCAAAGCTGAACCCTTAGGCTCATTGGTCGCATTTAAGCGAAATGCCTTTTCCATAATGGCTAAGCACTGCCTTGTCTAAAGTTAATGATTCACAGGTCTTTCGTTTAGCAGGGTCATCCGATGGTATTTTCTTCATTTAAGTGACGAATTCGGTCTTTAGGTCTTTAGAGGCAGGATTAGAGCTTCCCTACTCTTATTGTGCACCTAGCTTTCTCTCCTTTTATTTATTTTACTCCATAGCCTTCAGCACCCCAGTTCCGTTGCAAAGACCTGTTTTCAGATGCATCACTTTAACAGGCATGCATTCACAATGCTAAAAAATGCTCACATTTGACATAAAACATTCAGAGCAAACTTGAAGTGTCTAGATAAAAAAATGCATTTTGAACATATTGAACTTTTATTTGAGCAAATTTACACAAAAAAGACTGAAGGAATGACAAATTTGTTCGGTCCTAGAAAATCATGTTCCAAAGTCCAACCTTCTGCCAGCTTTGTTAATTATTTACCTTTTGCGAACAAGGCAAATTATCAAGCTGGAAATTTCCATGTTTAATAACTATGATGATTACTAAGCCACTAGTTACCTCGCCGAATGTTAAAGTTTATCATTTCGGGGAACCGTGACCTCCAGGTCATCTAAGTATTTGATTCTTATTTTCGTAGGTTCAATGCATTTTATAGTTCTCCTTACTCTCGTGATGAATTCAATTGATGTGTCGACAGCTACAATTGGTGGAAATTTTGATTTGGAGGACATCAAAAAAATGGCAGTCTATACTAAAGGAGGCCATTTTATCCAAGTATATCCAGTATGGCATGACCTAGACTAGAACGCTTATGACCTTTTAAAACAAGTTCATTTCAAATGCCATAGCCCCATCAATTTCATGTAAGATATCCGACACTTGGATTATTATGAAGTAGCCTTGAATGATGCCTTGTGCACTTAATTCTCTATAAGCGATTGATGGACTACTGAATGAAGAATTTAACAAGGAATTGGATGTTGCAGTAATCTCTACTTTAAGGGAGTCGGAATTTTAAATTACAAGATCTATAGGATATTAAATGCTGAATCTATTTGACCTTCAATTAGTACGACATAATGTGTTACTTGATGCTCGTGCAATGAAAAGGCTTTAATGATTTTACTTAATGATTTTAAGTAACCGCAATTTGCGGAACTTGTGTATTTCTTAAAAAGTAAATGGAGAGATTAAGGATGAAGGAATTGAAAGGTAGCTCAGTGTAAGTTGTAATTTGCAAATCTTAATTCTGACCTAGCAAACGACCCCTCAGAGCATCGTCTCGACTAAGACTGCTCATTATCAGCTACAGCGAAATTTTCCATTCACATGCAGTGGTTTTAACTCTACTTCGAGGAATCAGAATACTCCGAATCACCGCCGAGGCACCAATGCAAAGACTTTACTTTTCATTGAATCTCGAAACAATCTGATCAATTTCCTGGTGTGAACACAAAAAAAGGTCAAGCACTCAGTCCTAAATTTATTTCTCATGGTTTTAAATGCCATCTCAAATGAATAAATTCGCCTTGTTTAACAAACTAGCGCTCTCATCATGCAAATCAGCTTGAATATTCGATATTTGAGCTAAAAGTTAGAATTTGGACTTTTGTTTATATTAGCCCGACGAGAAAACAGCATTTGAATAAATTCATGGCGGTTAATAAGAATTCGCGCTCCTAAATACCTTCACACAACTGGAAAATGTGATTTGTCGGTAAAATAAGCAAGAAAATGTAAAATTGCACTCATTTGAATTATAGAGCAAAAGGACTCATTACATTGTGCCCTCCGCCATTCGGTTCCACACTGAAAAATCTTTGATGTGCTGTTATCGGTATTCTGAGTGATTGCACTGACTGGTTTGCACCGAATTTGTCAGAATGTACCATCAAGTAGCTGAGGATTTGAGGAGTCGATTTACTGTTAAAAGAATAGCGAGGCTGTTAAAATGGGTCTTCAAAAGGAAAAGTCAACAGTAAGAGTGATTTTCAAAATATTTTGTTCGAAATTTCAGTGTACAAACTATTTTGTGAAAGTTAATTATTGTTCATTTTCGAGAATTTTTTTCGCTTTCTCATATTTGACCTTCCTGTGATATTTCTCAGATGCAGCTGAGATTCGTTGGCCCTCAGCATTTCGAAACCATGAGGAAATAATCACTGGCAATGAACCGACAATTAACAAGAGCATTTTGGCGAAATTCCGGTAATTTCTGACTGTTTAACTTTTTTGAGAATTAAATGATTATAACGGTACCGCTCGAGCCATTTAATGATCAAAGCAGTGAAAAATCTAAGGTTTTCAAATAAAAGTCATTTAGTGGTGCTAGAAATCTTGAGTTGGTTAAAAGGATGTGTAAAATACTTTGACGAAAACATTTCTATGATGGTTGAACTGCTTTCAAATTGCCTTGGGTTCCACAAGTGACTCCACAGACGCCATTCGTTTCAAGAAAATAATCATAGTTAATTCTTTCCCTTTTATATTGTGAATTGCTACAACAATTGCATCGATGCTAACTTTAATATTTGCCAATTACTATGCTCCGATTTCAAGCAGAACTCAACTATAAGTTTCGCGTAAGTTGGCAAAAGCGCGTTTCCCTAGCTAGGGCTCGGATACAACAAAGTATTGACATAGTATCTCTCTTCACACCTTTAATTCAATTCGTAGTTAAAAATCTCAATTTAGGAAACTGGCATTCTCACTGCTAAGTAAAATTACTTATAACTAGTGAATATAAGAACAAGGACCACATTTAGAGGCGTTGTTTCAGATTTTAACTAAGAACTGACCAATTTAAAGGAACCAAACTGTTGCACGCAATGGCTCTACAAAGTAAAAGTCCCTTATATTTAACCGTCTTGATAGAATTTCGTTAATTATTAACCAGCCGTCGTGAAACGTTGCGCTGAGCATGGCTTAAAAAGTTGCATCCGACATTGCTGGTGAGGCAAGGGCCATTATAACTGTTTTGAATATAGCGTAATAAGTCAAAGTGACTGCAATAAAAGGCACCGACGAAAAAACAGTCAGTCATAAAACAGCACCTGCCTTTTGAACAAAGAATGGCCAGTTGCTTCCTACTTATATATATATATATATGGCTTAGACCAGGGTAACCCTTTAGAGCATTTTTGCTCAAGAAGTTGAGAGCTGCACTTTCATCAATGAATTCATTTATTAAGGCTTTTGAAAGAAGACCATATACGCTTTTGTTTAATAGCGAAACTCCTGAGAAAATCATTTGGGAATCTAAGGCAATGTAGAAGAAAAATTGAAGTGAGGACACATTCATATCAAGTGCTAGTTGTATAGATCAATTTTTTGTGCCTTTCGTTTCATTTTGAAGTAATATAATAATCAAATACTGGTAGCTTGAATTACCATGCATTTGAAGTGACTACCTATCGGCATGCAAAGTGACTCCATTTTTCAATCACTGTTTCGATGACCTAGCTTCTGGGTCACAAAATATACTGTATGACTTCATTTCCTGTAAAAGTCTGCTGCAAAGAAAAGATGGCGAGTCCCTTGAACCAATTTTCTGTGGAGCTAGAGAATTGATTTTAAAAGAAAGGTGATATATCCAATAAAGAAGACCGTAGGATGGCCAGGTGACGTTGACTTCATTAAGTAACTTGAGTGTGTTTTTTCAAGAAAAAAATGTGTTAATTTCGAAAATCCCAATTCGAAAAAAAATGAAGATGGAGACCAGGAGCAGGAGACCAGTGGTGGGTTTGTAACTTCACACTATAATTTTTACTCTTTTCAATCAAGCTCTGGGCTTACCACATTTCACTTTTTGTTAAACCAGTAAACTCATTCTTGCATCAAAACTATTAGTTCTCATTTTTATTTTCAAGGCATATCTCCACGTAGCTAAAACTACTACTATCTTTTAATTATGTCTTAAATTTACTCTTACGAATCTCATTGATGCTCATTGATGCTTAGTGTAAAAGGGTTAAATATAATTTCCAGTTTGCTACTGAAGCCAATACCTTTTGAACAATGCAAGTGTTTAAATTATACAGTTTACCTAGTGGATGATAGCCATAGAAACTTACATGTGAACGAAGATTCATGAAAAATGAAAAAATATCAATTCCTTAAAAGTAGATGCTACTTTGAAAATTGCAAATTTTCTCCAGCTCATTTACGGAGAGAGTGATTTATACCCGAAGATGACTAAGTTAGCTTGCAAATTTTCCATTTATACCCTGGAGTTTTGATCCTCAGGTCCGGTAACGGTTAAAGATTGCGATATTCCCAAATAAAATTTAGTAATGATGGAGCCATAAACTTTAGACATCCTAGCTTCATACATTACATGTTCACAGATAATTAATTGTAATTAACCATAAAACTGGTTCTTTTACCTCGAAAAGTTAAATCTTTTCTGGTTTTTTACTTCTCACAGAGCAATTTTGCTTAATCACTTACTCCCCTTCTCACCTGTGAAACAATAAAATTGGTTGGATCATGGCACTCCCCTAGGTAGATTAAAACAGATGAATACATAGCAGTCAACAGTCAATGGGCAGATGATCCTTATAGGAAGGTCAATAGTAAGCCTTATTAGCAGGTAATGTTTTGTTTTTCACGATCTAAACTGTGACTTGTCATAAACTGACAGAGACACATGGCGTCTATAATTAGTAGTTTTGAATTGATATTACCTTGTACCAATGGAGGAACGCTAATTTTAAGTGAACAAATACTAACTCCGTAATTGTTGTGACAAACATTGCCTATTAATATTTGACTGGGTGAAAAATGAAAAATTTGTCGGCAATTTTGAAATGATCTCCTGAAAATTGTTTTGAGTTAGTAGTCACTTAATACTTCGAGCTAAAAGTCTGAAATTTCTTGCCCATTTAGTAAATAAGTAGTCAGTTGGTTGGAAAATTTCAGTGCCTAATGTGAGTACATTCGGATTCGAATGATTGTAGAAATTTCAATTCCGTGAAGTGTGAGAAAATAAAATATAAAATTTAATTTAATTCGCCCCATTATGGACTACCGTAAAATTTCTGCTCGAGTTTCAAAACGCGTACCTGCTTTCATTCATCTGCTAAGCGTCCATTAAGGCTAGCAGATCGTGCTATTCGAGCAGTAGACATTTCACTTTGATCGATGTGGAACTCTTCACAGTTAATCAGAGTGGAGCCAAATGGGATTTAAACTAATGCTGAAATGGATTTAAACACTCTGCAACTTATCAACATGATTTTGCTTTACAAATCCATTGGCCCACTTTGCTTTGAATCCACTAAAATTTAACAAAAAATGAGGCCTAAGTATTTTATTTTTAACCTCATTAAGACGCAAGCTGAAAACATGGTCAGGTTTATTGAAAGTGATTTATTTAACTGCATCAAACATGCTACTCCTCGGATTTCATGCCTTTGGTTCATCCTATGCACACTGTATGAGTTTGTGTAGTTAGCAGACGTCAGTAGTATCCACATTTCAAGTACAACTAAACGCTCATGTTTTGATCAACATTAAATTTAGAATGAGGAATTTGGCATGTACAAACTAAATCAACTAGTAAAAGAGAATGCCTCTTAAAGCCGCATCTATCAAATGGAAAAACGCAGTTTTCTAGTGTTTTTAGGGTAATATTCAACATTAGTATGTGATTTAATTTTGCGAAAAGGGTTTCAGCTTGGGTGATTTATGGAGTACATTTGCCAGCTGAATGCAATTTTAGAAATCTTAAACAGTTTTAAGGATGACTGGATAATGGGCCTGTTCAAAGGCACTTCCCGATAGTTTGGTGAATTTTCCGCTTAGATGTTTCTTCATAATACGATTTCATTTCCACTTCGCATTATAAAGTATGAATTTTTATGCCAAAGCAAATTCCAACAACATCAGAACAAGTCCCCATTTAAGAAATTCTTGTGAAATTTTTAATGCATGATTACTATATCTACATAATACTTTCTCGTGAGGGAAAGAGAAATCGGTTCATTTGCATCCTTCATAATTCTTAGTATCTACGCTTGAGCTCTAGCCGCTACTGTTATTGCTCCAATCAGGATTTTGATCAAAAAGCCAAAATCGATCGGGTACTATTTTGCTCCAATAAATGAAAATTCCATGAAAGTTAAGTCATTAGATTGCATTTACATTCTTTTAGACAAGGTTAATTCACTAAACTAACTACAAATGAGCCATGTTTTATTTCAAAATAGCCAATGCGCACGCTATTGTGTGAGATAAACGTAGACTGAGTGGTGGCATAAATATCATAGTTTCGAATGTATAAACACTTGTGGATGAAAATTATTACAACTGATGGACGAAAATCCTGTTTGAGTTAGGTGGTGTCATAACTCCTATAGACTTTACTTCGAGATCACCCTCAGAGGATTTTACATTCAGGAATTCTCATATTTTGCACTTCTAAATTTTGACTTCATGCAATTTTTTCAGCTAGATTATGTGGTAACATGCTTTGAAGAATCTCTTTGTACATGTGAAACCAATATGCTCTTAAAGTCTCATACGGTAAAGTGATCATTTTGCAAGCATATAAACTGTATCAAGTTGCAGCTCAAAATAAACCTAAACGTGGAGAGGGTAATCATAAACTAACCCACCAAAGAGATTTTAATGTATTTTCAAATATACGTCCTTCACAATTCTGGCAAATCATCTTACATTCACTTTGAACAATCAAAATCGAATTGCTCTAAAAATGGTAATTAAGACAAGTTCTAATCCAAAGCCTTGATCTCGATTGGCAAGTTAGAGTTTAAATGACTTGCACTGTAGGATTGTGAATGTAGAGACATATGAAATCAACTCATGAAATTTGATACATTCTTCAAAGAGCTTCTTCTTTTGTCTTAATTACTTCAGGCATGCTGTTCATGTAAATGTCCTACGTTGAGAGGGAAGAGAGAGACCACTCATTACCAGAAGATGTAGATGAAATGAGCATGCAAAAAAAACCTTAAATGATATCTATCATTGCACTTGCACATAGACTTCTTTCCAGAATTATTTGACTCAAAATATAGCTGTTTTTGGCATCATAATCTCGCTAACTATCAATTATGTATCACTTTGTGGCGTCAATACTGTTTAAGTCCTTCACAATAGTTAACACCCTCTTACAGCAAAGATAACTGATTCCAAATGATTCGTCAAGGAGTGCTGGCCTCTTTTATGTTATTTGATTCTGGGGAAATGACAGCCGCAATCATTTTTAAGGTTGAAAAATGAATTGTTCATCTTCGCGAATATCTAAATATGGAATTCTATGTTGACCACTCTTTTACCACAGTACTTTTGCTGATTCTTACGACTGTAAAGTTGCGAAGTGGTCTTGTGAATGCTCAATTTTGACCTGTCGGGGACAGGAATTAAGCAAACAATTGGGCTGCCTAGACACTAATCTGTTAAAGTACACCGATAAACTTAATGTACAAGGGTATTCCGAACGAGCGAGATCAGCAGTCGGTAAATAGAACTCGAACTTAGTTGTAAGAATGAGCTGCTTAATTGAGTTCGCATTAATGACAAAAATATTCAAAAATCATCATTTGTCCCGATTTAATGACCCTTTAAAAAACTCATACTTATTCATTTTATTTAAAGTCAAAAAATTTGAAATAAAACTGTTTGATAAAAAGGACAAAGGAAGTTAGCCCTTTGTTTTAGAATACTTTTTAATGGATATCACTCCTCTTAGATTTCGCCTTCTTATAAACTTCTAATTTGGGTATATTCACTGCTTGAACTTCAATTATAAAACGTCTAGTTCCTCCTTAAATTTATCTGCTGAGTTATCTATGTTATGTCTATTAATGTCAAAACAATGGCACATTTCAAACTGGCGCACTAATAAGTTGATCAATCAGCGTGAAGTTCTCTGTTGAATTTCAGGAGGTGAAATGATTGTGGTCATTTAGACTAATTTTTTCGATGTCTAAGTAGGGGAAATCACTCCCGGGATATTCCTACTTGGTAATGAAATTGGCAATGAAACAAAGTGAGTAATCTAATTCCAAGTCTGATGCTCGCTTGTCTCTTCAAAAGGACTAAGTGAATATGCGATTCTGTGCAAACTTTCATACAACTGCTCTTAATTTAGTCATTCATTCAGATTGAATTAAGAAGAGAAAAACATATTTAAATATATAATACGGAAGAAAAGTGGCTACCATGTCAAATGAGCTTCTGAGAAAGCTGATCAATCATTTCATGTTGGTCACTCTCATGATCACTATGACTGAGTCGAAATTCACCTTATCCACGGGTATATGACTTCTTAGTTTGTTGAAGCCTGATGAACCTCAGCCAACAAGATCCACGTGTAATCTGATTCGTCATACTGGGCGATAAACATCTCATAAGAGAAAGGGGTCAAACGATGTTAATCTAATTTCGGGAAGTGTAAAGGTAGAAAGTAGCACCTGAAATAACTGTTTGAATTATGTGCAATCTATGGTTATGTGATTGAGAATTCCTCCACTTAATGTCACACTGTCATTGGTTGGCCTAGGGTCTCTCATTCAGCTGTCGACATTTGCATGAACCCATATTGTACGCCAATACTTTGCGCGTAGTTTCATCCGCATAACTGAGGTTGCAGTCTATTTTTTAGTCAAAATTCAAGATTTTTGGCCACCACCAACTTTCCTCGTTCGCTTCACTTCCCTCTGCCCTGAGGTTATCATAAGTCTTTCCACATTCGCAGGAACTGATCTTAGTAACCCTGCCTCTAATTCATGTATTTCAAAAATATTTCATAATGGCGTCCAAAAAAAAAACAAATTCCGAGAGTTCTCTTACATCTTTTTCTCTCTCAAAATTTTGGATCTTTCTTTACTTATTCTTAACATGTTGATTCAAATGCAGTACATTTTTTTGTAAAAATAACCCATAATCTGAGAAAAACGCTCAGTTTCATCAACTGAATGTAAAATGTTTTTGGTTTCAAGCGAAAAAAGAGTTAACACTGAGGAAATCAGACTAAATGCGACTTTAAGAATATCAATTTAAACCATATTTTCCAATCGGAATGGAAATCGCAAAGGGTATCTCCTTTGTACAAATCATTTTTTTGAAGTTTGTCATTAATCACCCCATAATCATAGGAAACATAGTTCTGCAAACCAAACCTGGAGAGAAAGCAATCGGAAATGGAACCACAACCGCATTAAAACGGGCAGCTTAATGCATAGGTTTTCTAAAACAATGTGGTATTCTGCATCTCTGTATGATGAGTCTAAAAATCATTATAGCACGCAAACGTCTAGATTTTCGGGAAAAAAGTGTGCATAATAGCCAAAGATTCCGTTGGCTCCATTTGTAAAGAAGATTGCTTTTTAGTCATTGGAATTGCAAATTCTACAATAAATGGGCAAAAAAAAACATTAAAATGAGTTAAATGAATTTCAGTGGCCTCTCAGAGCTGGTGGTGAAGAAAAAACTCATCCAAATGTGCGCTTTTGATCGGCTATTCTTGATAGCTGGGTCGTAAACGGCCTGATACTAACATCTTACTTGGTATCCTAGAAAGATTAATTTGCCTGCTACAGCAAAAAATTCCATTATATGGGTTCCAATTGTTCCAAAACTTACTTCTTTTGATCCCCTGTAAACTACATGCAGACTGTTATTGAATTAAGGGAAGGGGACAAGTTCACTTTCAAATGCCAAAGATCGATTTTCTGGCTTCCAATCACGAACTAATATGCCACTAGATAAATCAGCAGAGTGTATGCCCAGACAAGCAACTAACTGGCTCTGCAAACTCTCTTTAAAACTGTGCTCAACAAATCTCTACATCACAACAATGCTTTAAGAGGCGTCACAAACAGAGAATGACTCTTGGACACATGAGCATTTTTAAGAGGCTAAGCAGTCTTCTAACGACAAAGCATGATGAATGCACGAATGTAAAGGTCTTAGAAGTTTCGACAAAATTGCACAAGGAACACTTTCAACGTATTTTTTTGATGTCAAGTTACAGAAATAACTGAAAATTAAATAGGATTCAGTTTAATTTGAGAAGAATGGGTTTTCATAACATAAATGCCCAGATTCAAAGCAGGCTAATATGCCATAATATGCATTCTTCCAAAAAATTATTTATGGTACAACTCTGCGTTCAACATTTTATAATAACTTATTTCGTCTTTCGGTAAGTTTGCGTCACCATTGCCTGCTTTTCAATGCCCTAACTCTTCAGCATGGATGGCCAATTTTACTGCGTGTGTAAGGTTGTGCTGTCCTTCTAGCATTAATGACGTCCTCATATGTTCGAAATAATCTGAAATGGGAGCTACTATCCTGCCGCATACTCCCATTAAGCAACAATCCAAAATGTAATGACCTTCATGCCAAAAATCATACCCGCCAGGGAAACCTGCTCCCTCTTTTATTTCCCTGTTTTCCACACATCTAGGCATCTAACTTTAGTTTTCAATCACAGACCGACAATAAAGTAATTTGCGGGGTAAATTTGAGTGAAATAAAGGTAAAGACCGCCCTTACAATTGAGAAAGAGCCAACTAGTGAGGGTCTGAGTTGAAACTGTCAAACTTAAAACAAAAGTGAACGAGATAAAATGACTGAGTTCGTAAAACTATAGCTACGATTCCGTGGCTTCGACGCCTCCAGTTTAGAAAATTTCTTTAAAAAGGATCGACCGTTCTCATGTTTTACGAAAATGCATTCATTACATTTCGCTACTCGTTCAAAAAGTCAGAAATAACAACTAAATTACCATGCTTCTTATATTCTTTCAGTAAGTGTAGGGAACGTACAATAGACAGGGTAAAACTAAATCCACCCCAGGGATTCATTGAATATTAAAACAGTAAATCCGTTTGACGCGTTTCTTCCCAAATACTTCATCAATTCTCTATTACTTTTCTCAGTAACTTTCTACGCCTGGGCCTTTTGTTTAAAATTCCCATCTGTAGGTCTTAGAAGCCATAGCTTTCGAAGCCCGCATTTTTTTCTTTCTTCATCGAGTTAATCAGACGGACATTCAAGTGATTTCTCAGTCAGATCAGCTGTTTAAGGCTTGGTGCACTTGGATGGTCGTTATTTCAGGAACAATAGACGCATCCAATTAAGGTTAGTCCATAATAGTGGGAAAAAGTATCAAACTTAACAGCGAGACCCATTATTAATCACAAAAGCACATAAATGAAGCTAACCGATTTAGTAAGGGGAACGAACATGTGAACGCATAAAGTTAGTAGGAAACAACTCACAGAAATACAGGTGTTATTGTCAAAAGGATCAAGAAAACCGTCCTAATTTAAAAAAAGAAAACTAATCCATGTTTATTAATGATAAAAATGGTTCCCGAATCGTTGCTGTAGCGATCTTGATTAAAGTTGAGATTCATGCAAAATACAACCTGCTATGCTGACCTCGATTATCTGGAATTCCTATATATATTCACCAGATTAGGTCCATAATCTGTAATTGAAATCTGTTGTCGGCTCACTTCTTTGAAACCAAAAGGCTCTCGAACCTACTACCACGCTTCACATTACTCTGAATGGTGAAAATAACACGGTTGCTTACCAAGTACTAACATTCAAGTGCATAGAGGCTTGTGCGTAATTTAAATCTGTTAATAATGGGTATCGCTTTAAAAAACGAACAATTATGAAACTGCTTTTCTTTATTTGCTTAATTAATTTCAGATTTTGTAAGAGGGACTTAAATAAGAAATCGTAGGGCGGGGACTCCTTTGCTTAAAAACTGCCTTTCCATCTGAAATGACATTCCTCTTTGACCTTAGTCGTTTTGATTTCTTCAGGTGACCACCTAGTTGCATTGTGTAAGGGTCCCTTTTTTAAAGCGAAATAGTTTTACAAGTGGCACGCCAAAAAGATTTTGTATGAGGCTAACTTTGATATCAAAGATTCTGTGCAACCACCTCCCCTCCTCCCAACCACCCGAAACGCTCTCTTTTAAACTCATACTGACCTCCAGGGTGTGTGAGAAAAATTGAGGACGAGGACATTCTCAGACAACCACGCCATTGAAACGTATTTTTTGTCGGTCACTAAAAATGCCGATTATGAATGCGACGATTCATCAATGCAACAAGTAATAAATTTGATAACTAATGCATTTCAAAAGAGTTTATCGAAGCTTTTGCATGAGTTCTACAATTTCCTTGAAATTCAATTTTATCACTTTTTCCGTGCATTTTTGATGTTCTAAAGAAGTAATTAGGAAATATAGGCCATCAAATTCAGGGTCGAATCTTGAAAGCTTATGATTATGTGTTCTACAGTTAGAAACAATCATTAATAGTACTAAATATTTTATAGTCTCCTACTTTAGAGGCTTTGCAACACATTTTTTGCCTTCCGTAGAGTGCGCAATAGCTTTTGTAGGCAGTAGTAATAAAGGGATCCTTACAATAAAAAAACTAAGCTACAAAGGTGCTCAGTACTGCTATTATCGGCCGAAATACTTTGTTCAATTTTTTTATTCTAAAGCTTGCATATTACTACCATTTTTTGGGATTGTTTTTAGTCCTTAAATTCAAGAAAGAGCTAGCCTCTTTTAGACCTAGAGATCATTCTTTTTTGTTAAACTAAATTGTTTTGCCAAAAGAATTCAAATAAATTAAGACTGTTTATTGGTGATTTTACTTGACCAAATTCAAATGATTCGAGTCTGTTTTAGTAAAACCAATGACCAGGGATTCCAAAAAATTCTTGACATTGCGATTCTCTAGTTAGGATCAACATAAAACGAAAGGATCAAAATTGAATAAAATGGATATTATAAATTAGGCTTTTGATTTACTTCGAAGTGCTTGAGCTCTCTCAGTAGCTTCCAAAGTCCAAAAAACAACGCTTATAAATAGCATCGTTTAATGGCTCAATTAACGAAAAATACTAGATTATTTGTAAAATTTATCCATTTAACCTAACCGAGATCAGATGAATGCTGTAGAAAGACTTCATATATCTAGACACTCATTTTTACTTGCCATCGCAAGAATCGAAGTGGAACCTACATAAAAAAGAATTATTTTTCGGGCCAATTCCCGAATCGATGTGCAAAATCCTGAGCTAGTTTGGGGCAGAAGAGCTAACTAGACATTTTTTGAGGACGAACCTTCAGCTGATTTTCTAGAAGATCATTGAGAAGGCAAATTACCATAAGGAAAACAACGGCTGAGGCGGGATATTGGATAAACGCCTAAACAATGCCATCTGTTCAGTGTCTGATCTATCATTAAAACCTTCTGGTTTTAAGCATGCACTTTCCGGAATCGCCATTTACTACGCACTTATCTTTACAGCTGTAAATGGCTGCCTTAACTACAAACGTCGCAGCAAAATTGAAACGTCGGCAGTGATTTGAGCATCACTGTAATCTATGAAATACTTAAGTTGTCAAATTTACAAAAATCAAATTTCCGAGTCTTGCTGTTTTGGCCATTTGAACAAATAACGTTTTTCTCTGTGAGGCTGTCACATCCCAAATATGAAGATAATACTTTTCGCAGGCATATTGGATATTTGGCAGGATTATTTTGTGGCAATCCTGATCAACCACTTTTTTGGCATAAGTACCACTAAAATGTTCCTCATTGCCTTAGACTCTTGTTTACGTTTGTTAAGTGCCTCGGTTACGAACTGACAGTACCAAAGAGTAGAAGGAGGCGTTTGGGCTATCTAACTGAAAATTATGTTGTAGGATTCAGCATTATAGTACACTTGGGACATTTCACTGTCTCTCATGCAATTTCCTTTGTCTTCCTAATCTATTCATTCTGATAACTGCAATTAAACAGGCTCAAAATTATTCCGTTGTATTTGTCTGCAGCGCTCTAAAAGGAGCGTAAGAGATAGAATTCCAGGGATGAAAAATGAAACAACATTTTCAAGCAATAAAATCAAGATTGTGACAGTTAAGTGAGTGAATTAATGAACTAAATCAATTTAATCCTACAACATTTCTCTCGCAATTTCAACTATTTTGGCCAGTCCCCTTATTCTTCAAGAGCAAATGAATAAATTTACCCTTCCATGTGCCAAAATAAATTATATAAATTACAGTAGTAAGATCCATTCTGAACTTTTGATGATGATGTCAAACGATTTTGAGTAAGGAAGTGCAAAAAATTATGAATGTCTATCAATAGACCTAATTGTTCCTTTTCTACCGAAATAAATTGCTTTTTTAAAGATTTGACAAATGTAGTGCTGAAACATAAATTTTAAGAAAGTATATGCTGCGGCGTTCATTAATTTAGATTCGTTCGTAAAATTAGCAGTCTTGGTGGTAATTTATGCAATAATAAATTTCCTTGACTTTGGTAACTAAGTTATTTAGGCATCTGTTTGGGAATTTATGCCACTCTTGCAATTCGAGCAAAGAAAGGTACTTCACATTTAGAGTGTAGTTCACTGGATAGTTTTGAGAAGCGTTAGCTTTCAAAGGATTGGATCGATGGGCAGACTTCTAAAGATAATGCGGGCATTCATGGTCTCCCAGATCTGGAGTCCTCAAATTCAAGAGCATAAAATGGAGTGATCGAGGTGTTAGACACTTCTTTGTCAAAGATTTAATCCGTTTTATAGATCATCAGGCATTTTAACGCGTTTTACTAACCATTCCAATCATTTACTTGATGAATTGAAAATTTTAATTTTAATGGGTCCATTGTTTTTTTACTATCAGGTTCGGGCCGGTAAATATGTTAAGGTTCATCCAACATGAGGAGCTAAGATGATTTTAATAAATTCGCCAAGTTGTCCTGTGAAATTGATATAATTGATAATCTTGAATATTCCAGAATTTTTTGTAATTTAAAATAAACTCCTAAATTTCACGTTTAACGTGAAATTCACCCAATTTAAATGGTTTATTTTTTGCTAATTCAAAAGTTGTAAGAAATTGACATGAATGAATACTAGGTACTTAGTTAAGCACTAGCTCAATTGAAATTATTTCTTCACTAGAGGCGGTTGAATATCCAAAGTTTTGTTATTGGAATTCAACTACTGCTAAAACTTTCACAAGTCATCCGCCATAAAATAACCATAAGTGCCGATAGCTGAACCCGAAAATTTAAAGACAAAGATAAAAGAATGCAGAGGATAGGAGAGACGGTGTATCAAATGGGAAAGGGAATTTTGAAAATAAACAGATGAAAATGGTGACCTGAGAATATTGAAAAGTAAGAAATAGGAAATAGGGAATAGAAAAAAATTTATGCTGTATAGAAGACTACCGCAAAATTTACTCTGCAGGCTCAAAAATACTTTAAAGAATAGAGGCATGAATAAGAGGTTCTATTAGAAATCAAATCATTAAGTAGCGCTATGGCTAGTGGCTAAGTAAAAAGCACTTTGTGGAAGAAAATAGACAAAATAGGGATCCAAAATAGAACTGAGTACAGTGAGAAAATGTAAATAAATACAAGTCATTGGTGATCAGATATCTTTCAAAGAATTAAGAGATGTTGATTTTTGTGCTGCCTCTACTCTGTGTTCAAAAGTTTGTACCCCACTGAATTTCAGTGTAAATTAAGGCTTAAAATTGCAAATATAATTTAAACAGTCAAAGACCAAATACGAAGATATTTAATGCTTGAAATCCTTTAAAATGACTACGAGCAAATAACTGCCTTATCGAATAAACATTAATAACTAAATCATAATTATAATAATATTCACTTCTAATCATTTATCTGAAAATTGGCATTAAAATTGCAATTAAATTGCAACGCTACTCGGTTTTGAAGCCTAGTTAAGTTCTCAGACACTTGATAATTTTATGATCCTAGTTTCATTTTCTTTTTTCAATTTAAGTATAAAAGATGCTAACAATCCAAATAAATCCCATCAAATCTGTTGAGGAGCTATATCTCTAGGTGAAACATCAGGGTAAGAAGTAACCTCCAACATTTCTACATAAAGATCAATGCGAATCAGATTTTAACTCCAAGTCTCATTTGATGTAAGAACTCTCCACATTGGTAAAACTGTGTAGGCACTTGGGAAATAGAATGCGTGAAAAGACTCTTGGAGCGTCACCAGGAAAGTAACAGAGTTTTAAGCTGGTTGAAGAAGAACACTTAAGCATTTATTATAATTTCAGAAGAAAAAAATATTAACTGAAGTCCAGTACTAAAATCAGTTCTGAGATCAGATAAGTACTTATATCGAAGCAATTCAAAGCTACTGTTTTACTTCTCTCTATTATTTCTCTCTAATTGCTCGAAGCTGGGAGGAAGGTCTTTAGGTTTTCTTCCAGGCCATCATATTAAGCATGCGCATTCACTGATTTTAATTAGGATGGAGTGAGTGAAATGTCCAGTGCGTTACTTTTTGGAAGTGGTTGCCATAAAAGGTAACGAACACGAAACACAAAGTTAACAGAGGACATGGAATTTGTGATTAAGTCACATTGTTAAAAAGTGCGGTGCTTAAAATCTTACAAGGGAATATACTGGTGGTAGATATTTGATTACGCCGACAAATTTGACCTTTTTGATTAGAAAGTGGAATTCCAAAGCGCCAAGGTGATTTAGGACACTTCACAATTGTGCTTTTTAGTAAAACTCTAATTTTCACTCTATTCAAGATAAACAATTGCAAAAGATTGGCTTGTCAATGATCAAAGAGACACTAGCAGGTGTTTTTTGCCCTTACTCTCAAATTACGACTTTCGTCATTAATTTCGTTTTGAATAAATCAGTGACCAATCAACTGCGACGGTTAAAAAAATTCAAGATTAAACATATTTCAAAGCTTTCGTTATTAAAGAAAAACATATTTGTGAAATTACTTACCGAGTAGTTAAATATTTAAAGGTAGATCAGTTAATGAAACCTCATCTTTAAAACTGATATTCAGACATGAATGCTAGTTTAAAAAAACGCCTAGCACTTTGCTGATTTAAATTTCCCACTTTTGGGATGGAATCAGCACTGAAATCTTTGATTTTCACTGGTAAACGGGTTCGCCAGCTTTTAGTTTGCTATGTTCGAAGTAATTTCAGTTAGGAAGTCAAATGTACTTAAAATATCTGGGTCAGTTATAAGTGAATTTGCAATAAGATAGGGCTTAAATCAGGTCATAACATGAACTAGCTCTCCTCACAGAAGTTATTTGGAAAGAATAAAAAAACTTCTGATTTTGAGAATAATGGAATTGAGCCAGGGAATCTGGCGTCCCAATAAATGACGATATGTGTTTCCTTCGAGTGCGCATATGATTGGTGGTTCACAAACCAATCTAAGCGCAGCATGGCGCATTCAACCTTAGTCGAAATAAAAGAAACTCATTTTGGTTATGACTCGAGACACGTAGGGCCTGGAAAAATATACTCGCAATCGAATGTCAGAGTGGATGTCTCTGATGCCCACAAGTTGGATTTATTGACTGCACATTAGCCGAAACTTCAATGCAATCATAAAGGCATACATGCGTCTATCCGCTTTTCTACTGATTCCTACTAGAGGAATTTTCCTTTCTTTGCAGCATTCTCGTACGTTCTTTTGTAGTCATATTCCCTGCAATATGACTTATTTATATGTTTATTCGAGAGATCTAATGAGTCTAAACTTAAGATAAAATTATATATCAGTTAAAAATTTTTCTCTGGCTCATATTGCATTAAACCCTATTACTGCCCATTTCAACTCTAGTTAAAGAATGACGCATTGCTGCAATGAGATTTAGCTAGACTTAGTGTATTTTGGGATACTCTAACCTCAGTTATGCGCCTTAAGGTAGAAAAGTGTGAGGGATCTTTTTATTTTTAGACCTTTTTCTACTGCTGCTCACAGTGAGTTCAGTTCGTGTAATCACTAGCCGAGGGTGCTTTCGTTTTGACGAGGAGATGAAAGCCTGTGCAAAGAAATATAATCTTCCGGTACCCAATGATCAACCAGTTGGCTATGATTTTGGCTATGGGTCTCTCAATGAAACTGAAGAGATGTGTCGGTAAATTACTGCACTTAAATTTTCATTATTCGATTCTTTCATTTAGTGCAAAATAGTAAATATGCGAAGGCATTTCCGGTATTGGACAACATAATAACTAGTTCTAAGCTTAGTTTAACTGGCCTAAAATAATTCCAGATAATAATTGTCTTGAGAAATGTGACATACTTTTAGCTTCATTTATATAATGTAATATCAGTGTTGTCTCTGCTGATTCCAGTTAAAAATTTTTGAATATATAATGTTCGGTTCATTTTTTTTAAGTCAAATGACTATTTAACATTAAAATTTAGAATTTGGCTTTTTGTGTAATACACACTCATATTTCGTTGTAAAGGGGTAAGTAAAGGCTCCAGTAAATTGTAAGAGATGAAAGAATCCGATATTTTGAAACAATTTTTGCTAATTTTCCAGTAAATAGTTAAAAAAAGTCCAGAAAAGTATCTTTACCACCAGTATAGTAGTGGTAGTGAAGGATAATGCCAAGAGGACATTATAAGGCCACTTTGTGGAGGCAACAAGCACGTTAACGGCAATGCAGTTTTTCTATTTCGTTTCGTGCCAAAAGGCAGACAGCCAGAGCTCAAGACCTCACACCATCATCCTCTAACGCTCTCTCCAACATCCGAAATTACGTATTATTCAGTCATCAGTAACGATCATTCGTTTCTACACTGTTATTAAGTGAAGGTAAATGGTATTGGCTGAAATAAACTATTTACAGTGCCTTGTAATGTTGAAATAAAATACATTATGTGAGGGAGAAATCCAAGCTAACTTTTAGGTAATAGGAGGCAGATCTTAGCCGGAGACCTCTAACTGAATCAATCTTCTACGCAGAACTCGGGGTCATATAACCATTTTTCAATGTATGCAACGAATTTTGGAGAATAAATGCCGCAGTAATCCTGAAGAGCGCTACCTCAAAACTATCTGGTCCTTTACTCTCGACACTCGACGGTCCGAACAGGCTGCAACTTACTTATGCAAGGAGCACAATCTCCAAAGTAAGTCAAATCTGATATCTTTAAATACGAAATATTACCTCAGTTGACCAGCGGATATAGACACAGTTAATGTATGTGTTATTTCAAAACTACACAAAACTCGTTTACTTTTAAATCTACACCATTGCCATAGGAAATGCTGTTTAATCACTAGTATTTATAATAATAATACTCCAGTAATTTATTAACACCGTTTTTGCAAAACATCTAAAATTAATAGATTCCTACTTAAAGTTAGCCATTCATACTATCTATAGTATCGTTGAAAACATGAAATTTTCTAGGAGTGACCACCTTGTATCGAAATGGTCATCATAGAGATTTCCAGGGTGCCCTTTGAACGCATCTATTTTTGAAAATCAAAGAGGCGGCTGCTTTAAATAGCTTTGAGACAGTACAGAAAGAAATTTATCACAAGCAACTGATAATTTGCACTATGAGATCCACTAACTTTATCATTCACCAACAGACATGGCAATTTTCATAAATAATTTAAGTGGCTTCAATTGAAAGGTGATTTTGCGTCAAATTCTCCGCTGAACATCAGTTAAAGCAATTACTTCATCTTAAAAGTCATTTTAGACAGACAGCTAAGAGAGAGAAAATAATAGTTAATTGTATAAACCTATAATATTTCATAATTATTATACACATGTCTTGATTAATTCGTTTCTTCAGTGTTTATTAATCAAAAGAAAAACTTTGACATTTGACATCCAGTTGAGTTTAATAGCTTTGGTGTTACTTTTGAAAGTAATTTAACTGAAGAAATTCATTACAGAAATGGCTTGACGTGAGACAACTGCTGATGAAACAGTCATTTCGTTGCCCTTGAATTCTTGGTCGCACAAAACAACCACCAACACAACGATTAGTCTGTTAGATTCTAGCAAAGAGAATTTTAATCCAGCATAAAATTAGAGCCAGAGAAGCAGATTTTAAAATTATTTCAAGAATGGCTCTATGTGTTCTGAGTAAAATGCCGTCGTTGTTGAAGCACAAAATACTGCGCCGCTCTTTATCTATTTAATTTTCGTGATGAGAATCATATTAGTTCTTTCTTTCATGCAAACTTTAATATATGAAAAACTTGCACTTATATGGTACATTTATGAAAGGCAACTTCTTTTTTCGATTTATAACTGGATTCCGAATATTCGTATGAAGCAATCCTTCCAGCTACTTAAGGGTATTGAAGGTGTCACTGAGCTTGCAAAGTGGAACGTGTAAGGCAATTTCATCTACTGATAACCGTCGCTCCTGGTTCTCTGTTTCCAGAGCACAGTAAAAATATCCCGCAATTAAGAGCCTATTCGTTGGTTTGAGTAACTTTATTTTGCCGTTTAAAGTAGAGGTACGCAAAATAATCGAGCTAATTATAACAAAATAGCTTGTGTATGGAGCCATTTATCAATCATTTGACAAAATATTACCAATTTAAGAATGTTATTTTCATTTCTTTTCGTTGCTTGTCTAAAGTCCTAGTCTTTTCGAGGTTTCCAAAGCATTCTGCCGACGATATTATTTTGAGACCAACATGTAAAACTCAGATGAACAAAATTTGCAAATAGTTGCAAGTTGAGGACAGCAACTTAGACTCTGGATCAAATCAACTTTCGTCTATTATTTTCAAAGGGGTTCTCTGATGAAGTCTTACACATATTAGTATTTCAGTAGCTCAGCGACTCTGCAAGAAAAATTGAATATCTCAGCTTCAGTTCCACGAATCCATCTCAAGCAGAATTCAATAAAGTGTGTGATGCACCAAAAGTCCTCTATTTTGCGGGAGATTTGAACGAAGCTATATTTATTGCAGTCTAAAGCTCCATACAATAGCCTGCTGCAATCATATTTTTACTAAAATGGTGTATCAGCCAGTTGGTCATTAGTGCGAATTTCACTAGTGAATGGTTCAATCACAAATTCAATAGCTTTGCGTAAAACTTAATCTAGCTGCACACTAATTTATTTACTTCAACGAATCTAATCAACCTAAAAAAGGACTATTATGACCTTAGATCCATAAAATGCACTAATGATAATAACATAATCATTTCAAGCAAAATTTTCTGATTTCTTTTTTATTAGTGCTTGTTTATAGGTACCATTTAGAGAACACGTAGAAAAGATTTTCACAATTTTGGTTACAGTCTTTCGACGGCATATGAATGGCTGTCTTAGGATGCAGGAGAAGAATGCCGAGATCTGTGCACAAACAAGGAATTCAACGATGTCCGAAGTTGTACACGCTCTGCAAAGCGAATCCGCCAAATCACATCCAACTCCTGATGTCTATCTTGACCGACTGAAGTCGATCCTTGAAAAGTATGAATGCAAGTAAGTAGTCCTTTGTTAAATGTGCAACACTAGTTTAAATGTGAAAGATATTTGTGCACTTATACGAGCTTTAAGCAACTATTTCGTCAGAAAATAGGATTATCCATGAAAGATGACTATAAATATGAAAAAATTAAAATACATCTTTAAACCCATTGACTTTAGTTAGTTGTTATTCAAAAAAAATTTGCTGGTTTTCCACAGTAGCACCTGAAAAATGCTGTCGACCTGCATTATCTAAGATCGTATGCGGTTGAGGGAATCGAGAAAATTTTACGTCCCATGTTCCTATGAAAATTTAACCAATCACTTATTTAGAAGATCATACTTTTATACTCCCTTTCAACTCTCACGTTCTTTGGCTTAGTTCAGCTTGAGAGACCATTTGTTTTGTAAATATGATGATTGAGGTGGAGGTAAAATGTGTGAGAGATTTCCCAGAACTCTGTTTACTAGTTTGGGTTGTTCTGTCATTATCCGTGGGACTTAGCACTTCATGGGATGGATATTTGGAAAATGTTTTAAATTTTCCAATTAATTTTGGCCATTAGTAAAGACGATGATCATGAGTTTCAGTACTAAAACACAATCCAAGGGGGTTAGTTTGAATTTACCCAAGTGCATTTTTGAGGGTTAGCCCAAAGCAGTCTCTGATATTCATAGAGATGGATATGGAAAGCTAAAAAAGGATATTTCAAGTTCCCTTCTCGCCTATAAGGCTTAAAATACCTAGAAATTGAAGCTTTTGGATGCAAATTACAGTGAACTTGCCTAAAATGTTATAAAATTTTAACATTTCAGTGATTTCAGTGAATACCAACGGTTAGTCAGGACTGCTGAAGAACCCTTTCGCATTCATTTTGATTTTTTTTCATTGTATGAAATAGAGGATTACCACTCGAATACACGAAAAAATATTAACTTAAGGATTCGCTGCTACAAATACAATCATAACCACCTATTATTTTTTGGTTATATTACTCGGGCGAAAGTCCACACACTGTGGATCCATGTGAATACACACATGTGCTTATCTTATGTGCTGTTTATGCGTCTCTTATTTCCTCCCAATAGCCGACAAAGAAAAGGCCAAATGGAGAAGAAGGCATTTAATTACCTTCTTCTTCTCATGATGGAATGAAAGATACTTGCCGTCCGTTTAGGGTTGAAGCTAACCCCGAGAAAACGAAAACAAATTTTCACGCAATATAATGTAGAAGCACTGATCGTGGTCCTTTCAGAGGCCAATGTTACCATGGCCAGTACTATTCTGCAGTTTTTCGAGCCTTAAGCAACGTCTAAAGATAACGAACCTAATACTAAAGTAACGCATCTTTGTATTTTCGTTTAACTTATTGATATTGTTACTTTCAGGTTTAAAAAATTTATTTCCATTCTTAAAATCCTTTGGAGGCTCGTTTCATTTATTTTGCTGATTTCCTTGTTCAGAACAAACTTTTTTTAACTGTTAAGTCAAATTTAGTCGTGTATAAAAAGCTTTGGGAAGCAATCTTAATGTAGATTAAGTAGCAAACAATAAGATATTGTTGTATCATTGAATTTTAAGGTACCGCGAAATGACCATTTTACCAGTTTTATGGCTTTAATCTCACTGAAGTAAAGTGGGGCGAAATAAAATGGTAACCTAAGAAGACATTTTATTAAACCATCTAAATTGTCTTGACATCATTCAGCCCTAAGATCTGCAAGCATCCACACAGCAGTATACAATCAGACGCAATAACAAATTAATCCAAATAAAAATTTATGGCTTGTTTTTTAAGACTTTACTAATAGAGAAGTGCTGAGAGCGAAAACAAGTATTGTGTATTCAATACTTGATTAAAGAATGAACACCAGTTATCCAAGTAATTATTTTTACCTGAAATGTAAAAGTTTGTTAACATATGACTCGTAATATAAATTTTAATTAGGAAAAATTAACCAGTTTACTCTGAAAACAGTGTCCTACTAGCTAAGAACCGCATATTTTGTCCTCATCATGTAGATCAAAATTTTACCAGTATGGGCAATCAGTTTAATCACCGGACGAGTGATGATGGGTTTTCAAAATCAGATCGCTTAGTGATTCAACTTCAAATAATTTTTGGGGAAATGAATTGCAACTTCACAGAGCGAGTGAGAAGCGTAGGATGCATTTTCTTATGCTTTCGTAAAGCTGCAGCTGAAAATCGAGTTCTTGGAGTGACTCTTAAAGTAGATAATCAATGGCAATCGGATGGCAATATTTCCAAGATCATCAGAGAAAATGGAACCCACTTCTGGGGGCAAAATAAAATGTGTTTGGATAAGCTAACTTGTTTTGAAAAGATAATTCGAATGAAAAATATCCCTTCAGCACTCAAACAATTACGCAATAGCTCTGATAGATCCCGACCGATCAATTACAACCAGCAAGGACGAGTTTATGCAACTCACACACAAAGATTAACAAAGTCCTGTTCATTAAGATTCCTAAGCTTTCATTCTATTCAAGCAGTTGGGTTTACTTTGCGATCGGATTTGGATGTTATACTCCATAGTTTGGCATCGCTATCCTTATTCCTACCTACGTTTCCAAGGCTGTCCAAGCCATTCAATTTTACTACACCTTATTGGTATCTGTGCGCCACATCAGAGAGCTTTATAGCACAAACGCAAGGCGATTCTTAACCTACGTGAAACATTTTTGTAGCAAAACTTCCACATGTCAAAAATTTTTATTAAGACTTGCCATGTATTGTTTTCTAATTAATTCAATGGTGATCAATTTACCGGAGAACCGTATGAAAACAGTTTTCATAGACATTATAAATTCCATCATTTTGAGCAGGTCAAAATCTTATTTTGAAAGTCTTCTCCCAAGCTAATAAATCAAGAAATGAATCGCATTAGCAAGAATAAAAAAAGGAGTGTTCATTTTGCTGATAATTTTTAAAGCCTTTTCTTAAAGAATGACTGATAATACTTTAGGAGCAGTTATTGAAGAGGATTGCTTTGAAAAGGTCACTAAAAGAAACAACCCATGATCAATGCTAACAAAGTGAATAGTGAATAAAATAAGAAACTAAGTGTTCGTTGTTTCGTTGTTGTTATACAAAATTTGAAGCACATGAGGTAAAGGATCAGATTACTATCTGAGTATAAGCATTAAGATACTCGGGTATATTCAAGGTGTTTTCGTTTCAGTGTTTCTGATTACGATATTTTGGCATTATTTTTAGGTATTACTCTGTATAACTCAAATTTCTATTAAGTGACTAGCATCAAGGTAAGAAAGCACTCAGCAACTACGGTTTAAAAGTGGCTCATTTTTTTTAGATCCATCAAAGGGAAGCTGGATTGCCTGCACAATCTCCTTCAAGAAACCTGTCACCCAGATGTTACACTACTCATTCTCAACTATTTCAAGGAAACTCTTCCACCTGGTTGCGTGTTCTTCCCTTCTAGAGGTGTGATCCACAAATCTCCGATTTCTCTTTCCACAAGTCCAGAAGTTCCAATACAAATTCCAACGCCCCAGAATCGCCAACTAAGCCATATGGAAGTTATGAGTGACTTTCCCCATGGTAGATATGTCAATGATGACGTGTTTTATGATGACCGGGTGATACTTGCGTTCCTTACCTCATCAGCGATATCCCTGCTATTCCTACCACTTCCTCTCCTTTCTACTATCCTAGTCATGATAATTGCATCTTGAGTAGGAAATAATGCCACATTGATTACCTCAATGAGTTTACATTTCTTCGCAGTGCTGCGATTATTTGACAACTCATTTTTGACTACATTTAAACTCGTTAACTGATTTTGATGTCAGCAACTAATTTCGGCTGTATATTAATGTTTGCACAAGAATTAAAATGAGTTTTCACATCGAACTGAGTATGGTATTTAATTTTCTGAATCGGAAATCGGGATAAAATCATCGGCAAAGAAAAATTTCAGTGTTTTCAACTGCATTGCTTATTTTGAGCAATTGTAATAAATGAATAATATTAACTTTTTGAAATTTCTCTAATTTTGTTTGCTCCACAAAACATTGCATTCCGGGAACCCAAGTTCTGACCCTGCTTAGAAGCTAAATATAATGCTTAAATTATAACTTTTGATATCATAAACAAGATAATTGGTGTCGTTGAACACTTCAGAATTTATTTTTGCTTTAATAATTTGAGTTCAATCATTTTAAATACCAATAATCTCTTTGTACATCAATCTGATTGTACTTTGACCATATTTTGGCTGTGCTAAATGACGCTCGCTCAAGGGATTTGGAGGGACTCATTGACACTTTTATGTAAAACTTTGGGACTCACCCACATTCTAGATTATAAATTGGCCAAACCCCAAGTTTTCATTTTTTTGATTTTCATAATTAAAGGTGAGAGGCTTTTAACAAACCTTATGAGCATACAGAAATATAAGAATAATGCAAGTTAAGAGAGGTAAATTTTAGTCTAATCTAGTCACTTTATTTATACTTCCACACCCTTCAAGAGATATTGCCTTGCCATTTTTCGGCACAAGATTTTGCTCCTAAACTGTTTACGATTTCTGTATAGTTTTCAAAGCACCAATGGGTTCCCGAATCAAGATTTGTTCGAACTGGAAAACTCCTTAATTGTCCTTGTCTCCCATTGAAAATGTCGGTATTCGTTTTCTCAGTAATAGTGGAGCATTATATCGCTGAATTCTACAGAATTAGCTTTGCATTAAAGGTTTAAAGTATGTCTTCAGATCGCGCAAGTAATGAGTCGACGGCATGCAGTACTCAATCACAGAAGCAACTGGAAAGGTAGTAGTCTCTCTAGACCATCGCAGAGGTGGCCAAGTAATGCCTAGTAATGCCTAGTAATGCACTAGTAAATGATTACCTCTCAGAAAGTTCACATTTTAGTTTACGCTACTACATTCACAACAGGTGCATGGCTAAAAAGCGACAAATATTTTATAAAGCTGAGATTCAAAGGAAAGATATGCGTTTAAAGAAGATGGCTAGATTTGTTTCTCGTATGCTGACAGGCAAAGTACCTTAAAATGGTCTGACAACAACTAAATAGATGCAGAGTAGTTAAACATTAGGCGAAATAGTTTAAAGAAACGTCCGCCACAGTTACAGAATGGAAATAGATAACTAATGGGCTTGATCACAAAGACAAAGTTCAGCCTAAGATAAGGTGAGGTTGGTTTTTCCGCGCTGTGGTAATACTTCATTTCCTTGTATAATTTCAATAGAATTTATATTTCTAACTAAAATTTAAACTGAGGGAAGATCATTTTATACTTTTATAAAAATGAGCTGACTGCGGATTAGATCCAACTCAGTAACCATCGAAAATGATAAAGTAACAATATGTTGCATTAATTTATTGGGGGAATAGCGGATTTGAGGAAAATTTGAGCCTTACTACACAGGAGAGATAGCGCTTGAATTATTAACCACCTTCCCCGTCTTTAAAGCGAACCCGTAATTTTGCATCTGTCATATTTGCATCTCACTGATCCCCAAAAAAAATAAACATGGACATTTTTCTCCAGGAGTGAAATCTAGAGGAGAAAACAAAGATTTTAGGAAAGGTTGCAATATTCATGCGTAAATCTTTTTGAGGTAAATATATTTTCAACGCAAATGCGGAAATTCCTGATTTTCTTCCCGTAATTTACGAGATTTAGGTATTTAGCAGCTCAACGAAATTGCAAGCAACCACAGAATTAAAATAATAGTTCGTCTCCAAAACGCACATCTAACCTAGATAGTTATTTGGCCATTGACGTAGAGAGGAGGCGTTGGGGGTCCTTACTTGGAGCATTTCATGAGGGATCGGTGCTCCAGTGATATTTTCCTGGAGGATAAAACTGGTATTTGGAAGATGACAGTATCAAACTGCGGGAACTTTTAGAAAAAAATTTAGGCAGTGTATTGAAGTTTAACATCTTGGATCCTAATGGCAGTTTTATATATCTTTCGAAATGCCATGCATCAAATAGTTTGCATTGATCTTAACTCAAGTTAGAAACTTCCTCAACGGTATCGCCTAAGTCTTTTTATTAGGCCCTGAAGGTGGTCGAACCTACTCTCAACCTCCTCGTGGTGACCACCGATAACCCCATGGGCAACTATGGGGGCTAATGGGAGGGGCGGCCGGTTGGGACTAATCACCCTCCGGAAGTATATAATTCGATTATGCCAGCAAGAGCACAATCTCTTGCAGCTTGGGGCACAAGGTACAATGTAAAAGGCCGGATTCATTGTCTCAAACTTGACTGTGGAATGCATGTGCATGTAGCCATGAAGGGAATCTCCGCCAGAATGTGGAAATATTTCTGGTAGGAGACATGAAGACGGAAGAGGATGGACGAAACGCTACGATGAAGCTAGACTGTTACCTGTACGAGGAAGCCATGCCAGAGATGAAATCAGACAGCCGAAGACGTCAACAAACGTTTTTACTGTGTTCTTACTTGTTGTAAAAGCTGTTTGTACTTCTGTTGTACCCTGAATAAGTCCTTGGGACTTGCCCTGAAAGAAAAATTGAAAAGATTGAGCCCTGAAAATCAGAAACACACCATCTAAATTTTGACATAGGAATCCTTGAAGGCATCAAAGAATCCCAAATAGGAAACATGCTGCTATAATGATAAACTATGGTCTATAAGGTTGCCAACAAAGGATAATTAGCCATGTAGTATAAATAGCGTTGCGAATTCGATCCGGCTAACAAGCAGAAGGTTTTCCTTCTTAACAACAAATCCTAGATCTTGATTAGCATAGGACCATAGCAGAGCACTAGAGTACGCCAAAACTTGTTTGATTTTAAATTTTGTATTCTAATATACAGTACCGGGAAGGTAGTTGTCACGCAAGTGGATGTTTTAAAAACCTAACTAGCAGTTATTGTGCTGACCATAGATGTAAAACAAACTCAAATTTAATAAGTCCAGATCAGCCATCAGAGTTATTGAGCCTTAGGTTATTCCACTACGGCATTTTCGTTTGATCTTTGTCAAAGTGAGGCGCCTATAAAGGTATTCGTTAAGTCTTAGTAGCGAATTTTTGTGAATACTAAGTAACTAGTTTATTAAAAATAAGAGGACACCTCTAAAATTTTTTGGTCATGAACTTTCACAAAATTAACTGGCACATGCATGAAGCTGATCTACTTTTGCGTCAACTAGATTGACATCCAAGTAAGGGAACTCACGCAATGAGGCGATTTTGAGTTGACTGTGTTTTTGGACTACTCGAAAAAAGTCAAAAAACGCATCTTTCAATAATTCAGCTTTAGTTTTCTTGCATTTTGACTAACTGAATTGCCGATACCAACCGGTGGTAGGTAAAAGAACAGAAGGAAAGTCGAATGCTCTATTGTGAGGCATTCAAATCAAATTTGAATTCAAAGATGGGCATCAAATCTACTATTCGGGAGGATTGAATAGGGTACAATTATAGTAGGAAAAAGAGGTAACATATCTGATGGTTGTACATAGAAGAATTCTCATTCGAGTATTGTGAATTAGCCATACGTTATTAAATGCAGCCTTCCTCCATTTGACGAATAAGGATTCGAAATCAGTAGGGCAGATTACAGTAAAAATAAGGAAGCAGGGAAAAAATTATTTAGTCAGAATATCAGAAGTTAAAAATTTCAATTAAAATGTTTTAAGTTTGATAGCTTTAGAGTGGTCAATAGAGTGATAAATCGTTCTCAGTAACGTTAAAAAACGTCAGAATTTGTTACATGGAATGCCTAAGAGTTTCGCTGTGTTCAAATTGATGTGATATTAATTTTAATTGATTGGCTTTCAGAACGTAAGTCTCCCTTAGATCATTAGCAATTTTAATGAACTATAAGTCAACGCAAACTATTACTATTCTCATGGACGATCAATTACTTACACCAGAATAAGTTTAAGTGCCATGGTAGCTCTGCTGAAGGCTCCAGTGAGATGAATGCGCTAACTTTTGAAACCATGGAAGAAAGCCATCAAGTCTAAGATTCTAAGAATCTATTCCTGCTGTGCGGCGTAGAAAATGGATGACTAACCGGTAACCAAATACTCATTTATTTTCCACTTAATTTCTTTGAAATCAGCTTTTAGAGAGATCAGTCTTTGTTTTTTCATGTTTTTTTCAAGATGATTGCACAAATCTGTCTCCTGTTAGAAGAATTGAGGGTTAAATGAAGATATTTATATATTTTATGTATATTACCTCTGCCCATCTCGATATTAGAAGACTGACATCCATATAGCACAATCACATCTACAAAAGTGGTCCTTATCAATGGATTCCTTACCGAATATTATAAGTCTCAAGCATGATTAAAGTGTCAATGAGAATAGGCCGAGTAGAGTTACAAGGTGGTATGAAGGGCACTGTCTGGGGTGATAAAGTAATAGTACAGTGCAAGATTCTGCATCGCTCCTAAGGGGAGAGATTTCCCTATTCCAGAAGTTAGCTCCAGCGCTTTACATTATTCAGCATACACAAACAAGATGTTATTTAGCTGCCCTTCAACCAAGTCGGTTTTATTGGAGGAGATTCATTGTTTACCAAAATAAGAAATGAATCCAATAAATAATTGACAATTAATAATTTCACAACTTTATATACGTAGGTTTCACTGTGAAGATATAAAAAAGACGCCAACATACTTTACACAGTCTTTTAAAGGCATGGATAGATTGACAGAGGCCCTATTGGATATTTCAATTGAGAACCAATTGAGGGTCCTGCCTAATATCTGTGATTGTATCTTTGAGCGTGTGCTCAACCTTAGATTTTTTAAGCTCATTTATTCAAAGGATTGACGTTCTTCTCAGTAAATGGAGCCAATTAGTTAGAAGATCCAGGACATGATAAGAAGGAAGGACTATCTGAGCCACAATTTCTGACTCACCAAATCATCGGAGCATTACAATTTAATCAAAATTTTTTTCTGCAATACGAGCATCAACAGTAAATTATTTTTGCCTAGGATTTTTTGGACCTTCCTGTGATTGATAGACAGCATCCCAACACATCAAAGATCTGACTGCTTCAGTTTAAGAGGTTGATTTTGGCAGAATGAATTACCGCAAAATTAAAAATGTGAAAAATCTATGTATAACTTTTCAATGTATTTTTCTAGGAACATAAAGTAGAAGCTCCCCTTTAGGTGATGCCTGCTAGTTTTAAGAAAAATGAAAGGCCCAATTTTGATAATAATTTGAAAACCTATATTTAAATCTCTACCTCTTTTACTAATCAAATAAAACAGCATTTTAAAAAATATTTTAGGAGCTGATATAACAGGTAATCCAACAGCTACCTCTTCTAATTCCCCAGCTGCAACTTGCTCTCCGATGGAGGGTCCATCATAACCACCAATACAATTGGTTGTTCTTTGAGGCAACGATAAACTTTAGGAGTGCTAAGTTAAAATAGTATCAATGTTCGAGCTAGATCATAACCTAGATGCGGTTAGGATTGAAGGAGAACGCCGGAAGATTGGAAGATGGTTGCTAGGAGATCACCAGAAGATGACATTTTGCTGTGCTTAAGGCACCAATAAAGAAACCCTTTATTCAAGTCATTGATTTCCGAAGTGTTTATATATCCCTTTAAGTGATCTTGTTAGTATTTTATTTTAAAATCTACACGAAAAAAATATCAATAAACAGTGCCAATGCCAAAACTCGTTAAAGTGTCCAAATAGCCTAGGTAATGGTAGTCATTTTCATTGCTGAATTTCAACAACTTTCCTATTTGTTCAAGTCTTGGCAATTTTTCTCTCGCAAGGTCTTCCTGATGTCGAAAGAATGCTCCTATTGTGAAATATCTACTTCAGCTGGCATGTTTTGGACTCAAAGCAGCTCCAATATTTGATCTCTTACACTTCTTGGACCTGCACCTGGATTAAGTACTTTACCAAGTCAAGAGTTTTCGTACTTGTTGCTCTCCCTTATTGGTCAGGTAAGATGAATCCAATACCGATCAGAATAACGTTCAGCGCACCGATCCATTAAAAATCTTCATCACGATTATATGACCAGCTTAACCTTATATGACGACGATTGTGAGAGACTTAGATTTAATGCAAATGAATTATATACTAAACTAACTTCTCTCTGTGTATTTTGGACTTCTTTGTAAACTGTAACTCAATTTTTGAATTGTCAGTGGCCACCTTTTAAAGATTAAGTCGCTTCAAGTATAGTTACGCATGATTTTCTACATCCATTCCATAATTTGCACAACAGTTTGACATTTAATTCCTTTTAACGCGTCAGACTGCTTCTTACTAGAGAGTAGTGAGTTCCGACGATGGTACTTTCTATAACACTACGCATACCAAGATATTCGAATGCCTTTTTGATGCTTTTAATAACTGAAATTATTCCGAAGGTTAAAATTTCTTGTTATACAGATCTTCTCATCTCTGAATAATACGCTCACAATTCATGGGCCTTGACCTACCCAGTTTGATTGGAAAATAGTCAGAAACCGTTGGTTGGTTGGTAAATGCCTGGGCTTCTCAGACTCTAGATATCTTCTAACTATGCTTGTTAAACCTGTTTCTTATTTTACATATGCGTCGGTAATGTTATGATTGCGTAAACTTTCGGCTAATCAGTTGACACTGGCTCGAAAGCGATCCGCTGGCACGTAACGAATTTTATGACCAATCACAGAGGTACCACGATAACTGCCCTTCTCTCCAAGGTAAGATCTGATAGACATTTTTCTTTAGCGAAGGCTTAGTTTTAGGTTTAGAAACTATTGGACGAGAGTTGAGTTGTTAGAATGTTCTTGAAATGGAATGGACAGAGCCTTGCTTTCTAAGTCGTGACCATAGAGTGGAATCGCATAATAGCTAATCCTTTTTCAATCAATCTGATTTTCTAACGTCATAACGCCTAGTTTTTGCATGCCTTTTCTTAAAAATAGAATGCCACAGGCTGCTTTACTAGTGAGATTTGCGTTAGCGAAAGTGCCCAGCTATGGAGCCTGGCTTACTTCATAAATGCATGTATTTGATATCATTTTGTCATTGGTCCCATAGAACGGACAAGTAAGCGTGGTTGAGATGGCAAGGTTGGTCTTTAAATTCTGTAAATAAGCTTTGATTAAGGGGTGGAAAAGTACCGCCTAGTATGAATACTTGCTATTCGAGCTTAATGCAATCTAAAACGTAAATGGATATGCATTAGTGCAAAGTCAGTCCAACTTGCATGTGTCTGGTTCGATTTCAACGAAACATGTTCATACTGTCAATTTTTTTTCTCTCAGATTTCTTATACTACGTCAATTTATCATTAAATACAGAGCGCATTAATAGACTTAAAAATTATCAGCCTCACTTGCCGTTTTCATTTTCAAATAGTGTCTTAGAGAATGAGCCAGCCATTTATATAAGTATCTCGTATTTTATTTTCTTAGAGAGGCTCGTAAGTTGCGACGTCCCATCAAGTTACCAGATTCAAGCAGTTCGGTTACATCAATAACAGTTGCCAGTTCAACACCAATTTAAGTTTACATTTAGAGAGAACGTTTAAACCCAAGTAAATGCATTTGCAGGCAAGGAATCAGGACTTAGTACTAATTATTCCTGGATTTGGGTCAGGACGTAGTAGTGCCGATTCCTGGACTTACTTCATGCCTTCTCATGGCTTTTTAAGTGGCTAAAGTTTCGTTAGATTTCATCTCGCTAACGTAGAGATAGATCATAAATACCAAATTAGTGGTGTGACCATCTAAAACGATATGAAAAATTAAGAGATTCTCAGAGCAACGAAATACCAATTTCAAGAGCTTTGGTGGAACTTCTATGACCTGAAATTTGCTCTCAAAGTAGGACGTCGACTGAAATAACTCCTAAAGAACCGCTTTTTGTTTTATCTTTTCTTGTCTTTTAACATTCCTAATGTTATCCAAAAAATAATTATTGTATTACAATGAATGTCAGACGATAAATATCTTTACTTCCATTATATTTTTTTACCAGTGTTGTTCTAGCAGGTAGACGAATGCGATTCTGTAATTCAAGTACTTCGAGAATTCAAATGCCATTTGCCGGTTAATAGCATGTTCCGAGGTTATATTTAAGAATGCGACATCTACTGGATGGGGAGTTGCCAGGGCTAATTAATCCTACGTCTCATTATAGGGTCCGCGCAGACTTCGGAAGGCCGTATGTGCATTGTTCTGAAAAAGCGCTAAAAGCGAGGTGAACAACTGATTTGAAATTCTAGGGGCCATAAACTCTGCGTTTCGAAATTTCAATCCACTATATGTTTGCATTTCTAACCACAAATCAAATTCAGTTCCGATAGCTTTACAATCCGATTATTTAGTCAGACATTAAAGATATTTGATAGATAGACAGACAGTTCAACCGTAAGAACAGAGGTCATGGTAAATATTTGCGGAAGAACTCAACGTAAGGTTAGGTTGAGTGTAGTGGAGGTTAAGAATTTTTTCATTTCAAGTAAATGAACTTACAGCTACGTCTGAGCCTACACTAAGATGCGGACAAGAAATGAAAAATACAAAAAAAAATTGAATTTATACCTTGTTTTCGGGTCTATTAAAGAGTACTCTAAATTCTTGTCACCGAATATCTCCATCAAGGAAATTAACACGAGACTGCGTCAACGACCTTGTCCGGCTCTTGCCAACGCACATTACAAACTAGCTCATTGCGTTAGCGTTCTTTTAGTTGAAGACTTCATTATTTATAAACTTTCAATGATAAATTTAAGTAAATGATATAAAAGTTCCAAGGTTGATTAGACACTCTCGTTCTCATTGAAAAGGATTTTCTGCTAACTTTCATATGGTTAATTTATGAATATACTTAATTCAAAGTACAGTTGATTATGCCTATTTAGCTATATCTACAAATATCACTCCGCATTTAATTTAAATAGGTTTTTTTCTAACGAAATTATTTTGGGATAGGATGAATGTAACGTTTGTTAGGATTTCAGAGAGCGAAATGGTTTGGCCGATTGTAAAAAATTAATGACTTGAGTTTCATTGTTAAAAAAATTCCTGTTGGAGAATCACGAAAGAGAGCCGTCAAAGACTATCAAGAGTTGGAAAACAAATTGCCGCAGTTAGTAAAAAATACACTACGCTTTGAGAACTTCTAAAAGAAATATAGACCGTATTTAAATGGAAGACATTAATTAAGCTTTAAGAGTGCATACTTTGTCATTTTGGTTATCGAGGAAGACGCAAGAGCTTAACATAAGCAACTGAATGAGTCTAGAATATAAGCATTTGCTTTAAACTGGTTTTCTCACTATCGTCAGTGAATAACAAAAGCTGAAGTTTGTCCAAGGTAAGAAATTATTTAGAGAGGCATTAACATTTCTATAAATCACCTGTAGTCAGAGGTTTTGAACAGGTTGTTACAAGATTGAAGAGTCTGATACCATTCCCCAAGACAAAGGCAACTGATGATGGACAGTTCCCATAATTTAATCTTTGACCTTCACTCTAATAGTGGCTATCTTCCCCACGAGTATACAGTTACATGCACTTAAGTGCGATTTGCATGATTTGCAATCAATTTTTATTCACGAATTGATTCTTTCGTCTTCTCGACCTTCTTTTTTGCATTCACAATCAGTGACGTTTGGTGAAAAATTTCAGTCGCTAAGTTTTACGTTTAACAGAGCCTATATGTCTGAATATGTAGATATTCGATTGATTACTATGATTCGCCGTTCACACCATTTATGACGTCTACAATGCAAAACCAAATTAAATAAGAGAATTAAACAATATTAAAAGGCAATAATGGGAAGATTTTCACCTAGAGGTATTTATTTCAAGTAAAGAATCAGAAATTTGAATGTAACAAATATTGGAATACAGTGCAGACCTTCCACTTCATTCCCTCGAGCCAATGTTTCTCGAGCAGAATAGAACCTCCATACAAGTTGCTTGGAAATTTCCTTCTTTGGTACCTATTTGGAAACAGATTTTCGACAAGCTCCAAGACGCAATGATTTCTAACAGAGAACTTCTAGCTTTTTTCTTTACCTAGAATTTGTTGAGAATCAGATGATCGCAAGGTCCATTGGGACCTCAGAGGCGTCGCCTTGATTCCCCTAATTTTTTCCCTGTAAAACGGGTTACAATCAAAGGCTTTTGATTAATCTGCGCTAAGATTTGCCGCGTTTCAGAAAAAATTTCACATTCCTTTTTTGCAAAGTAAAATTAATTTTCTAATTTATAAGGAGTGGAGAGACGTAGGTCAAACTTGCAAGCACTTGAAGATGATTGCGATTTCAATAGAGTGCGTAAATAATGGTAAAAACGGATTCACTTTGATTCTGAGTAAAACGATATTATAAATCCTTTATCTTAGCTTAATTCTAGTTCAAGTTTAACCTCTATTTGGTAACCAGAACAGTGAGTTTGCATATTGTGTGTAAGAACTCAAGTTATTGAGAAAGGTTGCCGTCGTAGATGTTCACTTTTGTCCAATATCACCTTTTTTTCAAAGTTCCAGCGATTTTTACTCTCCAAATGAAGACTTTATAAAAGCTTCTCCCTTAAAAATTAATTAAATTTAATCGAAAAGCATTAATCACAAGGATTTTGAGATTTTTCAAACTGATGTGGACTTTCTTTGTAAAATGACTTTATGTAGACAAGCGATGTTCAATGAAGAAGGACAAAAACAGATGGAAAATCCTGTATTAAATATGCCTTCTGGAAGAAACCTGCAATAGCCACATCTAACTCTTACAACTGGACTGCAACATATTTAACAAGTTGAGTCTCTCTTTCACAGCATCAGAATAAGCAGTCATAAAAGAAGCACCTTTTAAAAAATGGCCTAGAAAATGAAGCTAGTTTCATGAGTCGAGTGAAAAATATCCTTGAAACTACAAAAGTACATTTGTTAAATTTCACTCCATTTCTTTAAACAGAAGAATAGGGGCTGATTAGCACTAAGCAAACCTAGTCATCGAACTTATTCTAAATAATGCAGAGGACCATATCTACCCTAATTCATTAAGAGGAATTTTTATTCTTTCCTGTTTACATAGTTTTTAGTTCTTTCTATTAACGCTGTGGACAACTGGTTGGTCCAGTTAACGTTACAGGCGTGACTGGTCGGTTCATACTAAATGACGAGAGCAACTTTGCCCATCACATTTCAGGTCCACATCAGAGCTGATGCTATCTCAGCACCAGAGGAGCAGATGGTTGATTTTATTTAGTGCAGGAGGCAGTGCAATTTCTACCATGTTACTCCAAATGTTCCTCCTAAATTCTTATTTTGAAGCCTGGTGAGATTATGTTTAGACTAGCTTCAAAGAAAAGATACGCCCAGACTAGATGCTTATTTGCTTCGTAGAACCGAATGATGAAAATCCTTTAGCTAGACGCCACGAAATTCTGTGCAATCATTTGAAATTCAGAATAATACCCTGGAGTTTACACCCTTACGTCAGTCTTGTATTTTGATTTGCATAATATGATTTATAAAATACCTTACATTTAACTTTTGCACCTATCATTCATGAATGTAGAAGCAATTGCTTCACATCTGATTCCATGATAACCTTCCATTCCAACGTCTTCAAGAGACAACTCCCATAATAATATTACGTTGAAGCCAGGACAAACAACCCATTTTTGCCCTGGAATTGTCAAAAAAGTATAATTACTCCCTTCCTCAGTAGCCGTAATATCTCCAAAATCTCAGACTTTTAGATAGAGGTGATTATTAATTGTGATTTTCTTGTCCAGGGTCTTCGTAAGGCTTCATTTCAGTGCAAATGCTTTTAAATTCTCTCCTCTGAAGAAAACATTTTGCTACCAGTTGCGTGTTTTTTATTTTATTTTTCAGGCAATTAAGTGAATCCTGCGAGGTCTAAGAGGAACGCTTTGATAGTTGATCTTAAAAGTATTCTGTTTTTACATTTTCGTTTACTTGAAATGGAGCCTTTTTCCAAAAATTTACCGAAAGAGTGTATGTTAAAACGGTAAAAAGTGAAATGAAATAAAATGAGAACCTAATAACGTTTCAATGCAGTAGAGATTACCTAGGATTCATCGTTGCAGTAACAATAGAGGTACAGGACAGAACCATATAAAATTTATTATTATTTGCATAATTTTCAAATTTTGTGGGCTATTTATTTCACCTCAAATATATAGACTACTCAGACGGGAAAATATCTTAAAATTTTTATGAAATTAAGTAAATACTCTGCAGGTCCTCCTCGAATGATATACCTCTTTATTGATACAACTAACGAATTGAAGAATAATTAAAACATGATTGGTACATGGTGAGTTAACAAATATTAATAAAGATGACTCTTTGAGAATTTAATTTTCGTTCTAGTGACCTCTTCGGAAAGCATTTGTAGTTCCAACAGAAGGATCGGACCGAGTTTTCATCCCAACTTCAATGCTCTCCTCTGATGAAATAATTGCCTTCCACCTGCTAGTATTTATGCTTTTGTAAACTGAGAACATCTGCAGCAGCCTTATATAGTTTCAGAGTTAACTTTACCGCAATGGTTTTACGTGTGGATATTGCTTGTATTGGCCGTATCTATTAGAAGGTAAACTTTATTCAAAGCAAAGTAACTACTTAATTAAAAGTCTGTGATGATAAATCAGAATTTAAATGGGAAGCACATGCTCTTAATCTTGACAAATGCAGCAGCGTTGGCATATGTTAATTTCTTCACTTTTAATTAAGCAGTGACACGAGTCGCATTCAAATGATTAAGGCATGTTTACAGATTGAGTACAAATGATTCTAAGGGCAAGGTAGCCACTGTGGGGCGAACAACCTCTAACAAGATGATATTGAAGGATCAGACCTTTGATTTGCTCCAACCTCATGGCAACCACTTCGAATTGATCTGTTCCCTCATTCGTTTCTATAGGCATTTAGTGATTTGGTACTTTTCCTTTGTTCCATTTTTCTACTAATTTAATTCGATAAAAGGTGGAACTATAAGTTTACCCTTATTTATGTCGAACTGTTTCAGATATTACACATGCCTATTTCGTCGAATGAACTGGATCAACGTGTTTTAAATCATTTTTTTCGATTGGAAAAATTGCATTCAACATGTACAACATCAATTAGAGTATGAGGTGGATTGTAAAAGTAGAAATTCTAAAATAGAGTAAAACGAACTAATTCTGCTCTACTGGCTTTCCTTTCGACTATCAAATTGGCCGAAAAGGATTATAAGCGTAGCTAAACATTTTATAATCAGTTTATATTCGGCAGACGCCAGCACTTGACAGAACGCCACTGTTAGACAGCAAATATGAATTATGTGATCAAAACATTGATACTGATTTTGTGAGTCAATCGCCTGCATTATTCTTTAGACTTTGTCTCGCAGAATATTATTGTTTCGTTTAACGACCCACCCATAATTTTATTCCGTTTAAGCTTTTGGACGGAAATTTGCCATAACTCATTGACTGTGAACTTTATGCCGACCTATGCAAGTGCTTTTATTGAATAGCCTACTTCAATCCATTTGTCAAAATTAGAGACAATAGCTGTAACAGATATAGAGCATTACATTTAAGTTATTGACTCCGTTTTTCTACTTCCTATGCGAAACAAACGAAGAGTCACATATGTCAACTAATTGAAATAAGAACTTAAAGAGACATCCAGTTTCTCCTGCTACGAATTAAAAAAATTCCTGACTAATTAACCAGCCAATAGCTGTAAGTCTATAGACATACCTGGAGATGGGATCTGTTGAAGTCAGATGATTAGAGAAGTGCAAATACAAACTTCTACCGGAAACTTCAAAGTCATTATCTAAAGAATTATTCAGGTGGGTAAGGAGGGTAGGTCTTAATTTGCCTTTCCATATTATGTATTGTTACCCTTCTATAACTCAGCAGACAATTTTCGCCTCATTTGGCAACCAACAGGCTAACCCCATTGACAAGGAGGGGTGATTCAGGTGTCTCGTTGGTCACCTTTTTCGGCGCTCAATGTCCAGAAGCAGGTTTAGTACATCACGATGGTTTGATCAGCCGCAGTTATTTTGCTTAGAGCTAGTCGAATAAAATTTAAAGCTAGCTCGTCATTCTGTCACTTACCATTAACCGAAATTGGTGCATCAAAAAAGTCCAATTTACCTTTCATTTTACAATTATTTACCATGGCTTGCTGAGACTATGCTCCATTAAGACAAATGTATTGAAGTTAAACCCATTTTTTTCCATTTGGTGATATTAAAATTTCACCCGACTACAAACAATGTTATAAAATTTCTGTATTCGTCTTTTTTTGAATGGAAAGAGTTCCTTAAATAATAAATGAAAATGACCCTCAGCTTCAAGCAGTTCATTGCCAAACTCCTAATGCATTAATGATTCCAGTCAGAAAAACTCAGCTGAATTTGCAGAGTTAGTAGGTTCTTATCAGCAAACTGCTGAGTTTTCCAATTGTTTTGTGAAGCTTGTAGCTTTTGTAATAAGATTTCGAGCAGCAGAAACTCATGTTTATGATGTGATATTTGTATGTTGTGTTTTGTATCTCTTAAAACAGCCTATTTCACTACTTTTATTTGCGAGTGAACTCTAATGGGATGTCCTTTACGTTCTTATCTTCAGATTATGGCATGTAAATGCCATGTTGTACAAGGAATTTTCATTCAGAATGCGTTTCAAAGCCGCTGCTGAATCTATTAGAATGCAGCTATTGCTGATCTCTATATCTATCTTTCTTTTCAGGTTGCTGAATCTACAATTCATACCCATTAACACATTAACAGCTGTTCCAATGTTGTGAACACAAGCTTTGTCAATGCACGTTTAAACATGCTCATACCATGGTAATCGATGTCTGCGATCCGTTCAGAGATTTATATAATGTGTTGACATTTAACAGTTACATTTGTTTGGAATTATTCTCCATTCAGTGGTTTATTTCAGCAAACATAAAAGATGCTGAATTTAGCGACGAAATCCAATGACTAGCATTAATTGAAGAATATCAGAATGCTTCAAAAATCCAAACTTCATTTTTATGCCCTCAGTTATTTCTATATGAATTTAGCGTGTTCGAAGGTCAATCAAACATTGCCAATAAATTGCTTGCCATTTTGTACATTGTCCATATTCATGTGACTGAGTATTTGATGCCATGTTAAAGCAAAATTGACATCAAGTTCTGATTGACTGAAGGTGGAAACATTCCACTTACAGTCATTTCAATAGCAAGTGGTAGAAAAAGCCATTCAGAACGTGCGAAGTAACTGTGACCTCCTCATTCGATACTAATACAGGGCATAAGTTATAGTCATGAGTGCAGGTTTTGACCTATAATTCTAGTAGAGCTTACGCAATAAACATAACAGTCACATCATATTATAAAATATCGCCGCTGCTAAAAGGCGGTAGTCCAACACAAAATCTCAAAACAATTTCTTCGTCAAAATCAAGGCATTTGATTCTACAGAAACGTTTAGTTTTTAAGACTACATCTGGATCGCAGTCTCTTTCTTACACCTTCCATGCACCTCTCTAGTCTTAATTGATAGAGAATTTCCGTCTGTACAATGAAGAATAGGGTAACCGATTTTCCAGTATCAGACGTCTTCCTTGAGTAACTTGCTAGCATCAACTTTGAATTTAGTAATTAATAAATATTTCGGCAGATAAACACTTCCGCCAAAACACGGATTCTCATTTTACTCCGGATTAATATTTCAATTTGTTCCTTACAACTGAGGACATTAGCTGGCAACCTAAACAAGTTTCTTCTTCTCAAAATCTCCTACGTCTATTGCCGTCAATTGAAAAGATCAAACAAATTATAGACCTCACACAGAGCTTTGTAGTTTGCATCCTCTATTATTTTTGGCCTGCAGTAATCCCTCGAATCGTGATGCAAATTAGAATAAATTTTCCCAACTTCCTCAAATATTCAAAATTAGATCAATTATATGGGCCTGACTGTCTTTCCAATGAGTATAAATTCAATGAATCGGTTAGATTTATGGCAAATAATTCAAATGCCTAATATGCCAAGCATAGTTCATATTACTGAATGGTTTGTTGTCAATCAATGAATGTCTGTATGTTTTAGAAATCTTTAGCAATAAGTTGTAAATTAGAGAGAGCTATCAAGAGCATGAAAAACATGTGCAAACATTTAGAAATAAAAGCACTGCAGTAAATACGGATGGAAAAAGTCACTTAAAAGAAAGTTTCTTACTAGTAAAAACGGTAATTTTAACTCCAAACATTCGCGGTCATATGGTAGGAAAGTCGTTCTCCCACGAGAATTGAAGTTAATGGCTCTGATTGGGATTGGCATGGCTAACCGTTCCAAGCTTGCCACTCAATATAGCGGTTCAGCAACTCTGTGTCCCAGCTCAAAGTTTTAGGGCGGTCAATGAAGATATCAGCTACTAAGGAAGAAAATTTGGTGGAGATGAACTCCTTATAAATACATCGATAATCGTTTTGTGTCTCATTTTAATTCCTCTGACTATAATTTTTTAGATTTTGCTGAGTGCAAAGGCTTTATCTTGAATATCGTATCAGGCAATGACCAACGATAAAAGCCAAAGTCTCTATTAAAATTGTAAAAGTGTTGATTATATTGGAAGAAAGTTATTCCAGTAACCCCATGTTCAGATTATTAATGATGGCATTTCCGGGAGTTCTTTGAAGAGATCGATTTGAAGCATCCATTTTCTCAATGATGCCCCTATTTACTTACTTACCACTCCAACTGAGGCCCCTTGATTCTTGCGGTATTTGCAGTTATTGTAACGCAATTAGGATACCACTTCGAATTAAGATTTGGTATGTCTATCTATCTTAAATGTTGAAGAGGCAAATAAGTAAGGATTACTATTATTACTGACTTGGAATAAAAGAAGAAGCTTAGATAATCAAATAATGCAGTCTCTACGTCTGTCTGATAGCTAGATGAAGGTAAATTTGCTAAAGAAATTGGAATCCAGGTATTGTATGTTGGACATCTATTGATAGGTTCGTCGGCAAAAAATTTCGATGTAAATTCAGTCCTCAATTTTGACAGGACAACAAAAAAATTGTTTGCCAATTCAAATAGAGATGTACTAGTTTTCATTCTGAAATAATGGGTGCTAAGGTCAAAGCCTGAAAAACAATGGAGACTCAAATGGATTTTCCTGAGTATTTTACTCTCCCTCAAAAACGATCACATCAAAATCGTTAAGTAATTAACAAAAACAAGGAGACAGATCTGTTCAAAACTGTCACTTGACTCATCAGCACCAGTTTTGCAGCATGGTTAAGTACACTGAAAGTTAGTTTAAGTAATTGCAGTGTTCATTACTTATGTTGCTACTCATACCGTTTGTGTAGCAAGATCATGGTTAGTAACAGGGAGAGATACTTAACTTGGTGTGATGGCAAATCAAAGTGATGCGATAAACTCAAACTATATAGATAAGCCGTTTTTTCATAAATTAGGCTTCGATAGGGTTAGGTTCATACGAAAACCTAAAAACTCGAGTGAAATTCCGTGCTTCGCCTAATTCAGTTCTTTTTAAATTCACAGTTTTTGTTAAATTTGGCCTCTATTTTGAGTCAAATTTTAGAGTTTAAAGCTTATTAATAAAAATTAGTTCTGATTAAACTCCACTGTTAAGCACTATTTTAATGGGTCTAAGGTGTGAAATTCCTAATACTGCAAGTCACTATTTTCTAATAAATGATTATTCCGATGAATAGTTTATTAAAAAATTGTGTATAGACTACGGCAATAAGCACTTTGAATTGACTAAACGAAGTCAAGTCATCACTTCGGCATGCTGATATTACGTTGGGGTCCTATAAATTTCCCCCCAAGCCCTCGAAAATAATTGCTACCATTTGAAGACTTCGATGCTATCTTTAATTTACAAGAATTGCAAGAAGAGGCAGGAGAAGCCTGCTGTAGCTGTTATTTCAACGTATTTGCGCAGTTATTTGCAGCCATGAGCGCCTTACCACAAAAATCATAAAAAAATTTTCGAACACATTAACAAAATTCAGGATTTGAGCCGCCATGATTCACTCTTTGAATTAAAAATATTGCAAATTTTTGCAAAAATTTTCTTTATGCTAAATAACTGATACATTAGATGAAATCGCCTCTAAACCGCTGGCGACTAATCACTGATTGCTAACCGGGGGAAATTACGCATGAGCAAAATATAAGAAGACAAGATCCGTAGACTGCGAGGAAAATTTGTGCCTTAAAGACTGATTTCATGTCTGCACTTCCTCATATTATTTTAGCGGAAGGAATTTTCATTTGATATCTGGAAAAGTGTCAATAAACGAGTTAATAGCTTTAAAATTTGGTTCTCGTTCTTCGCCAATTCAGTGAATTGACGTCCTATCATGCAGATATCAAAAACTGTCAACAGAAAGACTTGTATTTTCAAGTCAATAACAAATTCATATGATTATGCAGTGAAAATAATCCTGATAATACAGTATAAATCTTTGCATTGTTTAAAAGGTAATTAATACCGAGAAATGGATGCTGAGCTACGTTTTTACTGGACGCTAAGGATGACGTTAACCATCAACATGGTGACATGATGTTAGAGTTCCATCAGCGTCGTCTCATCAATTCTGAGAAATAATGTATGAGCAGAAATATCAGAGTAATCAAGGGCAGAAGCTGGCTAAAACCTGATTTTTTTAACGGCCAGTTCTGCTTCTTGCTTATAGTTCTGTTCATTGAAGGGATCGTTGTGCGATTAAAATATTAGAGGGGCAACTTTTGATGGTCACTACAAGACTTCAGTTAGTTAGAAAGAGAATCGCGTAATGGACAGCCAGGGAATCTCTTTGAAGGTTGACTTTGATCACCCTCTAGTGAGGTTCAGCTTGGACTATTTTTGCGATTTTCGTAAATCAAAGCTAATTAAAAATTAAGTGTGAGTATATTTTTTCTCCATTTTTCCGTACTATTTTGCTGAAATCGGTCGCGAATGAGCTTTACATTGATAGCTTGTTTCATCCTAATCAAGTCGAATACAGAGCTTTTTAAAGCTGTAATTGTTCAATCACTCATACTTACGTTTTGCACTTCATGATACCAGAATTAAAGTAGATATTTTAACAGAAATTCTATCAAAAGATAGTGCTCTCATTCACTTTGTAACTGAGCTTCATATGTTGGATAACTTCCGTTAATAAGTGAAGTATCATTAGTTTTTCGGCTGCAGTAATTTTTGGAATTTAACGCAAATGATCAATTAAAGTTGAAAACACTGTTTTCAATGGCTCTCTTCATTAATGCTTGCAATTAATTTAGATTGTTTTTAACTGAATCGTCCTTTAAAACAAGTGCCATCAAGTCTTTTACGGCAATGTCATAAACTCCTCCAAAACTCTGCGCCATAAAGAATGATTTCTGAGTCCTTCAAATCTGACTATAAAACTCTCGTATTCAGACGCATTTTCTCCGTAAATCCAGATTCCCAGTAGATTCAAAGGACTGCTCTAGCAACCGAATGCCAGCGTATATTTTATGTCAAATTGTAGGAGGCATTCATGCTGCTGCCACACTGCGCTAGGCGTAAAATGCAATTAAGCGCAGCGAAATAAGGCGGATTGCAAGCACACAGCCTGCCTGCCTGCCTCTCCAACCATTCCACTACGCCATAGCCCAAATAGCCGAGGCATTCGTGGCTTATAAAATGCAAATCCCTTCCAATAACCACATCGCGTGAGGTATAATTCATCTTTTAAGGTCCATCCATTATCTACTCATATAACCTCTCATAACTGTGAGACGTTGACTTTTATTTGAAATTATTTACGAAGCGGTGCAACAAAGCCATTGTAAACTAGGCAACAAGAGCATTGATAGCTAAATAATTTGACAACAATTGATTATGGTGACAAAGAAGTCAAGTTAAGCTCGTTAGGTGCTGGAATAGACCGACTCTTCATGGCCTATTTAGATCTGCTCTCAAATGATCACTGTACTCCCATTTTGGCTAGAGGCCTTCCCACTACCTGACTATGTTTAAATTTTTTTGTCATTAGTTTTAATGATTTCTCATCTCCTCGCTGATCTTCTGCTTTATCCAATTTCCTTAAGGTTACACATATGTAAGGGCTTCATAATTCATTTAATAAATAACTATTCTGATGAATCTAATGTAGTAAAGGGCATCCTAAACAGTACGCTACAATACCTACGATTCACGTGCAATTAAGAGCAATTTTATAGGTAACATTGCAACATTTCTTAAACATTGATGCCATTAGATTTTTTAATCTTGATTTAGTTTAGCCTATAACATTTAATAAAATATAACTGCAGTACCATTAAAGCAAAACAATAGAAAAGCACTCTGTGGGAGAAACTAGACGTTCGAATAGGGAGTATTGTTCTGCGGTCACCCTGAATACATTCCGGATTATTTTTGTTAGGAATAGGCATTTCTCATTTTCGGATTGGCAAAAGGTTTTTCATTTGATATTTAGGAGTCACCTTTTTGAAATAAATAATGCTCAAGCAAAATGAGAGTGAGAAATCAAAATCAAAAATATTTGGCTTTCTTGATAAGACTTTCGCCACAATTGAATAGGAAAGAAGAGCTTGGGATTTGGTTTTTGCTGTCAACATGCTGATATTATCTGCATAAGTGATTCTTTCAATACCTAGTTACACAAGCAAATGAACGCATTTTCGTATATAATTAATAAACTTGTGCTCTTCACTTAACCTGATCTTTCTCTGGCAATGCCAAAACAGGAGATAGAACGGTGATGGCAAAGCACATTAAAGGCCAAAGAAGAAATTAGGCAAATGGAAAGGAATAGTTTAGGAACAAATGATATACCCTTCGTTGGCCGCCGACTTTCGGGTCACATTGGTCAGCTCTCCCTCAGCCATACTTTTTTCTCATGTGCTTAGTCCGCGCTGGACCAAAACCGGCCACTTTTAACGAAATAATCCAACCAAGCATTTAAGAGAATTTTAAACTTCTTTGAAATGAGGAGAGGATGAAACTGAATGAAAAATGCAAAAATGGCTGAGAGGATTAAAATTAAGAATAGATTCTATTCAAAATTAATGATAAATTTTGTCAAAAATTAGCTGCAAAATGGAATTTCTGTTCCAAAACACGAATATAAGTCTAGCAAATTTTATCAAGCATCCCCTAAAACGCCATGGAATTGCTCATCTTACTTTGCAGAAAATTTACAATCATCAAAGCTTATAAGCAAGGTTCTGGGCTAGAATTGAATTAAAACATTTCATTGAATTTTTAAATTGACACAAGTTATTAGATAAATTTCTTTAACTTTTACCAATTCGTGATAAAGGGAGCTCTGCTGACATTTTGCTGATCAGCCACGTGATCTCGGCTGATGCGCAGATACAAACTTCGATCACTCAGTTTGGCGCTAGATGGAATTCCGATCTTAGCGAACGATTCGACATTGGTCTTCTGTCCTTTCTTGGCGTGACACATACTTCCATGTTGTTGAATTTCGCTTTGTTTCAACTTAATCTAGCTCAAGTCGTGATCATTGATGTAATAAACTCAACGAGGAATTAGTTAGTTCTTTGCTCTTTTTCATAATTTTTGTTAGGGTAGTTGACTAAATGCAGTAACACTGTTCAAGTTGATGGAATCAGAGCCATTTTTCAGTGAATTTAGCTTGTCCCTTATTAATCTGGTGTAAGGTTTCATTTGTTTCCTTTACCTTATCAGAGAGCCGTGCAGCATTTAAGCCCCGGCATTTGAAGTCTTCCAGTTTCGTCTTGATAAAATGCCCTGTAACTACAGAATAAATACACTAATAAGGGCATTTCTAGAAATGGTATCGCTCTTGATCAAACAAATTCGGATTAACAGCCCACAGACCAAGACGATTTGCAAACGTCGAAATGGTTAGGATTATGCAAAAAGAGAGCACAATGCTGTTTCCTGGGTAAATTTGTTAGAGTGATAAAGTTTGTGTATACGGTGCGCATCAACCGTGGTTGCAGGCAGTTCCATGTAAGAGATTCATGGGTAGACGCCTTGTGTTAAATTACTAGGAAGCTAAGCACAATAAGCCCTTTAAATTGGTCCAAAGAAACTGGGTTGACGCTTGAGTCAGGGCATTTTATTTAAGTAGATATACCCTTTAAAAAGGCTTGGCGCTACAAAACACTCGATCAACAAGCGTTGGCACGAATATCATTTACTAAAGACCCAAAGGTAATGAATAAACAAGCCCACCCTTTTGACGCACACTGCCAGCTGTCGTTTCGAATTAAATGTGGCTACAAATCTTAATTTTTCAGACCAAATAAGTGAAATCATAGGCATTGCCTGAGTTTTCGAATCCAAAGTCAAAATTCAAAGATCCGATTTGATATGCTCAAGCAGAATGAATAAGCTGCGGCTGCAATATAAGCAAATTAGCGGGGAACGGAAGCCTGAAGTGGGAGATCAGATTAATCACTCGTTATCGCTATTTGATTACCGTCAGGTAGGTGTTGCCCTGAGTGCTTGATGGTGTTATGGATACGCGGTCGGCATTTGTTTATTTTGGTTCACGCCCCTCTCCTTGCAAAAGTTGTCAAGATTAAGGTGAAGTCGCCAATCTAATGAAAGCATCTTACTCTCTTCGGATTGCTTTTTGGATGAAACATATAGTGTAGACGATGACTGTTTGATAAATGCTTACTTTTGTCGACGGCTTTATGAGCATTCGCTTGCTGTTTCGTGAGGCTTAGAAGGCAGCGCGCATAATGAGCGCGGTGACCCACAAACAAGTGCAGTAACCTCCAAGAGCAATAAAAGTCCATCCATTTCTTAGGGAATAGGCGGATTCCTAGTAGATTTGATGCACTTTTATCTGGTTAGTTTCAAAATGCGACGGAAACTTTGTGAATGCTTCTTTTGTAATGGCAGATTACTGCATGCAACAAACTAAATCAATCTAGGATTTTTAAATTTTGATTGTAGTGTGTATGCTAATGACAGCCAATGTAACTCCTTATTCATACCTTAATCACAATTTCCCAATTTCAGCCTATTGCGGGTTAATTAATGTAATAGAAGTTTCCGTGGGCATTTCACTGTTGCTATTTTGAGACAAAGTCTGCCAACAACTTTCTAGTTGTGCTTGAGATATTGTATGATGACCTCTTCGACTAAATTATTTCGGTCAAATGTCTTAAAAGTGCTGTTGCCCAAATTAAATTTTGTTCAAAATAAATTATTCTTTTAGCATATTTATAAGTGCTTTTGTTGTAAGCCTTTAGCATTTCTAAGTCATCATCCTTAATCCATGTTGTATCATTGCAAATATTTTCGATTCTGTTGGAGGTAAGTCCAAAGGGACAGGTTTGGTTTCATTTCTGAGGAGATAGTGGTGCCCATTTTGCATCTATACTGTAGTATTTTAACGGAAAGTTTGTTCTTTATAAATTCAAGCGATGGAGTGCTTCATATCAAAGAACACCTTCAAGCTACACAACAAGGTGTTTTGAGGCCACATATAAGAATGAAGTGCAGTTGTTATCCTAAAGTCGAATAATTGAATAAAATTGATAAATTTTTAAATGAATCAAAAACTCTAATTTTTACTGAGCTATTGCATCTATTAAAGGATTTTTTATTAAATAAAATCAATAATTGTGCCAATCCAATTAAATTCGAAGGATAGAAGATTATTTAACGATGGTCATAAATATAAATTTTTAAGTAAAATTAAGGGTTGACAGTTTTGACACGCGCGTCACAATTTATTTAATAAAAGCTGCGATTGAAGGGGCATCAGTTAACCGGCAGCACATATACTGTAAAAAAGTTACTCACCCCATAAAAATAAATATATGTTTTAAATCACTTTCCTTATTACTCAGGCACATTTCTTGAAGGTATTAATCGATGTTCTAAGTTAATATATAAAATACTGACAAAATTGCTTTTTAAAAGTACAGTCTTTAAATGGGATATTGATGATGTGGACGATTCGGTTGTGCAATGGAGCGCGTCTGAAGAATGGCCAGTAGGTCTCGCTGAATGTAGAAATTTATGTCTTCTTGACTTCTCTTATTGCATTTTTTCTCATATGTCATCGCATTGCTTTCCTTTTAATAGTGAGATAAAAGTTTTGTAATTTTGATCAGAAGAGACTATATTGAATTGTCTGAATTGGCAGCAGCAATTTGTATCGATAACTTGCAAATGAAAGAGGAGGAAGGAATGCAATGCAACGATTTGGAAAAGATTTTACTGTAGAAATTTTCCCTAACGCCTTAAAATTGGTAGACCATAGGGTAAAAAATGATAATCTCAATGCATCTGCCCTGGGAAAAAATTTCTCATGGTCAAAATAGGAAGAGAGAACGAAGGGTAAGAATAGTAAATACGCCCCTGTCTATTCCCCTACGAAATTTCACAAACTGCGTGCAGCGAATTGCATCGGATTTGCTTTGCTTTGCATTTATGCGTCATTTTACATTGTTATACCGAACCACCCGTAAAGACATGGCGAATGAATCGAATAGCCATTTTGAGGGACCAAAGTGTGTGATGAGTCGAAATTAATCATCTGAATTCGTCTTCTAATGCATTATAGTTCATTAATTTAGCTTTGCTTTTAGTCAACTTGATTTTGACGAGGGGAGTTTGTAGCAGAAATTGATAAGTCTTTATTGAAAACCAGATGCTCCTTCTTTGATATACAAGTGTAATTTTTACTCCTTATTTTCTTCATTATACAGTCCCATATTAACTGAAACACCACTCTTCGCTTCATCTCACTTTAATGACGAGTCATTATTTTCATTCGGGACAAAGACGAAATATGCCATGACCAGCACTTGCCGTCATTGCTCGTTGGCGTAGGTGTGAGAGAAATTCGTAGATAAACATAGAATAACTCAATCTTAAAAGCAAGCTTTCGAAGAAAAATAGTCTCATAAACTGGATTAGCAGTCACGGTTTAGATTCAGAAGCTAAAAAGTGGATTTTCAAGCTTACTTTTTGAAAAGTACATTCATTGTGAGTAGCAGAGACGATGACTGACAGAGACGAGGACTGCCAAGAACATAAATGCGCAGTTGTTAATTTGTCACCCGAAGAAACTCCATAATCTGATCCCTGCTGGCTTGAAATGCAATATGAACGCAAACTACAATTTCACCTTTAACCAGCAGCTTAGATAGAAGTGGACAGTTTTTATAATTGGAGAAAACTTTTGCTGTGGGCATTTCAGTCGGTTATTTAAACTAATTTCATTTTATTTTATTTACTCCCCACCAAGTCTCAAAGACTCATTATGGATAAAATAGAAGTGCAAATAGCTTTTACAACAAGTAGCACACAGCATGGCATGGATTCATCGTACAGGTAGCAGTTCGACCTCGTATTGGCATCTAGTCCGTCCTCAACACCTTTAAGGACAAACAATCGTCATACCTCTTTTAGAAGTCTTTTAAGTTTTCAATTCCATTGCTACATGCACGTGCTTTCCACAATCCAGTTTGAGACTATGAATCCGGTTATTTACTTCGTGCCTCGTTTACCAGGCTGTGCGAAGTTGTGTTTCTGCTGGCATAATCTAATTTTATACGTCCGGTGGATGATTTATCCTACGCAACCACCCCTCTCATTGGCCTCCAGAGTTGCCCCAGGGGTTACCGGTGGTCACCACGAATAGGTTGAGAGTGAGTTTGACCACCATTTAAACTGGTAACAGACTTTTGGCTTCCGATCGGTATTCCTTCATGTTCCAAGGCTGCAAAAGGCGGAGGCAATGAAAAATGTGCGTGGTTTCATTTGTTTACAGTGGTTCTATAAAATGAGGCGCTTTAAAAGATAATGAAGTGAGCTTTATGTAAGGAGAGTGAATGGAATAAAGGCCGGGTTAGAGGCTAACCTCTTCACAATGAGCAACCGTTATTTTTGTAAAAGATGGTGATATCGCTTTAATAATTTTGCCTAGATTGCCATTGTTTAGGATCCTTATCAACTTACTTAAATCTTCCCTATGTTGTTCCCATTTATAGACAATTTCATTCATGATAATGACTCCTGATAAACTCAAATTCTGTATGGATTATTGCACCATAAACTTTCTATTATCTGCAGGTTTATTATGATGACCATTGTCGTTTTATGAATTCAGAATAATGCGTAGATAAAGTTAATGAGCTGGGAGGGAAAAAAGGTAGAAGCGCCATATGCCATGGTGGTGGGACTGAGAAGCAAAGAAAGAGATTGGTGCATAGACCGCTTTTTTTGGGGGTTGATCAGGCTGTATCAAGATGCTGTATGACGGCTAATAATGAATGTCTTCGCGAAAATTGACTGGGCTCACTGCCCCAATCGCTGTGAGATCAAATGATTCTGAATGCTCTTGTTGAATGGCTCTGCGAAATCTTCTGTGTAGGGCGAGAAAAATTTTTTTAGTCCAAACTTTTAGAGCACCCTTTTCCTACAGCGGTAGCTTTAAGGATGCTTATCTCATTAAGCACTCATGCTTAAATATTAAGCGTTTTTGTTCAAGCATCGGATTCAAAAAGAACTAAATATGTTTAACTTTTACATGTTTCAAGGCCGTTCAGAGGTTGTTAAAAACCACCAAAATACCTCGCCATAAATGCAGAAGCCTTCGTGCGAAGATTAGCTAGGCACGTAGTGGCCAGTTAGCTGAAGGTATCTAGCTTCCAACGGAGGTCACATGCACTTCATTTGTGCCTACCAATACACTTTTCTGTTTAAAGTCCTGCATTTGTTGTTTGAATGAGTTGTCATTTTCTTGATGACCTACGTATAATATGCCGAATTAGACAAAATCCGACTCAATTAGTAGTATCTATAATTCTCGATGCATAAAATGCCTCTATAATTCAAAAGAATATTAGCGGCTAAATATTTGTTTTAAATTTCAAATTTTTGAATGCTTTGAAAACTTTTCGTTTTTGCCAAACTAGATCGAAGGACAAACTGTAAGTTTCCCAAACCGACAGACCGAAAAGACATAGGTTGAAGTGACGTTCAGGTAAAAAGCAAAGCTAACTTTGTAATTCCACTATTTGCAAAATTCGGTTTACAAATGAGTGAGTACAGTTTAAAGAACATTTAATTCAAATTTCAATGAATATTCATTGAATTATTTCATTTGGCCATGTTTTCGATGTCCAGAAAATAGGCCAAGTTACTACTAATCCATTGTCAAGACTTGCTGTGTCACCATTTTTGCTTATTGAAGGACTCTATTTGCAAGAAATATCTTCCAAAAATCAAGCTTAGGGAGGAATGTTAGAAAATTTACGAACCTATACAAGCGTTTCAGTAAGTGCGCTTGGTTTTCTTAGACCGTTTGCTAGTTATACAACACGATCATTTTCAAATCCATCGTTTATAAATCCATGACTCTAGGCCAGATCTTTAAGCTAACATTTTAATCTTTCTGAGCCAATTCTACAAAAATAAAGGCCCAGAGACTTCCAGTGTTTAGAAAAGAAGTGATACAGATGAATAAGAAATACTTCTGCGATGATAGATTTCAACCGCATTGCGATTCGAAGGGAAACTTATACGTCCATACTGACTAGACGGCTTGCCAAGTGGTTTAATTTCCAAATGTTTCATTTGGAATGCATAAATAAAGATTCTGGTCTGGATGGAACTTGCTAATTAACTATAATATTTGGTAACACAATCATTCAGAATTAAAAAATAGAAAAGAGTGATAAAGACAAAAGTGAAATCAAAAAAGGAATTTCAATTTTCAAATACCTGTAAGACGTGGTACAAGATTTTCTGACTACCCTGTGTGCGCTTACCACTTTGAGAAATAACATACTATCTTTTATTTTTTGGCTCTACAAAATCAAACCGTTGATCTGTTAGTGAAGAATGGCCCTAATTAGCTGCCATCCTCATAAAGCAGAAAAAACTGATGGTACCAGTTCGTTCTTATAATAGGCGGCGAATCTGACAAAAATAAATTTTCATCTGCTTGAACCATAGTGGTACATAAAGAATAAGTTAATTTAAGGAAAATAATCTGCATTTCTGCTTGTTCGATCCCATTAGATTTTATAAAAGTGGAAGATTCTGTCGTAACTAAACCCAGCCAGCTTAGAAATGATTAAAATATTGTAGGTACCACAAAGAAATGGTTTTCAAACGCTAAGATTCGCTAATTCATCAATAATTAAAATTCGCTGTAGATCGTCGATTTCACCGATTCTATTTAATTTGCGCTACTTAGAAGTTAGAACCACTCATATCTCGTTTTTAGAGGCAATAATAAATTTCAGATTCCATGTAATTTAAATATTCTTATGATTGTGAGGCGTACCAAAATTTTTGGAATCAGGTTTTAAATGACTCATTATCAAAATCTGAGCAAAGATATAGCTTTCACTTTTGCGGTTTTATTATTTAAATTTCAGCGGAACCATTACTAAAGTTTTATTTCCCATTAGGAAATCTTACTAGTGTTTCCCTCGAAAAAGGTAGTCGCATTTGCAGCCATTCGTCACTAAACCACAAAACAGTTTTCCTCTAAAGCTTTCTTTAGCTCCTTATGGGTTTCTGATCACCAACAGGATCATGCCTGGAACCATCGAGTTGTCCAGATAATGGAAATTCGATTGTCGTTTCCAGTCTCTATTTTTAACTACTTTTTCTCTTAAAAATATAATTGCTAGGATGGGGTGAAAGAAGTTCTGAACCAAGTTTGAACTTGAAAGAAATTTAAATATTGGTTTCTTATAATTTTTGAAATAGTTCTTTTTCAAAATGTTACGAATCGTCACTTTACATGGCATTCTTCAGTTTTTTTAACTTTGTTGACCTGAAATAAGAAGAGCCACCCGATCTGGAGGAAAGCCATTGTAAAAGTTGCATTTAATTTAATTCGGAGTTCTTTAGATAAAAGTTAAAGGATTTCATTATCTCAAAGTGGATAATATAGGCTGCGTGCCTATTTGCAAATGCTTTACATTAATGCCTTACTTACAAATAATAATCGCTATAATTTTGATGCCTAAAAATGACTTAAAATGTGAAATTTGTGTTCTTTGCAATCTTTTCTCAAAGAAAAAATTTCTGAAATTAGCGGCAATTGATTGGTTTTCCATGATGAGCAGGAAAAATTGCGTATAATATTTGCTAAAGTGAAGGACAAATTAGTGTTAGAATATTGCATAATTATTATAAACCATTCAAAAAGAATATGAAAAAGTAATTATATATCAATTTTGGAATAAGAAAAAAACGTCTACGCTACAGTTCATTGAAATTTATATTCAAATTGACCTAGGCTAGTATCGCCTTCTCCAGACTCTATTAAAAACATTGATTTTTAAGCTTTAGGTTAAAACAAACCATTCAAAATCACTAGCTATTGAAATCTTGGCCTGAGCCATTTTTCAAATATTATTTTAATTATTAATTCATTTTATCCTCTCAATGACTTTATGAAGTACCAGTCGCATTTGTTCTTGAAAATATTTAAAATTAATTGGTTTACGATGTTGCCTGCCTTCAGATAAATCAAGTGCGCAGCAATCGCGTGGGCGAAAAGAGTAATAAAAGTAATTTTTAATGTCTGAAGTGTTTTGGAGATGACAGCCTCAGAAGCGCAGCGTTGCTATTACTTAATAAGGACAAATTTTATAATAGATGTGCTCATTTAGTGGAGAACGCACCGTACTACTCAGCGGCCCAACCATTCTGCTCCAAAACTGTATTTGATCAAAAAAGTAATGTCTTCACATCTTAACTCACGCTTGTTTCCAGCAGGTAAAAGATTTCAAAATGGACTAAATCTATCCCTTTTTTTATTTGGAAAATAACATTCTTCAGGCATCCTTGGCGCTATTTTTCTAGATAATGGAACAGATCATTTACTTTCTCGACAACATTTGCAAGAAAATCAGGGAGCAATAAGTGTCAAAGAATCTATTTTTTGCCCGTTTATTACATGTATAGTTCATATTGCTTCCTTCGCTGATTCATTTCTTTGCGCTTATAATTTCGAATTCAAATGATTCATATTAAGTTCAAGTATCAAAGCATTTCTAAAAAAGTTTTTCAGGTTGTGTCTGTGCTCGAAAAATAAATGTATGTATGAATGAGAAAAGAAAATCCGATTGGCAAGAGCACTAAGTAGAAGCGATATTATTCAAAGTGAATTCCTCCATGCCTTGTGTACTTGTACATGATTCAACTTTGCACCTTAATAAAAAGAAATTTTATTTCTCACGATAAATGTTAATTTTTGCCCATTATTTGTAGTTTCCTATTAATCTGAAGAGAAATTAAGGTTAGAAGTAATCCATTGAGAGAATAAATTTTTATTATTTTTAAAATATACCGTTATTACTGAAGTGGATTGTGGAACCCAAATGTGCTAATAAGAAAATGAAAAGAGGTAATTTTGAAGAACGAGAACAATTATTTTTTTAATTTGTGGTAATTCTGGACTTGTACCTCCAAGTTACGCCTTTCGCAATGGTTTCCTTGGTAGATGTCTAAAGATTTCACCTATATTTTTGTTAAGATTATTTTGTTCTGCACTTTTAATTAAAAATTAATAGATTTCAGCTATCATCCGAAAACCAACATGAGTCCCTATTTCGCTCTTTCCAAGGTGCCAAATTGTAGAAAAGAATAAGAAATAATAGCCAGGTATATGCAGTAGGTTCAGTCAAAGGACGTTTCTTGGGATTTCTCTAGAGGTTACAAGCAATGGGTATATGAAATGATGTGAATTGAAATTTTTGGCTGTGAAAGCATTTTTCCGCTGACGCTCTGTCAAAAGCGAAATTTAATAATAGTGGCTTCTTTTTGCAATCAACAGGCCAACTCATACACTTCTCTTCTTCTCTCTTCCCGATAATCTAACGATGGTGGTAGGCTCATTATTTAGTGACCGCAAATTATGAAAAGTTCACTGGAGTGCTTTGTTATCCTTGTTCCCCAGCTCAGAAAACAATGCACCTCATTAGGCAAGCATTCACGTCTGCCTCAATAATATAAATAAGGTAATGGGTCTAAAACCCTCAACTGCTGGCATTCTCTAATGAATTCAATTCCTAGGAGCATGTCTCTCACAGACACTATTGTAGATACACCTTGGTGGTCGCCTTCTCAGTGAGAGGAGATTAAGCTAATTCTCTAAGGTTAAGGTTGATGACATACAAATTAATTCGCCATTTTTTTAAAAACTAGTGTTACAATCTATTGTCAGCTTTACTGATTTTGTCCTACTGCTAGTTATGGGAAGCTTATTTTCTGCAAATGTTTTAATCACCGCAGTCACTCACAACACGGCCATGAAGAGAGACCTATACGAGGAGAGAAGACATTAAAATAGGCAGTTAACGACTTTTAAAGTTATATGACCTTTCTGCACGCTAAACTTGTATTCTGGTTAAAAATAAAGCGTCTGTTAGAGTGGCTATTTATAATTAAACAGTTTGCTTTTCAGTATCTTTCAAAGCTCGTTCTTACCTGGAATCAGATCAAAAATACTAACAAATTTTACCAATAATAATTATATTTCGGACATTCTTAGTATTTTGAATGAAAGAGCATTTAAATGAAGTTCTTAAATTTGCTAGAGAGGGACATTAAAAATAGAAATAAAGTTTGCACTGCTCGATCAAAATCATGGTGCTTTTTAAAAATATATAAGTAAATATCTATTGTAATATTAATGCTTTTGGACCAGAAAATTGTGATTCTGTAACAGTTGAGGTACTATTCTTTACTTGACTCTATTTAACTTTTTCCATATAACGATTGAGTTGGAATCCTTCAGTGATGTTATTTAGTGATGGCATGAATATGAATGAAACCCTGTTAATCAGAATGGTTTAAAATAAACTGGATAAGCTTTTTTAACCAATCACTCTAGCCTCCCTGGATTTATTCAACCTTCACTAAAATTCTCTCTGAATTTTCGAAAAATAAACGGCAGGTCTACCATTAGTAAGGCCCTTGTTCCTGTGATCAGGAGTAAAACAGAGATAATTTGAGTACGTAATTTAAATTTTGCATCGAATTTGACGTTAAATTCTACAATAGGGTGAGGTAACCTACTATGTTGCACTTCTTTGCAATGTCGTGACGCAAAAAAATATAAAAAGTGTGATTTCAAGGTGTTTTGGAAACAGTGACGCTAAACGGAACCCTATCAATGGGCATCTAGTGACCTGAGCAATCGCCTAAGTTTCTTTGAATGGTCATGATTTTTTCCTGCTTCTGAAAAGTAATTTTAAAGTACACCCTTTTGGTACTTAAAGATGGGCATCATTGTTTTTGGGTTTATAATCGTATGCAACGATTAATATCAGAACTCAGTGAACGACTCTTAAGAAATAGATTATCTTGCATTCATTATATGGTCGTTTGTAGACCAGCTGCACTCTAAACATGATCTGAGCTCTGACAGAATTTGCTATACAAAATTTAAGAATCATTTACCTTAACTTTTTCTGCCTAAAAATGAGTATTGCAGCTCCAAAGATAAAATAGGATGTCAAACGTTACTTGTTTATCATGACAATCTTACTAGTCTTTGAGCACGAAACCTCCATAACTTGTCAGAACCATGTTAATATTTACTTTTTAGTTGATAAGAAGAAGCCGAGGATAGCAAAATTATTTTCAAAGATTCATGAAACACCTTTATAAATAAACTGCACGTATTCGGTGATTAGTAAAGAAAAGACGGACGCTATTCAAATGGATGGAGGAAAGAACATGAAATCAAAAGTATGCTGTGCGTTGGCATCTACAATGTCAACGAATGCTACGGAAATGGTACACTTACGACTTTCCCTACAAGTGGTTTAGAAGCAGGGTCAAAGTTCAGATTTAAACAATTCGAAAGTATTTTAAAGGAAATACGTCACGCTACTCCTAAAACAAGTCGTTAAATCCTTAAGTGCATGGTTCTAAAATTGCGTTTCTTATTTGAAAAAAAGAGCAAAATCCTTCAGACCATCAGGTAGATCTAGTTCATGGTGTTATTTTAAATAAATAAATATATATATGAAAAGAAAGGATTACTTAGCAATGGGGTGACTGCGTTCGTGCACTGGATTGCCTACTGAAAAGGTGCACCGTATCACAAAATAGTGGACTTACAACTTAATGGACAATCAAGTAGATGCAGATTGGCAATTGTATTCAAATAGAAAGCTTCCTCAGACGTCAATGATTGAAATAATAAAGGCAAGGGTCAGTACAGTCTATTAGCATGTTGAATTTGAATCACTCTACATAATGGTTCAGCTACAGCATTGTCTCATTAGCATTAGAGCAAAGCAGATAGAAAATTCTATAATCTGAGCGTTTTATTACCAGTCTTTGTCGTATTCATGGCTCATTCAAAACTACAGGACATTAGCTTTGCCTGTTAGTCTTGAAAGGTAATACCGAGATCTTCGCAAAGCATCAAAACTACATGGCAGCAGAAAGAGCATGCATCGTGAAAGTTTTAAAGGGAGTCAAAGGATAAAAAGAATGTAAGTAACCAAGTAAGTGAAGACCAAATACTTTCAATTATCACCTAAGCGCTTACAATTTCTCGATCAAATTAAAGGAATCTGCACTGGAATTCATTATTTTTAAGATGAATTTCGAGTTAAATTACTGAAGGTGCACTGCCTTGCTATTTACGCGTTTGAAAATCGTCCTGAATCACTATACGTTTGCATCATTTGAGCAAAAGCAATTTTGACGTTGAATATCACAAAATCATTTTTAAGATCTAAGTCAGGATGTAAAAAAAAATTCTTCAACGTGTTGAAACTAACTGTATTGATGCAACTGTTCTGTTATTGGGTATCGAAAATTGGATATAGAGCTTAATGTGGAACTAATCATGTTTATGACTCTGCCGTCAGTGCTTAAATAGATCCGTGTAGACAAGGTGGTAACTTGAAGGTTTGCCGGCTAATACTGATTCTATTTCATTTTAAAGTTTTATTGCCATAGTAGTCCCCTTGAGATCACTAAATGAAGGGAATTTCTGAAATGGAAAGACTCTTGGCTTTTTAGTCGAAAACAGGTATGAAGGTATTAATAACACTATTTTGACGTTCAATGTTTATCACTTTTAAGTGCTTTCGTCTGATGAAACCTGGACCAAACATTTTCAAGACAAGTAAATTACCAACTCAACGGAAATACCAACAAATTTGCCAAATTTGATTTAATTAAATGAGGAAAGTATCCGAAAGTATCAGACTGCAAACAACTTTAATCATCCAGGCTCAGTTATGCCGATATGTAAAAAATGGCCAACGAATTCTCTCTCTTTCTAAGAAAAAGCGAGATTAATTTTAAAAATTGAATTAACTGTGCTTTGAACTTAGGAACAACAAACGAGAGGGACAATCAACATCTTGTTACAGAAGGACAAATAGAGTTTAAAATTCAATTATTTTTCCTAATTTTATGGAACTCAAGTATTAGCACACTTTAATAATTTGACCCGTGTCGATAAATGTGGACAAGTTTCGAATTACATCAGGTCAGAATATGCCAAAGAGCGGGTGTCAGTTTTGTCCTGCACTTAGAAAACAATAAAGTAAAATGTAACTTAATGAAGCAAAAATCCATTTTCGATTATCTAGAGAGACCTTATTAGAAAACTTATTCTGTGTAAGAGTCTCGAGGTAACTCTTGTGAGGGAAATGATTGCGGATGTTATGCATGCCAGCAAAAGCCGATCAGTTGATTAGCAATACCAAAAACAGTTTGTCTCTTCAAATCCACTGTGGTTGAGCTTCGGATCATAAAAATTGTGAAAATTTTTTTTTCAAAACCATTTCTTTGGAAAATGTGTTTATTCGTTTTTCACATTTGGTTCTACACTATTCATTCAAAAAATAGTTGCTCTTTGGCAGCATTCCCTAATATTAGAATACTGCATGCGTTGCATTAAATAACACTAGAATGACAAATTTTGAGTCCATTGTCTAATTATATACACCTCATGTGAATTTTTTGCTCACAATTATGCAAACTGGGCTGCGTTCCAACTTCTTAATGTGTGATCACTCAAAATGATCTAGGATAGTGGTTTTTGCAATAATCTCCGCAAAGGAATCGCAAAATATCTCATTCAGTCCTTTTCGCCACTATTTTTGGGATTTATTTACAAATCATTTTGATCGGTGCTTGTTTTCATGACTTTCAAATAAATAAAACCTTAAATCCCATTCTATTTAGTGAAAAACATAGACATCTTTTAATCATTCACCTCTTACGGGCATATTACGTTCATGTATTAAACATCGATGAAATGTATCCACATGCAACCCCCTTAACTTCTGTTCTGTAATCTTCGGTAAAGCCGTTTCTGTAATAATAAAAGCCATAGCAACGAAAACAATACATCAAATATTGATCTTTCTGATTGTATAGAGATATTCCTGTGTGAAACAAAAGACTGAAAGTATTGCCGTTAAAAGAAAATGATGAAAAATAGCTTTACGCTTTGAAGCTAAAATTTAAAGGGCAATTTTTTTCGAAAACTTTGACTAAAAGATGCCGATTCGCAAGATCAAGCTATGTGAATAAGTGCCAGTCGCTCATTAGCCTTCTTGATACCAGGATGAAATTACCAGAAAGTAGGGGTTGGCATAGAATTTCCACAAAATTTGGACAATGATGACATTTAAGCTAGAGCTAGACTGAACTTTAACCCACAGAATCAAAAAAGAAGGTCTGCTAATGAATAGTGGTAGAATAGTATCAAGCACAGTCTGCTGAAGTAATGATTACCAACAGTCTCTCAGTTAAAAGAGCATTGAAATTCACAACCTAAATCGACTCTCAGGCCGAGAAAGACTTTAAAGTGGGAAGGTTCAAGAAGCAATCATTGGCCTCAGCGAAAATTACATGTGAACTGGGTAAATATATTTACCTCGAGATTTTTTGTAATTAAAGAGAATGATTATCTGTGCTAAATGGTTAGCAGAAAAGGAAAATTACTGCTCTCAATAAAATTTGACTTAAATTTGCACCGATAATGATTCCATTTCATTCCTCTAAGCTCTTCCACTTTCAACCATTTAAGATCCCAATAAATTTGATGAGATTTACGTTGATATTTGTAAAAAACTAAGAATTAGTAGCATGAACACTGAGATGAAAGAACACAAACAATGAAGAGCGCTTCTGATTCCCTGAAAGAAGATGAGGTCATGAACATTATCACTGTACTGGGAGTACACTTGGGTACGAAGCACGCAGATCGTAAAATTTAGCTGGTTTTAACTGCGGCTCATTGATACAAGATTCATCACATAGACAGCTTTTGTTATAGAATTGTGGTACTTGAATTTAATTTGTTATTTGAAAGAGTGAGGTTCGTTTACATACTGCCAATATCTCCCACTTTCACTCTTTAAACGATTATTCATGCTATTTTCCAGTTTGATTCCCAGCGGCTAACAAGGTCTCAAAACATCTCTGGTTGCGAGCCACTCTATGCTTATCGAGGTAAGCCGTAAGTTAGATTGAGATGATTTTAATCAAATGGATTGATAAATTTGCATTAATAAAACATAATTTCTAATTTTTGTAACCATTTTACAATACTAGTTCTCATCATTCACTTCGAAAATTCTATAACTTGGCGTAAATCTCAATTAACTTATTTTTCCTACTTCTTTTCACACTAAGCAAGCGCTTCGTTTGATCTGCCATCTAACTCACATAGGGGTTCCAAAATTTGTCATTTGCTTTTTACTAAAGGGCAGGAAAGGGTGAAAATTTGCATCAGATTAGTAGACCTAAGTAACTTAACCATGTTTTCAATATAATTCCTCATTTTTAATAGCTTGATTTACCGCCAGAATAGCTATTATGAACCTGTGAGTTAAGAACAAGCTTTTCTATCCGTTTTCAGCCATTTTTCTGCAGTGGTGCAAAATGTTTTGTTGAATGTTTAAATATCCGGTTGAATAAGTTTTTCTCTTAAAAATGAAAGTCAGCTGTGTTGACAAGCAAAACTCATGGTTTAAGGTGTTTGTACTTCGGCTATGGCACTGACGTTCACGATATCTAATGGCCATCATCTAAATATCAATGACCTGCTCTACTGTAATTAAGAAAAAAAATTTGTAATTGCAGATTTGATATAACTTGAATTCAGTTTGTTTAAATGACCTTCGTTACACAAATCTTTCATCTCAGTATTTTATTGGAACAGAACTGCACATGCAAAATAACTACTGGCAACTTTTTTGAAAAATTCAAACAGTTATACGGGTAATCTCTGAAAACATAAGCATTGCAATGTGTGCCCTTTACTAATGGCCTGTTTGATTGAAGGACATACCGTACCAACAGCAAATCATTAGCGCGGGAATAGAGGTTACCTCTGTCTATGAGTCTCTAGTAGAATTTCAAGCCACTAAGGAACAGAGTCTTAAATAACTGTTAAAGCTTAGTTCATTTTGTTATTTAAAATGTCAAGCTTTGAACGGCTTGATTGTTATTGTGAGCTAATTTTAATTAAAATTAGAAAGGGATTTAATGGCAGTTAGATGATGGGTGTTTAAGTGAGTATTTTTTTACCGCTGAACCACATTAAATTCTTTAAAGATTATCGGATATATTAAGAAGAAGAAAGTTTTCAGCCTGTCTCTGGGAAAAACTAAGGCTATTGTTGATCAGGATCAATTGAGACGGATCGATGAGTGCATTTACACATCAGAACCTGTAAATAATATGTTTGAAGTAAAAATCAGCATGAGCCTCTGGGCTTTAACTTTGATCATTTTTCTGCTGAATGAGAACATTTTCGTTTGATCAATCTTACTTCTACTACTTAGCCACAAACTCCTCTACTTCGATTAAATTTGAATTTTGATTTAATTTTTAGTATCGCTCCAAAGATGGTGAGATTGTCAGCATCAAATGATATACCGCTTTCTTCCTGCAAAAGATGATTTGCGCTATTTTTAAAAAAAAGTGATAATCATAAATTTGCTCAATTTTTCGTAGGTCAAGACATTGTTGAAGCAATCTTAACAAATACAAAAATAAAGTCCCAAAAGCAATATTTTAGGGTAAATTAACCTAAATTATGATGATCTCATCATTTAATCATATCTAAAACCAACTATATATGTTAAATTTATGTACATTTTCATATAACACTTTCCATACTTGGTGACTGTTGGTGCTTGGAAGCATTCAAGTTATTTCAGTCACTATATTCCTTTACCTCAACAAATGAAGGTCCTGGAATGGAGATATTCTGCCTTTCACTGAGGTGCGATGTGTCATTATTGATGGCAAATCGTAGTCAATTTTTTTAGGCGGAAAGGATCTCGAAAGAAACGTTATGAAGGTAAGTTTAAACGTACTGAGAGTAAATCTTAAATCAACTTAATTTTTCAATGAACACCTGCAAGACCTGACACATTTAGCGTTTCAAGCTTGCGGCTCATTCATTTATCTGCCTTTCGTGTTTTAAGACCAGAAGTGCATTTGAAGTCTCAAATAAAAGCTGGAAATCTTTCTTGATTTCCTTTTCTTGCCCACTTAGCCCTTTAAAAGTATCTAACCAGTCTACTTGGGCGTAGTTTTGAATATTTTCTGCGTGAATTGTAGAACAATATGATTTACTTGTGATCAAGAATGGTGAGTTGGTGTAGTTTGCACCATCATTATTGCCCCACCAAATTGTTGATGCAGCCGTTTTATTGAAAGTCTTGTAATTATTTTCAAAAGTGTTTAGCACAAATAATTTGAAATATGTCTAATAAGCTAGTTTGATGCAAGCAAAGGAAAGAACATTGAAGATTTGTTTATTCAAAGGGAAGTATCAAGTGCTTCGCTACTGAAGAGAGGGTCGCAGACTTAAAGTACTTACAGTAGTCAAGAAGAAAAATACTTAAGAGGTCCTAAGTCAGATGCGCCAATAGTCAAAGGTCTTGAGTAGAGAAGATTCAAAAGTGAATCATGTTGAAGGTGAAGCCGGAAGACCGGGGATATGATATTCAAGTCTGACACAAAGAAATTTTGTGCATGATAATTGGCTTCTTTGCTTTGAAAATAGCCTTGAGTACCACCGCTGTTTCCACGATTAGTGAACCGCATTTGATCACCACGAACCTTCACTCTTGCCAATAAATGGTCATAAACCAATGATACTTTTCTTGCTTTTATCAAGCTTAGTTTTACGTTTAAAATAATTAAAAGTTGAGAGAGCTAGACATGAGGCATTTTCATTTAAGTGCATGAGTGATGAAATATTCAACCGTTTTAAAATAATTGAAAGTTTCATTCACACGAAAGTTATTATTTATTGATGTGTCTTCACAATTCTAAGCAACCTCGTAAGTCATAATGTTGTTTTACATTCTGAAAGCAAAAAATTCCGCTTTTATCCAGCAATATTTGGTGGGAAGCAAATATTGTGAATTGCCTTCTTGTATTGGATAAGCATTCTGACATAATGACTATTATTTTGATGGTTTATTCATTGTGCTTAAAAATACACAAATATGAATATTAACAGGCGCATAAGACTGTGTAAATGAAGGGTTTATTTTTGTTTAAGCTAATTTAAATAACTGAAACCCTTACGTTTGATCCAAACTTGATAGTCGACAATTCGACCAACATGCTTGAATTATCCCAATTCAGACTACTATCACAAACTACGCAGATTTAGCTTGTAAGCACAAAAATCAAACATGCCCCTACGTGTCGAATCTTTGAGCCTATGTTTATCAAATTTTAGGAAAATACTTTCAAACAGCTACTCAGAGCTGTAATCGAATTCAGATTTGAGGGTATTTCGTATGTTTAAGCTCAAAATTTTGCAACAGATGCGAATTAATTGAAAAAAAGTTTTCAATCAAAATATTTCTTGAGAACATGAATTTTAACTATAAATACCAGCCCACCTCTTGTTTTTAAGCCTATTTATTACCCATCACGTCGGATGCTGATATCCTTCTGTTTGAATACCCCTTCGAACTAGCTTCTCTTCCAGCGGTCTGGTGATTCTGATGTAGTTAGTATTAATTCTGTCATCGCAGCTTTGAAACTAGATGAGCAGATGTGGCTGGTAATGCGCTTCTCGAAACCAGAGCCTTTTCTGTCGCTGATTTATTTTTGAAATAATAAATAAGGACCAACTCTTCAATAACAGCTAAATTTGTAGCTAAGTACTCAAAAAACTATTTGCAGCTAGCACTTTTCATTTTGATGTGGAAGACACGAAAAAGAAGATCTGAAGTGACATTCACTAGAGACTATCACAAGAAATAAAATAAAAATGCCCTGCTGAATGCGTGCAAGCTAGTCAAATAATCTGTGCCAGGTGTGGAATGTTAAGACCTTCAAATCAACGCTAGTGGTGTTGGCATTTCGTTTTATTTTATTAAAAGATCACCTGTGTTACTTAGTCTGGGATGGAGTTGCAACTTTAGCACCTTGAGTTTTTAAATCAAATATCCAATATTAACCAATAATTTTCATCAAGTTGATAGCTTTGAATTTGTGGTACATATTATTCAAAATTATATTCGTGCCTATCGATTGAGGAAAAACAATAGCGAAATGAGTTTTAAGCTAGTTAAATATGTGTACACAGCATCAATCTTTAACTGCTAAGGTTCGTTTTCAATGCCCAAATGCGTATCACAGCATAAAATATTATAAATTTCGGGTTTGAACTCATTACAAGTATAAAACGTAATCAAATTCTGATCTGGCTGAACTCTCACGCCTTTGAGAGTTTCAAAAGGCTTCTTTTTCCTTAATTCATGATCCGTAACTATCACAGGAAAATGCATAACTTAGGAAATTAAAAGTAGAAGGTAGAGTCTATAGCCACTTTAGTAAATAATTTTTTTCGTTTCGTGATATTTTCCTGTTCAAATAGATGGTCTTTTGATATATTTTGAAATGACAGTAAATTCAGAGCGCAGTTTCAGTTAATAGTGCCAAAGGGATTTGGCACGAATGTAGCCACAGCTTGCTTTCCATTAATTTTAAAGCCATAAACCTAGACTTTATTGATATTGCGTGAGCTATATTATTATGTTTGATGACAATCGCTAGTTTAGTCGAGTGGTATGCTTGTTACATTCGATTATACACTTCTCAGCTCTTGCAATTTAATAAGTTTCATTTGACAGGCGTAAAAACAAAACAAGGCTAAGCGCCTTATTTGGAATTCCCTTGATCCAGTTTTTAGTCCTTCAGAATGAGGTCATTAAGTCACTTGTGCCAAAACAAACGAACACAGTAGTCGATTGAAGCTGTCTTATTTGGCTGCATTTTCATGATCGTGGGCTCCGAGACTTAATAACCTGGGATTCACCTCGGAGTCGATACTAAAGTAGACACTAACAATGAAGGTACTCTTTGACTGTGATCTAGTACAAAGGTCTGAGATCTTCCCTTTTTCGCGAACTGGGATGCATGGTTTTATTAAATTTAAATTTGCAATGCAGTATTTAACTTGATCATTTAGTCGAAGTTCTTTTGCTGTTAGTGATCTTACCTCAAGTAGAAAATGTACTTTGTCAGAAGTGTCATACGACAGACGTGAAATTGCCAGCTATTTTTGAAGAAAAACAGTTTAAAGAAACCAGTCTTACATCTTTACCTTAACTGTTAATAGCATTCTTGAACAAGAGTACAGTTTAGAACGACACTGAAGGATTGGCTCCGTTCATTCAATTCGCAGGATTAAAGTTAATGAAGATATTGTTAGTTTTTCAGCCTTTTTATTCCACTGTAAGTTTCACCGAAAGTTTGCTTTGCAGATTGTTCCTTACTTAGCATAATTAAACACCCTTGTAGGCAAATGTCATACCATTCTCTAATTCCTATCTTCATTAATCTTTGATTTGATTGTTGCTAGTCATTTGAAATTAACTATAAAGCTTCAAAGAACTTTTGCCTGGTAATTGATAACTGCATTCACAAAATTTCATGCTATTGTAACAATTATAAAGGCAAATGAAACAAAGGCGATATTGTCAGGACTTGATTTCTCACTCATTATTGTCATTTATTTGTGTAAAATAAAACCTTTTCTGCATAAATGAATTGAATGAGTTTGTGTGTTTTGTAGACTGACATTTATTAATGAATTGAACAACATGGTGGCCGAATAACTTCTTGATGATATTTTTTGCGGTAGTTTGTGCTAATTTTGGGATTCCACTCACAGAAAGCATGCATATTTGTACTACGACTAAATATCCACTTCAATCACCAAGCAGTGCCGGGTGATGGATTCGGTACTATACGAATGCAGTTACATTTAAGACCACTTTATGAGGATGCAATCTTCGTAATCAGCTTTTTAGCAAGGCACAGAAAGTTCATCATACCCTTGCTATGCTCCCGCAGTACCATTTAAAATTGGTAATGAAACCAACTAACCCAAACTCATTAGTATGTATAGGTGATTTCTTGCTGTTCAATAGGTGTTTGTAAACCACCCTCAGACAAAGGGTGACCAACAATAATTTCGGCTGACTATTAGATTATCGGGATCATATCAAACTTATTCATTGTCCAAATACGGTCTGTGTCATTTTTGACCGCCCGGTTTGATTCAACATCGGCGTTTCTATGCCTTCGCAAATTAACAAAACTTCTCAGGCACAAATGAGAAATTATCTTAATTTTAGAATTTTTCCATAGATTTTGTTTTAAACAGTATTTTGTTACATTATTATTATTGGTTGTTATCATTTTTCATTTTTATGATTCTTAACCAACCTTGTAAATGATTTTTGCCGGAGATTTTCGATGAAGGGCACAGTCTATGCTTAGATACTATTTGTACGATTTTTAAGGTATTAAGACCATTACTTAGCAAGTTTGAATTTTTTGCTTTACGATTGTTTAAGTTACAGCTCTTATTTTTATATAAAATGCAATCATAATTCAAGAATTTATTTCTAAGTTGTCTGAGGTACTTTAAAACATTTGTCTGAAGTTATTTTTTAAACATTTACTTTTTATTTCCTTATAAAAATTCTTGGTAGCCAAATTATTTTTTGGCTGGAACTGGCGCCTTCTATTCCCTTAATGCATAGTGTAATATTCCAATCAACTTTTCTACCCACCACCAGTTGTTGATAGTCTGTTTTAAAATAATTTGAATCCAAGCAAAGTAGCGCGTTTCATAAAAAAAGGTATTTGAATCTAAGCAGGTGGAAATCTTGGAAATCAGAGGACCGACTGCTGATGAATTAATGCTTCAGGTAAAACTCCATACGGTTGAAAGACTTAAATTTATGAATTGAAACCGTTAGAATCTCTTATTTATTTAAGGAACGCGAAAGTTTTGATCAATAAAAGTGAATAAATATATATTGTCAATAACTATTCAAGGTGCGAAAGTGTCTGCACTGTTTTTCCATTTCGGATTAATTTTCACCTTTAAAGAATTCGATTGCAGCTCAAATTTCATTTTAAGCGATAAAAAAAACTAGCAAAATTAACTTAGGACGTTCAACTTTCTATCTCGGTCTTCCACTTTGATTCCTTTTACAATTTCCTTCTCCTTCAGAATTAATAAATACATTGCAAGCTTGAAAAATCACATGGTTGTGGGAGTCGTCTTAGCTCCGAGCTATGAAATCCCTTAATTAATTTGGATTGCTTTAAACCGCAGATATAATTAAGGGTGAACTTTGATTACCGTATCAGTAAGAACGAACAGCTTATTATGAATCGAAAATGCAACTTTCAATTCAGAACGAAATAAGATACCAACAAAGAGACACCGTTAAGTCTTTCATTGATTTATTCAGATTATAGAGGTTAATTCGTTTCAACTAATCCGTTATTCTATTTCTGTTCGGTAAACAGTAAAACAATACTGACAAACTTTTGCTGTCCCATTAAAAGCGTAGTTACTATGGGGCACTTCCTCAAAACGCCCGGGATTACATAGAAACTAAATGCGAGGGATAAGTCTGTAGTGTGTGCCTAAATTTTAAGTTTATTCTTCACTTCAATTTCAGAAAAATGAATGTATTGTCGTTATCGTTGCTAACATCATGTAAATATATTATCCATGACACCTTGAAATTTTGTGCCATTTGCCTTCTTACACCCGACGAACTTGGCTACATTAGTTAGCATCTGAGATATTCAATATTTATGGTTAATAACTTATACAGACATGAATCTTAAAATTAAACATTCCAATATTTTTAAAGAAGCATCCATTATTCTGCAATAGAGAATTATCGAGTAAACTCATTGCAAAAACGGCTTACCAGCTCAGTAAAAGTTATAAATGGAGAAGATATTTTTGAAAATAGAAGTTCTTCTTTATTTGACATTAGTTATCACTTACCGAGGCATGATGATAGATAAAAACAGTTGACCCTGAAGCAATTTCTTCATTTATATATAAGGCATAATTGATAACAGAGGTAGCTATTTTGGTGGTAGTAAGACCCTGAGCGTTTCTTAGAAAACTTGCTAAATTAAGGTCCTTAAAAGTCATGAATAGGACGAATTGACAAACATTGTATTAAATTTTTGGGCTGTTGATTTGATCCTGACCTGTTGTCGTGATCCTGATTCCAGCTTTGGCCTTATGTTCATTAAAGTCTCACTTAAAATGACGACATAATCTCACCCCGTTCCAGCGCATATCGGCCCTTTAGATACCAGCTCCCTTGACATCAATGCTACTAGATTGACATACTTCTTATTGACAATTAAAAAAGCCGATTTTTCAATTGATGCAGAAGTATTGGGTTACCCTTACAGTGGTAAAGACCAGTCCTTTTCAAAAAATCTTAATAATGGAGCATAAGTTCACTGGTAGAGACTTAGCAAGTTTAACCTTTGGAATAACTTGCAAAACCATTGATCACGAATAAATTAAGAAAACAAGTTTATATGAAGGTGATCCTCCCATACACTACCATTCAATTAAAATTTCTCTGAGCTTTGCCGTTAGAATTCAAATGGGTTGAATTTAGTTTAAATGTATCAAAACGCATAAAAATTAAATATGCCACCGACCTTCAATAGAATTTCGTGCGCACATATTTAAACTGAATTCAGACGTGGATACAGTCCTCTGAACTCACTTTGAGCAATAAGATCAACTTTTCTAGCTGATAAAATAAATCAGAGAAATCAGTAAGCTAGCTCAGGATGTATGCGAAAATTCATTCCATTTTGAAAAATATTTAAGTGAATCAAATGGTCAAATACCTCAGGTCTTGAGATTCAATTGGTGAGATTGGTTTCTGCAGGTGAAAGTATGATGTTTTTGTCCTGTTAGGCTGAATGCAACTTAGTATAACTAGCTTACTTATTAATTTCCCTGACACCGCCTCACAGCTTTTTCTTCCAGTTTTGAGATAGAGCCAGTCTCCCCTGTCATCCTTCACTTTGAAGATCTTCGTCTGCCATCGTGCAAGTCCAGTTAAATGGCTGGATCTTAATCAAGGGAATTGGCGGGTCTAAGGGCTATATGTCGACTTGAGTGGGGTAAAGCATCAGAGATAGAGATGCAGCGAAATGTTCTTTCATCCAGTCGACGAAGATTCAACTGACTTAAATAATTTGGGGCATTTGTTGAACACCACTAATATTTATTCTCATTTCATGCTGGCTGAAGTCTCCTTAGATCTTGCATGCGTTTATCACTAGAGATATCTCTGCTTTTAATCCGCACACGAGTGGCAGAGTAAATATTTTACCATCTAACATGACTGATAGATGCTATTTTGAGTTATCACGAAAGCATAATCATATTGCTTGCTTTTACTCAATTTTAATCCAGCATTAATTTTAATTGTCCAAAGAAAAAGGAGGATACTCAGTTCCCCGAAATAATATTCATTTCATAATTCGTCTTAATTTCCGATCTGTCTAAAGAAATAATATGTTATTCTGTGTTGTAATGCCCTACTCAAAACTGCTGACAAGGGATCCCCAGTGTCCACGTCTAGTGTCCAAGTTACAGGGCTTAGTTGACTAATGCACACTCAACAAAATAATATTATATAGTTTGCAAATGTTGTTCTAAGTCATTAAATCGCAACACTGGACTTCAAGTAACTGTCAACCTTTCAAAAGTTTATTTGATGTTGGTTCTAAAGACATGAAAATATCTGGAAATTTAAAAATTTAATATGATGAATGCAGCCTACTAAGTCACAAATGGCTACCAATGTGATATGCCTATATTGCTTTACTTCAAACGATTCGAACAGGATGTGAAACGCAACGGTATTAATGGAATGATTAACAGTGTTGAATTCCATTTAAATACCGGCATTAGCAAAACGCAAACTGGAATTATTTGCTTTTCAGATTTTGCCAATGGCATCAACACCCTTTCGCTGTTATCAAAGATCTCATTGATGCGTCTCATCATTTTTTGATCAAAGCTTTAGCGTCTTTCTAATTCACCATCCTGATGATGCTGTTGCCGACCACTCAACAGGTGTTAGAAATACGTTGAGCAGCATCGCAAAATGATTTAATCCTGCATTCAAACTTAAGGAATATTTGATATTTTTTACCTCTTGTTAAAGGCAACTGGACCGAACACCAACTTTGTGACCTATTGTTAGGCTCTGATTACCCTAGGAAGAATCCCATCGGTGAATACTGAACTCTAGCTTTGCAAAGAGATTTGAAAGCTTCCGTTATAATTGCAAAGATGATACAGACCGCCTATCATTTCGATTCCTTTACAACACTTTATTGACGTCTAAGTCATGGTCACCGGTTTACCATTATAAAAGAGGGTCAGGTAAAGACCTTAGCTTGGTGGGTAAGTTTAATTCATTAAAAAGCGACAAACGAGATGGACATTTTATTTGATCCCTATAAGCTTTTAGGCCTCAATAAGTAAATTTTCAATTTTCCAAAAAAAAGTATTTGCTTGTGGCTGAACTGGACGTATTTTTATTAGTTAAATGAAGCCTTGTTTAAACTACAGATTTATTGATGGATATCCCCCGTCAGCTTAGCCCACCTTGCTTCTAGGAAACACGAAAAATTAAGATTTTTCTTATTGGTTACTAGGCAAAATTTTACTGAAGGCAGAATTTTGAATTTAATATGTTACTTTGTGACTTTGAAGTCCGTTCTTTGGGGAATTAAAGTAAAAGATATTCTGGAAAGCGAAATTTTTAGAAAACGGCTCTAGAGTTTTCCCTAAGAACAAATATTATTCTTAATTTCAAAAAAATACTGTGATCCTTTATTGTATTGTCAGATCGGCTGTATTCTAGAGGATTCGTCGTGCTGTCATGGGTTGTTTTCAATGCGACGCGCTTACATTGTCAATATCGGACTTGTTGGTCTGGATTGACGCGCTCGTCGCATATCGGCCAGCTCTCTAGAGTATCACTTTCATCTAATTTATATAACCAGCTTGCCTCCAAACTAACTTTTCTATCTACCACACCGGTAAAGAGCTACCCTTCGGTATTTGAATTAATTTTCTGCTTCTAATATTTTGGGTTGATATAAAAAAATACAATTGATAAGATTGGATGTTTTAACGTTTGACACTGGCATTCCATAGAGAACGAACGAATTTCCCCCTTGCATTTCCTGAAATCATGTGCTGTCAGACAGAGGACTCTAGCTGAAAGTTTGAGCCTATTTTCTGACATAACATGATAGCAAATTGAATATAACCCTAGCGTGTGATGAGATAACATTAACTTTGAGAGCAGACATACATATGGCTTCGCAATAATTAATCCAGAAGAAAGGTTCAATAATTTGTTAAGCCACTGTTAGTTTATGATATTCGTAAATAGGTTTCGTTGACTCATATTTGCGATTGAAAATAAAAGGGGCCTTATGAAAGGTATAACACACAAATCATTGTTAAAACCACGTCGAAGAAGAATCCGGGCAGGAAAGTTTGATGTCAACCTGATTAAGGCCTCATTATTAGTTAGTCGTGTTTGTTTCTTTTGCAATTCAACAATAAACAGGTTAGTGTGTCAGAAACACTTTTAATTTAGCTTAAATTGTAAAAAACATACATTTTTGAACTAAAGCAGAGTTGTTTTTAAGTCAAATTCAGCCCAAGGAACAAGACTATGTAGAGTTATGATAATTGAACTATTTGAGCTCTTATTTTTTCTCTTTTCAACTGCACACGCTATCAGATACTTCATGCATACGCAACCTATTCCTCTAAATTTTCCTCCTTAGTGTTAGAACAGATTTCTTTCAATCTATCAAGCTTGTTGGTTTGTAGGATTCCGTGAACTTCGGACCACTCCTTAGAGCACTCACTTCTTTAGTTCTTCCAATTTGCCTGATCGCAACTGGTTGAGATCGGTGTGTTTAATGTGCAAAGACTAAATTAGATTTGTAACAGTAAAACCTTTTCCTTATCACACCAAAGGTCAATTAGAATTATTTTAACGCATAAATCAGCCTAAACCAGTTTATGAAAGGGTTTTTGAATTTATTGCAAAGTTAGACCTTAAATAATGTTTGAACCTGACAGACTCACTATTTCTTGAACGGTAATTCAGCATCTTTATGTGACTAATCGAAATAAATAATGAATTGGCTCTCCAAAGACAAACTGTTTGATATTCAGATCTCCATTTCTCAGCATTAAAATTCAAATTATCGTGTAAACTCACATTCTGTCAGGATCGACAAGCAGTGCAACTTACAACCTGGCAAGAGATTATTATCGCATTGCTCGCTCATATGCCTAGAAAACCAACTCATGATAAATTAACCTCAAATTCCACTTAATTTCCGTATAATTTAAGTAATATAATTCATGCGCAATAGCATCTAAAGCTTATTTAAGCGGAGAAAATGATTGAATTTGCCAAATGGCGGAAAAAAATAATCGTCAAATGATGGATAAACAGGGCTATGTTAATGGATAAAATAAATGTGTATTAGAGCAAGCAAATGGCTCTTTCAATAATGCTTTCCTGTTTATGCATTTAGATGGCTTGTAGTGCAGGAAACCCGGCCTACTAGACTCTCTGGACAGCGGAAATCGCAAATTTCAGCTTTGCTTTGATCACAAGGCTGGTGATCAATTATTAAGTGGGGTTTACGTTGCTCCTAGGGGTAAAGCAAACAGCAGAAGGCCTTCAGTAAATGCAAGGCAATCGTTTATGGTTAGATAATTAGAGACTTCAAGAGAGTAGACCACCGAAACAATTTGAAACGAAACAATTGACCCTGTACCTAATTTTGTCGTCTGTCAGGAGCTCTGAATCCATTTTCATCGACATTCATGGTAATTACTCGTGGAGAATAAAATGTATATTTTTTTCCAGAGGTGTTAAAAATTTAAGAGCAGCTCCACTATCCTTCAAATAAACATTTCAGAACCAGGAGCGTAAATTTGTTCACCTATTGTATGGCAAAATGTGTTATTATTCTTACCTTCTGATAATGCTACAATAAACTTAAGTGCTCTTTTAACAAGTCGTCATCGTTTAAGGGAATCGGATGATCCGATTCATTGCGTTGGCTGCTTGATGATAACTCAAACAGTAAGTCAAATTGAGTTGTTCGGACTGATTGCTCATAAACGAAGCAAGGCTAAACCTTTCATGGAAAAGCAGGCTTATTTTACAGGCTAAACATAGAAGAAATTCGAGCTCCAGTAGATTATGACCTATTGGATTGAAATTTCACGCTGATTCGAGCCGGTCTGCGAAGGAAAAGCCCAATGGAGGTTCTCCATATCTTGGTTTTTTTATTCATCCATACCCATTGGGCAAGTCTCAACAGCTAGATATATACACATAGTATAGAACAGTTGAACTTACATCCTCGGCTCCTTGGTCCTTCTTCCACATGGTTTTGTGGTGCAATAACAGTTCATAATTCTGCTACACTTCTTGCAGCACCTAGTTGTCCTCGTATGTTTGTCCTTATCTAGGTATTCTTTTTTAGTAGCATCCATGTGTGGGTAAGCGTTATTCTCAGTTGAGATAGAGCAGTTGCGCTGTTCATCCTGCTGAATAGTCTTTACTTCGCAGTCGTTTTTCGTGCCATCTAGCCTATCTATTTCCTCCACAGTGTTCAGTTCTTCTTCCTTCTCTACTGCAGTTTGGTCCTTTCCTCTGCTCTGTTGGCTCCTCACTTTCTGTAATTCTGACCGAAGAGTGACGATCCCTTATATGTCTCTTTAAATATTCTTGAGTCTTGCATCTTTTACGACAGTCGTTAAGAGCACACTTTTGCTCTACGGTCTAGTATCTCTTCAGCCCTATGTCCTTCTTCTCCATGATCATGTCTTACGTGTCCTCACATCTCTTTTGTTGTGGCAAAAGATCTATGGCAGTTTGCGTTGGTCCAAACAATTTCACGCTACCTTTCTCCTACCAATCTAGGTGTGTGATTTTCATCTCGAACTTTAAAGCTTTCCTTTGGGTCAAGTAGCCATGAATCGAAGTGCTCTTGCCATGTTTTTTCGCATCTTCTATTAATTGAAGCATCTAAATTCTGGTATGTGAGGGTTTCTTAGTTTCCCCATTTTCAAAGTTACTTTCAAGTATGGAGAGTACCAGGCTATCTTTGTCCATTTTCAAACTCTTCCTTAGGTTCAATCTCTTTGCCCGTATATGACTTGCCAAGTTACTTATCGGGAGCTCCTTTCAGAGTTCCTCGACAGTTTTGGCTCTTTGCGAATACAATCCAAGAATTATATTTCAAGCCGTATTTTTTATTGTTTGTAGTTGATTGTTATCTTTAACTCTCAAGACAATAGTAGGTAATCCTTAAGTGATTGCAGGATCGACGAAAATACCCACCGAAGTTGCTTTCAGGGATTATGGAGACTTCTTGAGCACACGGAATGACATACCTGCTGCTTCAAGGAGCGTTTGCCTTTCCCCGGTACCAACCTGAATCCAGAGGGTTTTGTTCATTGCAATTTGCATTCCGCATTTATGCAGCGTTATCGCCAGATGCTCTATTAATCTGACAGCTGCGAGCTTATTTGGCGTGATAAGACGTTGATCATCTGCGTATTCTAAATGATTTAGCAGTCATCTTTTGTTCGAGTGATCAATCATCTGAACCCCACTGTGTTGGATTGAGGAGAGGGCTTCATTCAATATGAGTTGAAAGGTTAGGTTGAAAAGAAGTGGTCCCTCTTTTGAGCCTTGTCTCACACCATGCTTCATCATAAAGTAGTCCCTTATTCCCTTCAATTTCCCCATCGGTGAATCCGTCAAGGACTTTAATGAATGAAACATTTGCCAAGAGCAGCCCAGCGGCTTTGGACAGCGAGTCAAAATCCTTTTTCAGGTCAACAAACATTAGCACTATTTTCTGCTTCTGGTCCACGGCTTTCAGTATAATGTATTTTACTCCATTTCACACTTTTTTGTGCTCACTGGCTGCATACTGAATGTTAGACATGAGTGCCACATTTGTCTTACTTGTGGAAGACTGAACTAATGTCCGCCATTTTAGAGTAAGCCTTTTATTTTGGTGCTCTTATGGGAGATAGAGCAACAATGTGCAGAAATACAATTGAGTTATGCGGACAAAAAAAGCAGCGTTTTTTAAAGTAGATGATTCAAGTGGTCAGTTGCAAAGAAGTATGTGAGAACTCACCTCCATGAAAGAATGAATCTGAATCACCCGTAAAAGAACGCTAGAGATGGAATTTGACTCTAAGCTCTAAAGCAGGAGTCTTAACTAAGAGTGCGCGCCAACGTGTGTTCAACATCAGTGCCGAATCTGAGATAGAATGGATTAGTTAAAGCCTTCAGATTTTTCAATCAAGGAAGAGACATTTCCCCGTGCGAATTCACAAAATTTCGAGCTTAAAAAATCATAGTTTTTTAACTTTTAGACATAAATAGCTTCTGATTGAAAGTAGTGAGGCTGGAAGGCAGGCTATTTATGCCAGCAATAATGCTCACTTATGGCATATCTAAAGCCTTTCTACCTCAAATTCGTTTCAAATATCTGCTGCTATGTAGTTTGTATTGATTATTAGCTAATTGAGTTTCATTTTTTCGAAATAAGTGATCAATATTCCATGCTATTTATTAGCAGAATACAGTAGCTTTCATCTGTATTAATACTGACTGAAGATGGCGCTCCCAATTTCAGCATTAGCTGCCCTAGCTTTGTCTCTGGCGATAGGTGCAAACGCTTTTAATAGTCTATTCGGGCTGGCATCTGAGCTGCCGACGCATCAATTCAGTGTTCTTGATATTTCCCTCTTTATACATGATCGGATCATCTCAAGAATGCGCCTCTGTTCCTTATTCGAAATATTTGCGGCGTCACTCTGTTGCATTTATTGGACGTTTAACATCCTACTGCAGTTTAAATTGGTAAAGTTACCTGATCAGAAGTGGGAGAAGCTTCCTTTAATTCTAGAGAAACTGTGGAATCATTTGATTCGACCAGCTACTATTATTATGTGTATTGTAAGTATATATGCTTTTGTCATGGCCTATGATGATACCGACTTACTCAGAAGTGATTTTTGGAATTTCTTCGCAAGAATATTTCATCAACTTCAAAATAATAAACTGACTGCTGGCAAGTGCTATAAACATTTCAGGTTCATATAGACTATAGAATTGAAACACTGTAGTTCGTCATAGACCATATTCACCTTTTTCTGTTAGGCATCTTCCATCCACATCAAATGTTAGTATAAAGGTTTAGAATGAAAAGCCACTCATACCTTGTTTCGAGAAGTTATCAGCTCACTTTGAATATCTGAAACTGATTGCAATTTTCAAATTACTCTAATCAGTATTAAATCATTTTTAGATGAAAAAAGGCAGGAAAATTTAATTAATTTTATGGAATCGATTCAGCTGGAGTACAAATGTTGCGGAGCGACTGGTGTGGCGGACTGGTACGACGTTTCGCCCTTCAGTGAATATATTCCAGATGGCCCTTATGTACCTCAAAGTTGCATTGTTAGCGGCCAGAGCACCGGTCACAATCTTGTGTACTTCACATCCATTCATCCAAAAGGATGTGTGGAAGTAGTGGCAGAGAGTATCTACCCCATAACACACTCACGTTTGATGTCTTCCGTCAAGGTGGACTTTAGTTTAACCCATGGTCTGTTGATAATCAGCTTCCTGGATCGATATTTAAAACACAGAGCTGAAAGGTCAAGCTCGAATAAACCTCAAAAAAGACACTATATATCAAACTTTCAGTTGCTTAGAGCGATTCAAGGTACAACCCTCGTCGCTAGACCAATTAGACCAAACACAGTACAAGTGAACACAAACACGAATAAGACGGAGAGAGACCACAAATCAAACTGGAGTCTTGTGAACGACAGACGAATTAACAATGAATTCATAAGTCGAATCTACACCAGACAACTTGAGAATCCAGGACAAATAAAAACCAGCAAATTCCGTAGATTCCTGAGATCGTATGCTCCTCTTGCTGAAGCTGCGCTCTACACAGATGGTGATAGCAGGTATGAGGTAGAAGGGAACAGTTACTACGGTGGGTATGTGGCCACGATGTTTCGAGCTATTTGCTGCGGTCTATTAGGATATATTGCAGCACACATTATAGTTTTGGCTTTTTTAAAAAAGTACAAAGACGCTCCTAAAGAAGGAGATATCACAAAGAAAAATATATCAGTCAGCACGAAGGAGGAACAAATTGAAATATTTCAGGAAATGATGTATCTCACCACAGTATCGGTTCGAGTTTGCTTCGTTGTAGCCGCGATAATCTCCAAGCGATTTCGTTGTTTTCTGATTCTTCTAGGGCCAAATTTGGCTCTTTCTGCTGGCCAGTCTTTTATAGCAGCAGAACTAACAAGTGTCGCAATTGTCGGCCCGGTTCGAGGTTTGGCTACAAATCTTCGAGCTGCCGGTGAAACACTTCGTTGTCTCATGCATTTATCTTCGAACATATCGAGTGACGCCAACGTCATGTTAAAACCAAAAAGCGAAAAGACTACCGGAGATCTTGGAGCAGAAGCTGAAGAGGAGGATGACGAAATTGATGAAGAAGACTTGGGGAATTCCACTAGTGGAAACAGTACAGAACCACCAAAAAAGAGGAAAAAAATTAAAGAAATTGTATTTGGAAGAGTCAGAAGTCTCGCGGAATTTAATAAATTCTTCACAAGAGTCATTAAGATGACCGCAAGAGGAATAACAAAAGGGTCTAAAAAAATGCTGGATCTCACAATGAGGATGCAAGAGGAGGTAGACTATCAATTATAATTTACTGGATTGGAAAAAATTATCAACTTACTTTCTTGGTTTCTCAAAACAAACCAGTAAAATTAGTTATGGGGCTTCCATCAAAACTGATATCAACATTTAATTTAAAAAAAATTCTTTGAAACGCATACATTGAATCTCCATTTTGAGATAGAGTCTATCTACTTTCGCTTGAAGCTCTAATTGAAACAAATGTTTTGTTAATTCATATTTCTAGAGCTAACACTTAAAGAATTTGTTTCGCTGATGTACAATTGTGTCATCAAAGGTCGGATGAGAATTATATAAGATGGTTCATAACGTACCAGCAGACCATAAATTAAAATTAGGGAGCTTGAAAATTCTTAACTTCCAGCAAAAGTGACTTTCTGCTTGCTTGGCATTAAATGTCTTGACAACTGTTTCAATTTGTTCTAATTTTGGTTAGTATTCTTTAAACTCTATCTATCTATCTATTGGTATCAGGCCCTTTTTTAAGTTCGTACCGATTCATTTTCAGGTAAAATATGGGCGTTCTCAAACTACCTATCGAGTTACTTTGAATTTTTCTGTTAATTATATTCTTCAATAGTCTACCTATATAGTCTCGCCATTTTCGCGAAAACGCCCATTCCTAAGTCTCAGTTTAGATGTACTTCTCGACTTCATCTGTAATTTTTGTTGAATTTTGCCAACATCAAGAGGTTCCTCTGTCTTAACCAAAACTAATCCTTACCAACCATGCATATAGTTCTATCCCATGATTCCCCACACAGTTTAAGCGGAGGGATTCCGCAGGAAATTTGGTATAAAATGAAATCATTTTGATGGGAACTCTCACATCTACTCATGATGGGTCTAAAAGTGGGGTTGACCGCTGATAATAAATCGGTTTTCTTCGAATCTTATGACAGATTTTTGACTTTATTTGCTTTGAAAGGCGCAAGATCAATATGGTACAACTTCAAGGGTTTGCTAAGCGCCCTAAAAACACCTTTGCAGAATCTGGGCAGGTTTCAAGACCATGCCTAAAAGTCACTGTATGTGAACTATTGTATGGGAGAACTAGAACTAAATGTCAGTGCTACTTAATTTACCTTGTTCCATGCTTTTTTCACCCCAATGGTATTTCCAGTTCTTGGCATTCAGTTCAAATCAATTTTTAATAACTTTTGACCAAAGGGAAGACTTTCTGGTTTCAAAGCAGCCTTCCGCTAGGCTTTCAGGATGACATTTTATCTGAAGATTCTTATAAGTAACTCCACGTAAGTCACCTACTCAAAACTATTTTAAATAAGCGGAGAGTGATTAAACCTGTCTGCTCTCCATGCTGTCGCCAAGTCGTCGTCTGCAAAGCCAATTTATGGTCCTATGCTGTTGAGGTTAATTGCTTCCTCCCTGGCAGCCAAAGTTATTTCATCGTTAATCGCCCATCCTGAATATGGAATGTTTGTCCTTGCAACTTTATTTCATTAAATACTTATTTTATTTCACTTCAAAAGTAATGAAGCTAAAAGTTCTCTTATGGAAAAAATTCAGCCGCACGTAAAGTGTTTTGCCATCCTTATATATAGGCTAAATTGGCTCTAAAGAAACGAGAGGCAAAAAATCACCCTCGGAAACTGGGTGCTAAGGTTTGCGGTCAAAATCAACCTTAACATGTCCGCTCGTAGATGATTGGCCAAGATATGAGCTTCTGTCCTTTAGATATTAGTTAAAGTATCGAGGACTCATCAAGACGAATAACTTGCCCTTTCCCCGCCAAAATTTTGTCTACATTAAGTCAGAAAGTACAAAGAACTTAAAAGTTCACTGAAAGTAAATACTCTTCTCTTCGGCTCAACTACATAAATTTATCAGCTTCGTTAGCTCTCGGTTTAACAGTCTCAACAGCTATGATTTCAAAATTTTCATTGTGAGTTAAAAATTTAATAGTTTATAAATATAGAAATATAAGGAAGAATATAGCAATGTAACCACTGGGCTTGTCATCAGTCGGAAGACGGAGTTCCTGACAGTCTCAAACTGCCCTGACCCAATCCTATTATTCTTATGTTGTGTCCAACTTTAATGCATCGATGCTTTGTGTGCCATGATGTTTCATTTGCCTGATTCATAGCAAACTTTAGATTTTTGCTGTCAAGCTTAGATTCATTTTGAAAACTCTATTCATGACCATCACCTGTCAAATCCAGAAGCCTCAAGTGACTGGATCAATGGAGGACTCCACCAAATGATTTAAAATAAGTGAAATCGAGCTAATCATTTGAAAATGCATTTGAAACCTATTATATTGCATGAATTGACATTTGACAGCTTAGCAAATTCAGACAAAGGGTAGCCTTGTCTGCACTTTGATACATTTAGCATTGCTTAAGCAGCTGGTCTACTCTGAAGGTATTTATAATTGTTGACTAAAATTCATACGATGTCTTATTTGGTCTACAGTTACTTAGAGATCCTTATGCAGAGACAGCATCTACGACTTCGTCTCCGACAACGGCAAGTCCAGTTTCAGCTGAAGAATCCAAGGAGATTGATGCGACGAATGCGAGGGTATCTGATTCCTTTCAACGTCATCTTGCTGAAATGGACACCACGGAAAAGGAACGAATGCTAATGCGCAAAAAAGCTCTTCAAAAGAATATAAACAGGGCTTTGAGCAATTTAAATCTAGATTTGAACGTCACAAATGCTATTAACAGTGCGATCGAGCAGGGTCACAAAATTGATCGCATTATGCGAGACCGGATAATGAAAGCATGTATGCTAATGAAACAAGGAAAAGTGGAACAGTGTAATAAAGCAGCTGTAGTCGCATGCTATAGAATTCAACGAGACGCTATAGCGACTACTCGTCTTCCCATTTTTATTGGAGCTTGGTGTGCCTCCCAGGTAACGAAAGGCGGTGCATGTCCAACCGGTGAAGCTATTGAGGATGCTAAAACGGACTGCAGTAATGTTGGATTTAGTCTCGGTCTGAAAGATGGTTTTGGAGTACAGTTTGCTGTTGCTCGAAATGGACTTGAAGAATTCGCAAAGTCATTCCAGTTGGGAGTTAAAATGAAGACATTAAAGGAGACTGCAAAAAAGATATGGGCGCTTCGATCAGGAACAAAAGAAGCCCTTCAACAACTCTCTTACGTGACTTTAGATGCAACCAGAGGTGCTTATGCAATCGCTTTTCTGCTCTCTACGTTAATGAAACTGCTTTTTCTGCTTCTTTTGATTAAAACGCAAGCATATATTGAAAATTTTCTCACGAAAATGGAATTCGATAACATATACGTTGAGGATGTGTTTGAACAGATAGATGAGAGAAGAAAAAATGAGGGTAGGATGTACCTACTGCCGTTAAAGAAGTATGAAAGGAAAGCAGTATTTTGGCGAAAATTTGCTTACACCAAAGCCGAATGGTCTCGCTCGCTTAAATCATTAGTTAAGTCCGCCGTTCTGGGAATCGGACTTACATTTCTTTTTGTGGCTGATGGGTATCTGTATGATATTCTGCATATCCTTGACGTTGCCACTCAGGGCGATATAGCCATGGGTGGTGGTAGCAAAAGCTCTGATCCCACCGCGGGTGTATCAGTCCGCGGAGGAGACGGTTTTGCAGCCGCTTTGATTAAAGGCATTCTGGAAAGTTTTCTAAGTCTCTCTAACATCGATCTCAGTTATAGGCTCAGTGATTGTGCACCACGAGTTGTTGCTGCTTCTTCGGATCTGAAAATTCGTTTCGTATTTTTGTGGACAACATTGCTGCTCTTAGGTTTGTTCTCAGGTTACCTTCTGAGAATGCGACATATGATTGCAAGATTTTTCTATCCCAATGCCCACCGAAGACGGCAGATGCATCTGTATAATGTCATGTTAGCTAACAGAGCTAGAGAACTCAGTACCAACAGAAATTTGCTTATTCAACGAGTAAAAGAGAATCAGTTGCAACAAGAAGTTCAGAAGTTATCTAAGCCAGCAAACATAACGCATTTTGCACCAAAACTGGCAGCGAAACTGAAGAAGGGAAAGGCGAACTGTGTGATTTGTCATGATGTACAGAAGATAGGCCCCACAATATACGTTTGTCCAGCGGATGGGTGTGCCACCTGTCGACAGTGCCAGCAACAAATTTCGGATGATCCCAAGTTCTGTGTTGCTTGTCTTGATCGCAACGAGGAAAGTATTAATGATACGCTCTTAAAATTGGAAGAAATGTACAGAGCAAGGGTGGAGAACCAACCCAAGCCTTACTAAATATAACAAATACCATGCGAAATCACTTTTTCAAATCTCAAAATACAAAAGGGTGAATCTTTAATACGATTCATTTTAAAATGTCACCAATTTTAACAGGATTTTCTCTTTACTCGGCCTATAGGTGTGGTCGTTAAATTTTTTTCAGATGAATGTTTACTTTCTGCAATCAGTTTATGAGTTTATTTTAACCTAAAGGACGTGAAGTGGCAGACGTTTGGTAGAAATGGAAAATTCAACCCTTCTGGAGTTATTAAAAGCAGGTCCTCATGTTCACCAGTGGAATAGCAGTCGCTCACAGGGGTGGGTTCAGTTTGTTTACCATACTCTAAGTACTCTCACTTAACCTCAATTAAACACAACGGCATCTGAGTTGGGTTTTGTTACAACTTTTAAAGCTAATTTAAACTTAATCATCACTTCAATCACCCATCTGCACGGTTTCAAAGCAGTTTCCAGAACCGATACTGGAGCAGTATTTTTGCTTGTTTATGTCTATTCATCTTAAAAAAATGATACCAAGTGACTGAACGGCCTATTCTAAACGCTTCGGTGCCTAAAAGAGCCACTCTTATTTGTGCCCGATGTAATACGCCGAAGAATTCATGGTCTGATATAAGCGATTATCCTTCCCCCCTTTACAATAAGATTTCCTCATCAGTGGCGATCAAAGAAACCCAGATCTTGGGCTGGTAAATGACAGTAAATTCAACTAACCAGTAAGAGCTCTCTTTGAAGTTCCCACTAAAACTTTCTTCTTTAACTGCGTTCTCGTTTAAATTAAAGTGTTGCTAGTATTCTATTCATACGCTTAGATGATCATTGGCCAAGACAAATATTAAAGTTAAAGTTTAGGTCCGGAGAACTTCACTTACTCCAGAATTGAGAAAAGTGAAAAGAAATGTGGTACATGATAGCATGTTTATCCAAAGGCCCATTGGTGGATAGCTAAGTGTGGTGCAGCATTGGTTAGGATTGGACAAATGGGAAATGATACCACTCTAAACTGCATCGGCGAATTATCATTTTATTCAATTTCCACATTTGCATCATATATCGGTATAACATAGGCTGTACTCCTGTTTGGATAATTCATCTGACTTCTAGTTCAGTAATATTGCATTAAAATATTCAATTTATTTTAATAATAGACGTCAGTTAACTACCGACTATATTTGATCACCCTCGTAGCTCTATTCAGGTAGATGCAAGGTTACTTATAATTACTGGGAAATAACTTAATTCTTATTTCGTTACTAAGCGGAACCAATTTTTTCTTGGTAATTCATTCAATTCTTCTCCTGCAGTTACCCTTTTCTCCGACACTTAATTGGTTTTAACTCTATTTATTTAAGCCTTTGCTTGAATTGCGAAGAATTCGTTTCCACTTTATCTTTAGCGGAAATCGTTTCCATATTGTTATAATAATTACTTCTGGTCACAGTTTGCTCAGCTCATTCACTTTCTCGATCCACAGAATACTTCAATATTACGTGTGACGAACAATTTAATTTAGAAATTTAAAGGTGATTCGGCCCTATGGTGAAGAAGGATTCACCAAGGTAAACTATGAAAGCTGAATGATAATGCAAATTCACTGTAAAAGAACTTATACTTCAATTAGTCGCAGTAAACCCACCTCCACAGATATTGTTCGTTGTTCTTCACTACTAATTTACTCCAAATTCTGCTTTTTCGCAGATAGGGTGTCAAGACTTAATCTGCCATTAGATGAAATACATACATTTTTTTCTCCTGATAAATGAATGCTTTAGTTGCAATCTCGAGTTTCAGATGAGTTTCTCGAGCAGCAATACTTTCATTCTCATCAAAATCTAGGGTCAATAATTTTAAAATATTTAAAATATGGCATCAAAGGTGAAATAACTGAATGCTCGCTGTTGTGTTCAACAAATAATTCTTCATTCTTTTTACTCATTTTTCTTCAGGATCAATTTTTAGCTCTTTTTCTATCTAAAAATCTTCAAATTAGAAGTTAGAATTAATAATGATAATAGTGGTTTGTCTTCTTAGTTAAAGATCCAAATAAATGGTTCATGAAAATTTGCTTTTGTTGTCTTCTAATTCAAGAGAAGCTATTTATTACATGGAATATATTGAGGAATTGAATATAAAGTATTTGCTGTAAACTCTTTGAGTGCACTTGTTTTGTATCATTTGCGTAAGTTAATGCCGCTCAGTTTATTAATAACACTCCATTTAAACTTTTCGTTACTTGTAATACCTCTCAAAACATAAAAAAGAACATACATTTGGACACCACGAAATAATCGAGATTACAGATTCCCATAATCTTTATTGGGAATAACAATAGTAGCAGTTCTTACTTGCCAGCTATTTATTTAGACTTCAGGATGGCACGACGATACATTAATTAGGGTGATTGACGAGAACAGGCCTTGATCCAGTCCTTTTAATTTACCAATCACTATACATAGCTTCTAGCCTGATGACTTCTATTTAAAAGCCTCCAAAACGCTTTTTAACCCCTTAGCACTGCCAAAAAAAAAGAATCATCAATCAACTCTGACTCTTACAAATATATGCTTAGAAAACAGAAGGTCCTAGCGATATCTTGGTTTTCCAAATTACTACAAAGATATTAGAGATTCTCACTTATTTAGTTAAAATGGAGTTATTAGGGGACATTTATTGTCCTCTATTGTTTGGTATATATTCCGATAATTCATTTTCTTCATCTTTGCGAAACTTGCTGCAGTCAAGGGTACATTCAAGCATGTTCATATTCTTGTATCCGCATTTGCTTTATCTCTATCATTTAGGATCACAGTATATACTAGCTTAAGTTCACTTTTATGTTCTTTCAGTCTACTAACTTAGATGTTATGATCTTACATTTACATCTTTTAACACCAACTCAATGCAGCATTGGTAAAAATACCACTGGGTTAAAAGAAGATCATCTTAAACGCCAAGTACAGCTTTGGAAAACCATTGAATGCCGCTTTTTCTGACCCAATAAAGCTTACTATCAATGCATACTTTTTCACTTCAAAGCGACAGACCAGTAACATTTCTGCCCTGGAAGAGTCTTTGTGTCTGCTGCACAACTTGAGATTTAAATAGCCACTAAGAAAACAATGGAAAAGCAAGAATTATAAAGACACCTTCAGTTGCATGGACTTCTAATAATCCAAAATCTATGTGATTGTGTTCATTATAACTACCGATTCAATGCTTACGCTGTCACTCAAGTCTTGAAGTTCTGACAAGTTACTCGCCTTTGTCTGATAAACGCACAATAGTTTAAGTAATGTTTAAAGATTTGGATTACAGTTTGTGTTGAATCGTTCAAAGGAATTTTTCTAGAACTTTGTGGGACTTCCATGGTGAGAAGAAGGTTCTGTCGCATATGCTCAATGATCCAACCTGAATTTTTCCATGAATGTTTGCTTATTAAAATGCGAATTCGGAAATTAAATCGTCAGTAATGCATGACGACATGCATTTTTTTCAGTTTTTATGCGTTGGTTTCCCTAGTAGCTTCATCAATAAATTAGGAAGCTTTCCACTCATAGAATGGATCAACATAACGCACTTTATTATGTCGCGAAAACATCCTACATATTTCTGGTATTTTGGCAAAACATTTTAGGTAGGCAGTTCTGATTCTATTTATTTTACGAAATAAAATAATCCTGTAAGCTGGGCCTGCTTTATCAGGAATTCGCATATAAACAGCCTAGAGCCAGCAAGCACAACTGGGTCGGATGACCTAAAGATAATACAGATGAGGGAAACCAAAAATTTTAATACGAACGCGTCTGTTTGGGTTGGTGCAAGACTTTTCAGCTTAATCAAATCTTGGAGAGTAAATCTAATCCATAGACTAGAAAAGCATGAATGGCTATTGTGACGAGAAGCCTAGAAATTTGCTTTTGGGTACCATTTGTATCTACTTTACGGATCAAAATACGTAAAAAAGTTATTGTTGAAGTCAAATTTTCGGAGTAGACCAACTCGACAGAGGCTTAATTGTCATGGATTTAGAGCCAAACCAAAAGGAGTCGATCCTCACGGGATTTCGACTTTATTTAGATAAAATATCAGTTACTCATATAAATTTATCATGTTTAATCTCAGTTAATAAAACCCATATAGAGGCGAAAAATTGTGCTTGGACTACTGATGCTGACGTATCTTTTGAATTTTTGTTCATCAAAATATGTAGTAATTGTTCTTTATACTATGGCTTAGAAATTAGAATTCCTCTGGTAATAAGGCAGATTTTTATCCTTAAGGATGGATAATATTTGATAATGAACCAGAAGAATGTTGAGGAATCGGCAATAAAAAAGACAGAAATGTACCATGCAACTCAATCGACATGGACTATGCAGTCAAAACTGGCCAAAAACATAACAATCGCACCAAAATTGTAGGAGAGAGCACTGCAACCCGAGCACGGCCCATTTTCATGAATACGATAGTCCCACCTCAAAATCTTCATAGTTCGATTTTCTCTCTTAGAAAACCAGGCGAGTGGTAACATTCCTTGATAAAATCCTAGAAAGCATTGAAGTGAGAAAAGCTATCGAATCTCTTAATCGGCATCTCAGTCATAATAAAAAACCAGGAATGCATTTCGATGACTAAGCTGAAAAACAACGTAAAATCAACGCCGAGGTTGTAAATCTCTACATTTTACTTTCGTTCTTCAGAAATGGAAGCCATAAAATCCACGCAATTTGCATACCACATGTTCCAGTCATAATAAAAATTACTATCGATTGAAAATGACTATTTAACCGAACTGAATTTGTTTTATAGTACCACTAAGTATTTAATAAAACTGAGGCTTAGATGAATATTATTGATTGGCCGGCTGAGTTCTGGATTGGTTGATATGTGGAGGCCGAAAATCGCAACTTGCGATTATACTCCAGGTTAACAAATGCTTGACCAATCTACTGGATAGAAAATATGTGCACAATGGACGTATATTTGTCAAAGATTGATGATAAAGTAGAATCTTCGGTTATAGGCAAGTCAGGTTTCTCCTTGTCTGATTGATCCTAACTGTCTTAACATGATACCTTTAAATGCATATTTGTCTCTTTTTTGATCGCAAAACCGGTTGTGTACTTTGTTTTTTTTTGGGTTCATGCAAATTGTTTCCTAAAATTTACGCACTTCATGAACTAAAATCAAGCGAACAATCATCAGTAGAGCTGAGGAAATGGAAAAAATAAACTTGCAGTAAATACTTTACATAAACTAGGCGAAACAAAATGTCAGAAGGAAATCGTGGCTACCCTAGTTTCAAGCCCTTTCGTTCCTCCCCTTCCTATTCATTTTTTTTTTTTTGAGTAAAAGTTTTCATTTCTTTCTCGTCCTATGTAGACTTAATTAAAATCTCTAATCTGAATCGGATTTTTTTAATGATCACCGTTTCGTGCAATTATTTCTTTGCTTTTCCTCATCAGAAATAACACAGCGTAATGCCAAGGATGACGTCTTTCACATCAGCTATTCTTTCTGAGACCTTACCAGTTATCAGTGAGATAATCACTCCAAATAATGAATATGAGCCACTAGATATGAAACTCACCTTACTCAATGTATCAAATGCACAATTTATTGCCCCACAATCGGTACAAGTTTCTTTCGCATTCTCACACATTTATTCCTGCCGTAATCAGTTCATGGCCTAATTCATTTCATTTCGTTTTGATGACATCGCGTTGACTTTAACGCTTGCGACTAAGATGTGTCTTTACTTAATATTTTCTTTCTTACAAATAAAAAGTATCTTATCGTCTGAAAAGATTCTGTTTCTACTTCTGCATTGTCAACTTCAAAAGTCGACTGCTGAATTAGAACTAATCAGATTGTCCCTTGAGATCCTCTCAAGTTGCTTCAGAAGAAAATTAAATTTCACGCGATCCAAGTACCTAAAGAAGAAGAAGCTGATAATCCCTTGAGAATTCGTTCCCTTTCTTTAGTGCAACCTTTTTTGCTCCAAATTTTCCTCAATAAACTGCCAAAAGGTTTCGAAGCCACTTTTTTATCTTAAATCCTCTCATTCATTTGGATTCGGATGAAGTTGGATTTGCGTAATGATCCTCTCCAAAGAGAATCAAAATTGACTGAAAAAACAAGATTCGAACATTTTTTTGAATTCTTCGTGGTAGCGGCTTCACAAAAGATGAATTTCACATTCATTTTTCGAAGTTAGCCATTTTCCGTATTAAGATGTAGCTGTATTAGCCTTCAAATGATCAAAAGCATTATAAACACTTAGCCTCATTAACTTTTGTAACCTCTAATTTTGGTTGATGTTCTGAAATCATTCCAGCCAAAGGAATATTAGCCACTTCATCAACCCATTCCAAAAGAAAACTTATACTTACACTCCGAATAGCGCTGGAACATTGCAAGCAATCGAAAATCATTTTTAAGGTGTCTCTACTTGTGATAAAGTTTTCATCCGTGGAGTTTCAATTCATGGCACACTCCAGAAATGATTGCACTGACTTCAAAATGCTGGAGTGGAAATAAAAATTTCCAGGATGAAAAGTTGCTGAATTTACTCGGTAAAAAGTTGCCGGAACAATGCTAGAAGAAATTTCATTGCATACTCTTCACTCGTAACTCTCATTCGAGCTTCCTTGACGTAAATCCACAGACTCAAACGAAGGTAATCCCTCTAATAATCACTATGTTTAACGCGTCCTCGTTTACAGCCAAGCTGTGAGCATACATTGAATCTATTGTTCCTTCTAATATGTTTGTTTTTTCATTGGTTCCAATATGCTTATAACTACCCTCACAGAAAATTAAACCATATTTCCTCTCATTTCTATAGATTTGGCATTGGTCTTATAACTTAGTTGAAGTTAGTGATTACTGGCAGCAATGAGCAGGACTGGAAGGGACTAGTTTCTCCTTGGTAACTGCTCAACATGGTGATTTGGAGGGCTTCATTAACCCTGATTTGTTTCTGAAATATGACTATGAGGGGTCGATGGTTACGAAAATCAATTGGTAACGATAAAGAAGACTGGGAGTTTTCTTAGAAAGCCACGTACTAAGGAATCAGGAGAGCCATATGCCGGAAGGGAGTCTACTGTGAATTCGTCCTTCTTGCTGTATTCTTTTTATTATTAACCCCATCATATTCAAATTCTTGTTGCATTCTAAATCAAGGAAGTATTCAAACATCCATTCTAACATAAGAGGTGGAGTTAGGTTTGCTCTCTGTTAGGTTGAGCCAGATTTTTCTCATAATGACTTAGTGCATGGCCTATAAAGTATTCTAATAATATTGCATTATATATGTATATATATATATATATGAATGCCTTAATAACTACTTAAAGAAGCTATTTTAAGAAAAAATCTTGCAAAAGCAAATACTTTATAGGCATGTTTGGCAAGAGCGCCCCATCCAGTGATCTGGATTGATTGGATTCCCTTTAATATTAAAATTCAACTTTCCAGGTGCTTTGTAGCCATTAAGTGCTGTTGAATTGGAAAAACACTAATTTCTAGCCTTGAAATTGCATTGGATGACCAAACATGATTGATTCTGAATGTTTGTCATGGTCAAAGTAGCCTAGCCATAACGGAAAGTGTCTACGAGAGTTACATGCAGAGCAACTGCGACCAAGTTTCGCTTGGTCATCCTTGAAGAGTGCGTTATATATCGGTTCCAAGTCAAAAAATCCCCTTGTGAAAAGCTGTTGTTTGTAATAATGGTGATGCGACAGTTTAAGTGCAAGGGTTCAATGCATAACCCCAAGCAACTGGTGTGTAACCTTTCTGATAGGACTGATTCGCTCTTTTCTAACTTTTAAAATACACTTTTGTGCTTGAACCCATCAATTTTAAGAATTTTGTTGTGGTTATAGATGGGATACAATAATTTGACAAGCTTTTTATTGAGTCAATAATACGTCAAACATACTAGAATGACTCGGCTCATTGAATGCAATAAGATATTTTGAGTGTAATTAACAATCGCATTGATTTCAAAACCACAATTGCTGTATCTCTGGTTCATGCAATAAAGTTCAGACGTGTGATTTTCAGTTTTAAAAGACGCCGAGGTACTAACCATCCTATGAGGACAATAGTTGAAATGTGCTGGATTTTTCTGGCCTGCTACTGCCTGAAATACAAGTATATTTTTTGAATTTATTTGGCTATCCGAGCTTAATATTTTCGTAAAGTCGGGCATGGGGACTTTTAGCAGACAACGTAACTTGGCCGACATCTCAATTTAATCCCTTCCCATCCATCTGCTTTCGACTTGAACGCTTTGTACTCTGGTTGATCATTTGCATATTTGGTGAGAAAGCCGAATCGAGGTTCATTATATGAGGAAAAAGATGCTCCGAAAACTGCAATAGGAGGGTATAGATTGCATTTCGGAACTTTATGTCACCCACTTTAATCCTAACACCAATCCTTTGTGTTTCAGGCATAATAACAAAGTTATTTGCTGTAATTACAGAGAAATGTATAGTTTTTCTATACTGCTCTTAAAAATTTGATCAGCAATGAGTCCAAGGAAGTATTCTTTTACTTAGAAATTCAGTAAAAATAATTCGAATTTAATTTGCTATGGCAGATGGCATTCTTACTTAAATTTAAGTTTGTTTCGTATAGCTTACAGCTTTCAGCTACTAAATCGTAAGTTATGCGTCGAAGAAAATTAATTTGGTAGCTCCAACATCTTCAGATTCTAATACTGGGCAGGAAACCAACCATTTCTGGTAATATCACTTCTAGAATATGTTAAGTGTGTTGGTTAACCGCATCCAATGATTGTGAATTAACTGAAGAGGACTTCAATTCAAGTAAGTATTTTGACTGTTGGATGGATTTAAGGACATCTTTCTTTCTAGAATCATAGTTCCCTTCAAGAGGCCAAAGCTTAGTCTGTAGTGGCCAAATTTTAACTTTTTATTTTAAATAAAGCTAATTGTTGAACCAATGATATCTGATTCGGTAACGCGGCCAATCTCTAATGACCTCAGCTGTGTTACGATACCTGCATCGGCTAAGTGTTTGTACTGATAGTAACTTTAAGAATGCAGCTATATCATAGCATCCAATATTCTTATGCTATTATTAATGCTTGTTTTATGATTCCTCATCTATTACAGCATTTGATCTGAGAGGTTTGCATGCGTCGTAACGACCGGCGAATTGGTTATTTTCCTAAATCAAGCATTTTGGCAATTGGGTTTTATCAGGTAGCAACATTCAGTCACTAATCTGATACTGCAACTTCTACTTTCCCAGATTTCTCAAACAGAAATCCCTACTGCTAAATATTATTTAACTTGTTTTGTAAGACTACGTATTTGCTGTTCAGAATCGCATGATCGTTACGATCTCTCCAAAACCTACGAAACGTAGAACCGCCGCTTAGAAACTGTTTGTTTGTTCAAAATAATTCAAAGAAAGTGAGAAATTTCCAGAAAATGCCCTTTTAAAGCATTTTGAAGAACCCTATTTTTGAGAGAAATGGAAATGTTGTCTCTACATTAACCAGCGCAAACTATTGTACCACGCTTCAGTTGAGCCTGTAGCAATGAGAGGAACCATATAATGAGACATAATAGCACAGAGATTAAGGGAATATAGGTTGGATTAAATAAGGTTTTCTAGCCTAAATCGAATCCTCTCTATTCAGTTAAAATCTATGCCCTGGTTGATCTGAATCGGGTTAATTCGATTGTTAGTGCTGAAGTATTTCAAAGGATGCATCAGATGATTTGCCTAACACTTTATTTTCATTCTTTGCTTTAACGACTGGTTTTGCGATGCACCTGCTGCAGACTGTGAACTATAAATTGACAATCCGTCTTTCTGCGAGATCCTCCAGAATCATTTTAATTGCTGCTGCAATACTTGAACCTTCCAGTTCCACTACACAAAATGGCTACACCATTTTGGTGACCTTGAAGTAGTTAGCACTTTTACCTCCTGTGATTATTCTCTGTCCTCAATAATTGGCCTCGAACCAAGTTTTTGTCCTCTTAAATTACGGTTCATTCCAATTTGCGCACTTTAATCATTGCCTTAAGTATAGATTTGTTTCTCTTGACGATGAGGAGTTTGCTTTTAATCTGTTTTGAAAGCTGGCTTAAAAACATATCTCTAATTTCTTGGGCGTTGGCATTTCAGACTTGAGGGCTTAGGATAATTTCGACAAATGTATTTTAGTAATATTCTTTAGTAAGATTTAATGTAAAATAACAATATTGCGAATAACAGTTAGTTTCCCAAGTTCATTTATATGATGTGCATTCATACTGTGACAGCTTGGCTCGACTCAGTATGCTAACTTCATAATTTCTTGTTGTGTCATTTCCTCTATTGCAGAAACTAGAGTTCTCTAGGAGTCTACTCTCACTTTAATGATTTACATGAAATCAGTTTTTGGTGGCTAATTTACGTTTCCTGCAGACTTTTTGCTTTGGGAATGAATCTGTGACGCTAAGTTTTCACCAATTACTAAACGAACTGATCCAAGTCCATACTTTGAAATTATTTGAATGATTTTCTTTAAAATCTTACTCTTGCAATTTTTAGGTTCTAAGGCCTAGATTCGATTGTTGGCCTGCTCAACACTTGGCATCAAAGCCCAGAACGCTTAAATTTAGACAATAATATTCTAAATAAGTTATTTCAATTGTTTGAAAGATAGATGTCTTAGGCTCTTATCAAATGTCCCATCAAAGCTTTAAAATGCTGCCTTTACTTCCGCCGCAGATATATAAACTCAATTTATATGCATTTTTTCTATGATAAATGCCCTGTCACAGGAAATATCGCTAACCATGACAGATGCATTTATCGTAATACCCAAGTGACATTAAGTTAATTTCATGTCTTGAAATATGAATGAAGTTCATGAAAGATTAATAATGTTTTGGATTTTTGATGAAATTCATTTGAGACTTTTAAATAATACAAATATATAGGCAGGCTATCAAAAAATTATTCCATCTGGATCAACCACCAGATTCAGGGTCAGCTTCCTAAGTGCTATGATGGCTGAAGGCAAACAAAAGATCTAGGTGGAATTCGAAACAGTTTAAGGCTTCATTAACCTTGAGAACATCAATTTACAATGCCTGTTTTGCCTTTAAAGAAGATAAAAATTATGGACATCAACTTAATACAAGAACGACGAAAAGTGCCAGATGGGCGACGCTTTCTAATAGGGCAGAGACCAACGAAGGCACCAGTCAAGGTGGCAGATGACATGGGTGCTTGAAGATTGCGCTGAAAGGACTAGCAACTGCGAGAGAAAATTTAACCGCATTGAATCAAATTCCAATTCTCTGGTTGTTTTCTATTTTCATCCTCGTCAACTAATAGCTCCATTAGATAACTGATTGAAATTCTATGACTTGGCAAGCTTTGAGGAGAACAGTCGCTGATTTAAGAAAACTTATTAGGGTTCTTAGTCAAAAAATCTTCAATAAATTACTGATTTGATGTCCCAATTTAATAACTTAGAACTATTCAGATTTATTTCTGATTAGGAAAATTAGTCCTTGTTAGAGAGAAGGTTCTTTGTTAAATTTGTAAAAAGTACATTTCCCATCAAATTTGGATACTAGAACTTAATTGCCAATTCATCGGTTCTTGAGATAAATTCCTTCACCACATAGGATCAACCCACAAATTTCAACTAACTTACTGCTTTCGCTTATTTCACATCACCGTCATTCTTACACGTAAATATCCGAGATTCGGAATCTCTATGACCATCATTCTCGGAATTCTTTGATGCGTTTCCGAAAGAGGCAAATATCTTAATGAAACGCAGTGTTCGGAATACTTCAGTGTACTGCAGAATGTGTTGGTTCCAGTGGTTGGACAGATTTATCATTTACGCTCTATTCGCTCTTCTTCTGTGACCTTCTGCTCAAGCAATATCGAACAATCTTTTTAAAATAGCGATCTACGGTGATCTTGTTGGAATGATTTCAACTACCTGGACCACTTTTTATCCAATGAAACGAAATCAACCATTTCATATATGCAAAAAGGATAAAAGTGCCTCACTTTTTCAGTTCATGTGGTTCTGCGTTTATTAAATTCACACTAAGAAGGATTGTGTAGGATAATCAAAAGCGCTGACTGAATGCGTATCTCATCCAACTTGTAGCTAACCTTTATTCAAAATTAAGTAAGAGCAAACAGCCATCTTATTTCATATCACTCACTGATGGAGGTCAAATCGGCAATCTCACTCTACACACACACAATAATCTTATGTGGTACTTATACACCCTGAGTAGTATTAACGGCGCTCAAATGGCAATATTAGGAAGGAATTTTAAAAGTACACCTTTTTACATTGGTTTCATTAATGCGGCATCAATATAAACGACAACTTGTTTCTGCACTTTGAGGTCCCTTGACTTTGAATCCTCCATCTGACTACAACTTTTCAGGCGGGCCCACGACAAATCACTCTGCTTGCCTGTGCATTTGAAGCTCCATCGCCTAATGATTTCATCCATTTAAGTCACATTCTAGACAACAAAGCTTTATATTTGCAAAGCAGGTGCTAAAATGGCTAAAATTAAATATGGATTCGCTGACCTTGGATTGCGAAAAAAAACTACCTTATTGGATCACCTCCCCAAGTAGACAACTATTTCTTATAGGTTTCATAAATTAATATTCAGTATTGTTTTTTTACACTATTCATTCACGCTTAATTAGACACGATTAATCAAAGATCCCAATGCTCTGATGTGCTCTGAACTGAACTGCCATTTCTTGTCGAAAGGGTTTGCGGTCCCTTTAAGGGAAGACGGAAGAATTCTTATTTTCTTTCACCCACTCATTTTCCCTTAACATATTGAGTAATATTTGTAAGCTTATCATTACGCTTTTGAATTCGTCTAACTTAGTTCATCCAGAGGTTGTAGTGAAACCTCTCATGATAGCATTCTAGCCCCAGTAACCCGCAGAGACAACGCTTCATTATCAAATGCAGGATGGCGACTAGGCACGAACTTGAAACTGCAATTTAAGTTGCAAATCTTATTTCCACTGCATCATTTTTGATGCATTGGTTCATGATCCCAGATTTATTTTCTCTCGAGACTATGAATTTCTTTTTTGTTTTAGGCCACATCATCGCTGTCACACCAGAGACCGCACGACTTCAGTGAATGGCAAACAAAAAATTTGCGCTCGCGCTTTGGCAACAAGGGGAAGAGAGAGACCTTATGTGTTCGTGAACAGGGAGGAACGAAAAAGTTGGAATTTCGACAGAGATTTCATTGAATTCAGCCCTCGAGTTCATGATCATTGCTGTGTCTTTCAACCCATTAACATAGCCCTTTGCATGAAATTAACGCAATCGCTTATTAAAAACTAACTTAACTTCGCTTAAAATTTTCACTGCAATGAATTTGTGATTTATTTCCTCCAGTTACTGGGAAAGTTAGTCACATTTAGAGAAGGTGTGGGGTTAAGCATTTTGGAATGCAAAATGGTATCGCTCGCCATTCATAAAAATAGCAACTTTCAAGCCAGCAATAAAGGATGCTGGCGTTGAAAACTTGCCACAGGGAGAGAGAATGCTGTAGCGCTATCCCGATTGAGGGGTTTCCTTCATACTCTTCCTCTTATCCGATTTTTAAACCAACCTGAATGGTTAAAACAATCGTCGAAACCGTTGGAATATGCTTATTCCTCGTACTTCCTCTAAGCCAACTTTTCCCTGAAATAATGTCCATCCAAATCTTACGATCCTTCCCTGGGATTGAGTCCGCTAATCTTCGGTTCAGACTTCCATTCTTGTCGTCTACTTAAATGGGACTCTTTCCAAAGAGCTTGCATTTGAAAAGACCAGGTTGTGAGAAATGGCCAGTTCCTCCAAATTTGAAATCAATTTTGCTTAGGCCAACAATTTCTGAATGGACCAATTCTAATACTTATAAATACCGCTGAATCAATACCAAGACATGCAGAGACGTCTTTTACTCTTGTTTATTTTCAGTTTCAAAACAATTTTATTTATGAAAATCCTTTTTCGTTACTTTAGCCATTTTAAAACTCTCACTATAGATTTTAGCGTTCTACCTGTTCTTTCCATTCAGTTTGACTGGCCTTTTGCAGTTGACTTTTTTCAAAATCACGCCATTGAAAATCATCGAGTTAAATGTAATCAGCTTAGCTTCCATCGAATTTGCATCCGTAATGAAATTTGGTCAATTACTTCCATCTATTTCCCTGTGGAAAAAGACGAAACTTTTAAGCTGTTTCTTTAAGTTGGATGTCCAGTAATGGGTGAGAAAGTGATAAAAGATCGCCCTCTATTCTTTTCTTTTGACTAAGTGAAAAATTTGCTGGCGAATGATAAGTTCTGAGATTTTATTCGTATTTCTAATAATAGATAGTAATGAAGATCTCATTATGGATAACCAAATAATTTTTGGTCCTTTTTGAACTGCCGCATAAGTGCTGATTCCGTCGATATCGTCACAAATGGGAGCTGGTTAAGCTTGGACCCAGGTGATGGTATTTTCAACTTTCATCTCCCTAAAGATTCGCATTTTTCGTCTTAGGGGGAATACTTCAGTTCTAATAAAGGGACATAGTAATAGCATTACATATTCGAGCAATGGAAAATATTTAAAAAACGGCGAGGACTCTTTAAATGTACATATTTTATTCTTTTTACCTAGTTCTAACAGCACCACTTCTGTTTCACACATTTAAGAAACCATTATGCTGTAACTTTTTGATAAGATAATCAGGGGAAAATCCACAAATTGAATACTCGATGTTGACTTGGTTGTCATTATTTCAACTCAACAATCCTTAAATCCGATCGTTTTCATCAGGTACCAATTGGTTCAATCTCAGAAAAGCAATCATTTTACCTTCTGGGCAGAATACTCGCTCTCAAGAACTAATTCATTTGTGAATTAATATTTTATAATCTGTATGAGCTCTATGCATTAAGATGGCTGGACATACAGTTGTCTGCACAATAAAGCGAATCACCCCAATTTTCCCGTAAGAATAGACTTAAAGAATCAACATTTTATTTTGACAGCTCCCTCTGGGTTCGTTACATTACAGAATTCATTCAACCCACATAGTGTTTGGTACAAGAACGCATGTACTTAGAACAATAGCAGGGGAACATGTTACGAATTATTCGGATACTTTGAGGAGTCGAAACTTAAATTTCAGGGAATATTAGGATGCTATTTGGATCCAATTTATTTTCATTTACTGAGCTTTCCAATTAATTTTGATCAACTTAGACCGCAACTTTTAGTTAATGTAATTACTTTGACCTTCTTTCGGCCGAGATAACTAATGAACATTTTAGAAATGCCATATCAGCTCATCCACTATTAGCATACGAAGGTTTCATTTCCTGAAAGCCCCATTTTCAGTGATCCTTTGCTATCTTTTCATTCCCCTAGATCTTCTACTGACAGTTCATACCTCTGTTACGGTGATCTTTCGCAACCCGATAGCTTGGATCTAAGATTTCCTATCCAAAGAAGGCATTTTCATTGCTTCTATATTTCATTTAGGTCTACCAGATCTAGCAATAATTCGCGCTATTACCGCCTTTAACGTTCTTCTCTGCATGAAAAATTGCCAAATTAAGTTATCTAGCCACTCTCTTCTATTTTGTGGTCAAAGATCCACATATAATAGGCGTTTTTCGCTTTAGAATGGCTGGTCGAGAGATTCAGGCAAAGCAGACCTATCGAATCTTGTCTAGCTGCAGCATATGGTAACGACTGCCTGTTAAATTGCGTATGCTGAAACTCATCCGTGAATCTAGAGGAATAAGCCGAAAATAATTACTTTCAGTGTGAATGAAGTACGCTTTAATAGCTAAATGGCAGTTACAGCCTAAGAACAAACCTGTCTGACAGAACTGACTGTTTAATAATGTTGCACAAATCGGATTCATTCCAACCGCTTGGGATTCCTAGTTTTGTAGCACTCATAATAAATTATATTTAAATATGCACTATGTACTTCTCAATATTTACAGACTGGCAGAGCTTTTAACTGATATTTCACAATCAAAATTTCGTAAATATTATCTAATTTAAATTTGGTCTTCAAGCCATTTAAAACGCATAAGCTAAGCTTGAGGGTTGCAGTTAAAGTTTAATTTTAGTTCAGTCAATTTCTGTTATTTATATACCATATTATTTAAGGTTATCCTCTAGATAGAGGACTATTTATCTAATTGTCTCTTGGCTTATGCGTAAATATGAAGAAACTGCATGTCTTCTACATTGTCTTTATTACAACCCCTGGTAAACTTTTGAAGTGCTAGCTAAATAGCCTTAGCAAAGAGCCATCATCAGTGGAAAAATCTCCGTGAAGCTTTCTAGAGCTAAAAATGCAGAGACGCTACAGTAAATAATGCAGTTTTTCTCGGAATGCTTTTGCCCTTCTGCCAAGGGAACTTTTCCACCTTTTTTTTGAAATCTAAAGATTCTGCATTGGTGCGGACCTCTTGGATTCAGCGCAGATTGAAAACAATTTGCCCATCTTTCGATTTGCATGGCCCACCTTGAAAATAATCTTTCAATCTGTTCTATCGCCTGATTGATGATCTTCAGATTTGAAATTATTTAATCTGTAATCCAAACATTAAAGTCTAGTTCTGGTATACCTCGAGCATGTTGTGATGGCAGAAAACCATTCAATCGTTCATTTAGTGAAATCAGAGAAGTTTCAACAGAGTTATCAACGCATGCCCCATTAAATCTATAAGCGATTTCCCCTGAGTTACCATGCCAGTTAAAGTGGAAAGCCTTAAATGGCTTTATGGAGGTGTTGACCTTGAAGTAAACTCTTAGTGGTTGAAAAACTATTCCACCTCCAACCTGAGACTTGGCTTTCCCAAACTCAAATAGAATCTAAAAACCGAAATCTGAAATTGCTTTAACCGTAGCTCAAAAATTTTCCAATTCAGCACTATTCGAAAGCACACAATATACCTTTTCGGAACAAATTTCCAGCTTTTTGAGTTAATTTATCTTGCTTTAATTATTCATGTTCCCTCTCATTTGATCTTCTAGGCATAAAGCTGATTGCGTCATTTTCTGTTAGATTCTGTGCAAACAGCAATAAAAATTCCTTCTCCGATGTCTGCTTATCACAATCCCTTGGGGAACCTTAAGATGATAGATAGATAGATAGATAGATAGATAGATAGATAGATAGATAGATAGATAGATAGATAGATAGATAGATAGATAGATAGATAGATAGATAGATAGATAGATAGATAGATAGATAGATAGATAGATAGATAGATAGATAGATAGATAGATAGATAGATAGATAGATAGATAGATAGATAGATAGATAGATGCTATTTACAAGGGCCAGAATTGATAATATTAAAAAATTGGTGAAGGGTGAAATCCAAAGTAGCCACTAAAGCACTTATATCTTCCTTCCCTTTTGCAAAGCTAAAATAAAAAGTCTTAACGGAACGCATCCCTCCTTTTGCGTCGAAAGCAGATTTTTTGTAAGGAAACGTCATTTTCATTATCTTGAAAGTGTTTTCCATCTCTATATTCATCAATCAAATGATCTCAAGCTTTCTTTCAAGGCGAAATGAAATTTTTCTGCAACCGAGTCAGCTAGGAACAGAAGAATGTAACAGATATGTCACTGGAAAAGATTCAACTTTCACTAACTGCAGCAATCAACATCACACGCTATAGAACATGTTCATTGACAGATTTCTTTGCATGCAAGACGGTACGAACCATTCATTTCGTAAGTCAAATACACTTTTTGCCTCTAAAGTTTGGTGTGGCTTTCATCAACCAGCCTAAATGTTAAAGAAAATCATTAACTATTCACAAGTGAATGGTATTATCAATAACTCCACGCATTAAAACATTGTAGGCTCGTGGATTTTTGAAATGATTGATTTAGATTTGGAGGTTATGAGGGACGGCCAACTTGAAAAACACAAATCTAAAACTCAGAGAGATTGTCGTCCAGCCGATACGACTTACAAAACTTGACCCTGGATGCCCACCGCGCCACCGTCTCAATGTGCCAACACTAAACGAATATCACTAAGTGAACAGGTGCTACAGTGCTTTGAACGAAAGCTTGCCCACAATTGCCCGCGCCTTCTGAAAATAAGTTCGAGATGCTCCTCTTTCAGTTATTGGGAATGGCTTACAAGTGTGAATATTCAGTTCCCTTCAAATTCGTTATTAAGTAAAACACGTGCTATTAAAATTATACGCAATCATCGCTCCAATAAGGGTTCGTCAAAGTTATTATGGAAGTTCGTTAAAATTGAACCCGTAAACAAAGAGCATTTTAAAATACGTTGCAGATAGGCCGAGCTTCTTAGACAGGTCTTGCAAAATTTCCAAAGGATTAATGAGTAAGAAGTGGAGAAAAGAGAATCCCCATCATTAAAAGTCCTCTTTTGTCAGGCGAAACATTTCGCAGATACTTTACTGTCAAGGTTTTTTCCACTCGAAAATTCTTCTTGACTATCTCGTTCTAGTTAAACGACAATTCTAGTAATAGGCGCAGTTATTTGGGGGGAAAAATAGGAAATTCAGTATTTAAAGTTACACACTGGAAGCAGAATTGATTCAGTCAGTTACATGAGCTCCTTCATAAATCTGTTACGTAGCTTCTAAAAAGTAGGTTTGGCGAATTAAAGGCGAAATGATTTGCATTTAGAGGAAGACGCTCAAAATAAGCGCTATTTTAGGAGTTGTTCAAACAATTTACTATAGTGATGGTTTTCGCAAAACAATCGCATTTCATTATCAAAATAAAATTGCTACTGTGCTGGTTTACTTGATTTGATTAAGTTCTCTGGTGTGTACATGATCTGGCTATGGATTCATCCTTACCATTGATTTAAGGATTCCTCAGCTCATTATTTACTCTTGAATACCTCATCTTAGTATTAATTGAAAATTTTTTTCCGGGTAAATGAGGACTTCTTGCCTGCACACTTTTAATAAAAATGGCAAATTTGGGCCTGACACAGGTGTGTTATAATGCCAAAATTTTGATTCATGTTGGTAGCCAACACACTTTCAAAACATATTCTTTTGTTTTATAACAGAAGCCCTTTAACTATAGTGGCACAACCGAAAGAAAGTTTATTTACTAGGAACCTTGTACAAACACCAAGAGCGAATTCTTCCATTGGTTGAAACCCTATGCTATTTGAAGGTATTAATAGCAATGACTTACATACTCATATTATTTATTCCTCGCAACAGCAACCAGTATTAAGCTTTTCATAATCTTCATGACACAATCTTGTGAATTGAAACCTTACTAATTCATGCGTTTTGGAAAATGCCAATGAAACTTTATACGGCTCCACGAAATGAAAGAGACCCTGCTTTAACTCATATATAAATTATAATATATATAAATTAATATAAAATTTAAGACTCTTTGCCGAACAAAGTGCACAGAGCATTTGTTTAAGAGTTTTAATTGTTTATTTTGTAGGTCAACTTACTAACGAAGGCGAAAACAATTCGATTGTTCGGTAATTATACAAGTACTAGAGTTCATTAAAGTTAATCGAAATTTTCGCACTATAAACTTTCTTGCAACTATTTTCATGCTTATATCTGCATTATTTTATTAAAATTAGTGAAACCTATTCATTTCTGCGGATGTTAAGCTACTGTAGGAATGTGCATATCCAAACGGAATCTGTGTCTATATAGCCTAGCTGTGTATGTAAATATACGTATTTTAACCGCTTACTTTTGTTCAAGCTGTGGTCTATGCATCTGTATTTTACTTAATAGTAAATGCACAAGTAATTGTCTTGGCAAATCCTGAAGAATTTTCTTACAACAATGGTTGTGCACATTGCATGTGGAAAGAAACAACCAAAGAAAAAGGGACTGTTTTATTTTCTTTGCTGTGGATGTGGTACTGAAGATGACTCCCAAGTTATTAAAAAGAATTCCAACATTCCACCTAAACCTGGAGGGCAAATCTCCTATAACCTCCCAAGTGGTATCATTGGACCCAATAAGTACGATTTTTGCATTGCTTAAACTATTTTTTTATTTTTTAAGTTTTTGTGGTTCATTGGTTCTTGGGTTATTTTGCATTCATGGCGCACGTAGATTTGCTCTTTTCCCCGAATCCGAGACATTTATTGGATTTATTTTATCATCTCTTAATTTTCAAATGAAAAGTTTCCATCTTCAGTATGTCTTGTGGTCATTAGAACTTTGTTCTATTAGTCACACTTGTATTCGGATTTATTTTTCAAACAAATCTAGGAAATCTAAATGTTGGATGACTGGTTTCTCACTGTATAAACAAATAATAATATTAAAGGGCTATTTCATAACGGCTTATTTTATCATGGTCACCCAAGTAAACTTTATTTGGATCATTATATTCGGACTTTATCATATTGACCAATATATTCCTTGTTTCCCTCAGTTAATGTCTTGTTGCATTTCGAAAATTTTCTGCTATTTTTTGTTAGCACATCTAAAAAAACATGAACTTTTATTTCATTGTGAAAAATCAAACTGCATATCTTTGGGTCCTTTTCATGGGTCGGTTGGTTTTGTGGTTCGTAGCATTCCAATGATCCAATCATATTCAGTCCGACCTATTCCAATAATCATTCCTCTTGAAAACGACTAATTTTGTGTATATTGCATAGCTCAAACCCCCACCCTCTGAATTCGGTTACCCTGCATAACTGCACACATTGCCTTATCGATGCAATTCATACATCTTTGCGATCTGAACCTGTTTAAACAAATCCATCACCACACTCTCGACCTCATCTTCTGCTTTCATGATCGACAACCTTTTGAGACACTGGGTGAAATGCATTCTCTTTACTAGGCATGCCTTCTTTCTATCGCGCTTGAACCAATGATCCGTGCGTGATATTCACACCCTTTTGATAAGCTATTTGGTAAGCCTGCCTGACTGCTAAGATAATATCAGAATCATTACGCTAACTTGCTCTTATTTTTTTTCCCTCTCAAAAGCCCCTGATTCGCTTGTTGACATCTTACATATCTCACCAATTATTGTAATCAGCCATATCTAGTGTTCCATGCATGTGCAGTTAGAGCTCCTCCGCACTGGTAAGTATCAGGTATGAGGTTATCGACCAGCCATATTTTAGTTGTGCTGTATGAAGTCTGGTCCGCTCAAGCTCATCTTTTTGGATACTTTTCTCTATTTACTCCTCAGCCTGTCGTGAGTAAAATCCGATGTCGATCCGTGGATTTACTGGCTTTTATTTTGCAATTCAATAATGTGCATTAGAGAAAGTTTGATAGCATTTATTGAAATCATAATTTTCTACTTTTTAAAGTGGTTGCAAAAGTTAATACCCTGCTATTTGATATTAAGAAAGCTAGGGAATTCCTAGGTTTTCTGCAGTCTCAACAGCCTTTCGGTGTGGAAAGCCTTCTCTAAGAAAAATTTCGAAATTCACTAACGTTTTTCGCTTGCACTTGCCAAATGGGTGCTCTTTCTTACCTGCAGTTTGTTTTTCACATTAGCTACTAATAGCTTCATGTTCAGAAATGTGATATAACCTACATAATGCATACCTGACCCGCTACTAGCTGATCAATTTTCAATAAAATTCACATTTTGGTTGGAATGTCGGTAAGTTGTGTACTTAAGGTGGAAGTGGGGGAGAGGGGGCCATATGTACCGAAGCACTTGTATCAAGTGACCTTCTGTGGTCGCATCTTGCTCAGATGCAGGTCCGTGAGTCTGTTTGCGCATAAATTCACAATCTACTCGCAGTCCACACATGTCACACTTTCCCTGCCTTGTGTGTGCTTGATCTGCTAATCAGTATGCACATTCTGTTCAATTAGAACTCATTGTCTAGGATGTCAACATTGATAGTTGACTTTGACCTTCATTTTACATTCTTCTGCTGATTATTCAATATAAATGTGCATATGCGGATTGGTCGGTTAGCTTAAAATATCTTATTTCAAACGATCATCTCAATTTCGTGGACCTCAGGATCATCTTCATACCATTATGCCAAATAATTGGCCACTGTAAATGCGTAATAATCCTAACCCATCATGGCACGTACATATAAAAGCTAAGTCAAATATTCGTTTTTTGAATGTGGCTCACTTAGTTCGCTTTATTCATTTAGTCAATGGACTGCACAATTCATCTTTTATGCTGTATGCACAATTTGATGGTAGGATCGAGCTGATTGACAGCTGATCGCTACATTAAAACCGTTTTATCATCATAGTTTCGTTAACTGTGGATTGAGGATTGATTTTTGATCACAATATTTTAAATGTTGCCTTGAGGTTGCTCTATAGAGAGTCAGGCTTTCCAATTTTATCTCGATGTTCCTCCTGCATGTGCCATAAATGCATGTAAGTAGCTTCGTTTGTCCCAATCTAATGCACTGAAGGTGCTTTACAAGGAATTTGACCTGGTCTTCATTAGGTGATGGAGTACAGATCCCCTCGATTTCCGTATTTCCATCTCTAAACCATAGAATATATGCTAACATTGGACATATCTGGTGCCACCCACTTAATTGAATTTGTTTCCAAAGCACTGCCTGCTGCTCTGAAAACCCAGAGCAATTCTTATGACAATCTTCTGATGTTGAAAAATAGGTAATAGGTCAGTTTGAGCAGTAGGCTAAGACTGAAATCTGAAGAATTGGTATCATCCTCGTAGGACCTCAAACCTATTTGTCTCCATGGTACACGCTGCCAAGGTCAGCCTCTAGGTCAATGCTGCTAAATATCAGCGAAAATCAACCTTTACACTGATCGGAGGCATGGAAGCCGACCTGTCTGCCTAGATGCGAAAAAAGCTCTTGGTAATCCTAATATGGGACGCCTCTGCAACCTTCACGACCGCAGTTGTTGTCTAAGTAAATTGGTGGTGTGTTTCAGAAAAGTGGAACACATTTACAAATGTTGAAATTTTGAATATTTCTCGTTAATATTATACTTAAGTGTATGAAAAACTTTGACTTAGAAGCTGATTCATCCTGAATGTGATATCAGTTTTGAAAGAACTCAAACTTCTAACAAATCGTAACCAAGGCCACGTTCCACAAATGCCGACATTCAAAGCCTATAAAAGCATATTTTCAGTTAGAAAAACAATCGAAAACGAATAATTTTAAGGATGCAGCTGCTTGTAATAGGTGCCTCATAGCATGATTGAGTGTGAATGCTCATCGTTTCACGTTGGCCAGACTTTTTAAGGGAAGTAAAACTTGGAAAATACAAGTATCTTTCTTGATCTAGAATAAGTTTTCCCCTGAATCATTATCATTCTCCTTTTTTAATAATCTCTGCATTCAAGCGCCTCCGAATTCTGATTACCGGTAGAGAACTCGCTCCTTTTAACGTTTTCTCCCGCCAAAACATAGTCCGTATATTTCTTTGGGCAACATCAAAGTTCTACTATTCCAGATGCTTTAAAAGCCTTGTAAGGCGGGATTCCTCTTTTTAGCAACCTTCTAACTAGGCATCGTGTACTCTTAACTGGGACTTCCTTTACAGTTTCATAAAATTGGCTTCCAGCAACTGAATTCTTTCTCTTAAGGGTTTCAAAAATTGGTTTCAATGAGCGCAGTGCAGGACAAAATATGAGTCAGTTTGCGCTCCAATGAAGTGTGAATTTAAGAGCCGAATTGTAAATAACCTTGGGTATCAGTGTGCAGTGAGGATGAATTGAAAACCAATTGTGAAAGGCCAAAGTACTTTAACGGTTGTCGGTGCGTGTTCTGAAAAGTCCTAATTCTGAGGAGGTGAAATGCACAGAAAAGTAGATGTCTTCGGCTACCTGAGATGCTTGCTTCCTTCTACTTATGAAGTTGTTGCAACAATGCCTAACTTCAGTTGTAGAATGTGGCTAACTTTCCCGAGAGATCAACTTGGCCACTAAACTGCGTATCTGTAAGATCAGAGTTCACCTCCCCTTTCGGTATTTCTGCAAAGCATGCTTGAATATGTTCAAAAGCTTGTTTTTTATTTCAATTCTTTTAATCGAAAAACTGATATATTATACTTGCGTAAGAGGGCTTCTCGAAGGTAATATAATGTCAGTCATCAGATCGCCTTTTCGATTCGTTTCCGCCATTTTTTCTCTGTGTCCACGTGTGTGTGTGTGTGTCGTCCTTTTAAGTTCCGTCACAATTTTTCACAGCGCCTCTTCGAGTGGTTATTTCGCTTATTATTTATCTTTCCGGAGGATCAAGACAGATGTCGATAAGTAACCACATCAATTACCTTACCAGAGGACCTACTGAATTGAAAATATTGGGGACAGTCCGTACTATGCATCGAAGTGTTCTGGATCAGTTTCGTGAGCCCACTCACAAAATTGCTACTTGTAGAGAACATTCAAAACATAGAGATCTTTAGTCGGAAAGATCTTCAACGTATTATGGGAATTCAACAGGTTCTGATTCTTCAGATGCAAAATATTTGGTCAGATATTTGTTGTTGTAGATCAAAATATCATATATTATTGTTAGATCGTTGAGTTGATCCTTTTTAACTGAGTCAGTGGGAGTGTCAGTCAATGATCAACGATCAAAATTTATCCACAATCTAATCTCGAGTTATATATTGTCGACTTATGTCGCATAATGTGGTGTGAACTCCTTCTTGTTGACGAGAATAATAGTCTTCTTAATGACTTGGTGAGTTACTTTTTAGCAGCAAATTCGTCCCCATAATTTGATTTAAATAAGAGTATTTTTCGTTTGCTTTCATTGACATTTTTATCCACTTTTCTCATATTTGCCTTTTTTCTTTGGCATTTCAGCATTCCAAACCGACCTTCCCCTCCAAGTTACAGTAAGTTCGGTTCATGTCTGTTTATTCAGAGTGATACACCCTTTTCATGTTCGTCTCTTTATTAGTAGGAGAAGAGATTAGATGGTGACTTCGGTTTTGTTGACTGAAATTTTCAAAGGCGATTGCCACTTAGTAATACTTTTAGTAGTTACTTAACATTCTAGGAATCTCAAGTTCATTTATCAATTTTACCTTCAAACTTGTAAATTGGGTGGATGAAAACCAGTCATCATCTTCATTCATTTATTCAAACCATCTGATAGAGGGAACTTGAATCTAACGATGGTGAATAAGTCGTCAGGCGCTGGGATTCACTGTGTACCCATCCACTTTGAGGTACGCAGTGCATTATTAGGTTCTCACTTGCTGGCATTTTTAACCGATCTCCTCTCTACATAGTTATTTTATCTTTAGTTTGACAAATTTCTGGTCTTATAATAATCTTTCACATAGAGTGAGAATACGTTTCTTTACCAAGAACCTTCCTTCTGGACGCATATTTTGCTCTATCAGAGGACTCTGAACAGCTCAAGGCCCTGGCACTCCATACTCACTTTGCAAAGCTATATAGCTACCTCCTTTCACTCTGAAAAGGATAATTATGTAGAAATTGCTTCCATTGGTCATTGGAGTTTTTTTTAAATCCAAAAGCTGTCAAAAATTCTTTAAGTGAATCATCGTTTTACGCTTAATGTATCTTGTCAACGAACCAAAATGTCAGGGTTAATTACCATAAATAGGCAAAGAAATATCTTCTGTTATGCAATATTAAGCTTGAGCTGTTTAGTAAAATAAGTTTTTTTTGGTTGAAACTAGCTCTCATTTGAATTAAAACTTCATCAATCAATGAGGATAGGCAAATTATTACGAAACAATCTTCACTCTGTTGAAGGTGCCAAAATGGTGGTGATCATTGTGTAATGATAGTATAAAGGAAGTCACTATATCCAACTTTATAAATGGTTAACATTTTATCCTGTCAGCTGCCTTCTTGAGAAGTAGGTAACGATTCCACTTATAATTGTGGATCGAAATCGTTTCAAGTCGTGGCTACCCTAAAAAACTGCCCACTATTTACCTGCCGATTAAATTGAAAGAAGCTTTACGTGATGATTATTCAGGTTATAAAACACTCGTAGAAAAGTACTCCTACCGTCTTTCCTCTGCCATTTCGCTAATGCCTAACTCCGCACTTCGAACATATAATATTACCAGTTAGTAGTATTAGTCCTCTAGCGCTGATCAAACTTTGGTGGTTACGAACTTTGCCATAGGACCTATTTGTTGGTTACTAGGATTTTTAAGCTTTTCTGAGAAGGATCAAAAAAGATCCAAGGCGTTCTTCGAACTACCAAGTGAGCATCTCATATTAAAGAATCTAGATTCGCAGTCCTTTCTGTCTTGGGGTAATATGAATCTGATAGATTGCAAATAAATTTTATTGAGAGTAACATTTGGAATATAGATGTTAGAAAGTCAGTGATTAACAAGCGATCCATGAATCTCGATATGACTTGTCTCGCCTCCAGTAGCCATTTTGACCATTCGTACGTCCATCCAACTAATTTGATTCTAACGCCTCTCAAATCGAATAGCTACCCTATCGTTTGTGCCCATTCATGCATCAGGAACTGTATCGATGCAGTTTTTCTAGCTTTGATAGTAAGCACAATCGTCTTCTGATCTGTGCCAGTTCGTTTATGTTCTTTAGAATCAAATTCCTTCGATAATGCTAAAAATGTTCATTTTATATCATTTCACAACTTCTTTTTTCACTTTAGGTGACGACTTTCGTGTATCAGTAAGCGATCGAAGAAGACGTTTTGAGGAAATCGGCAGTGAGCATCCAAACAGGCCTCCAATATCTTACCGTACTCCGTCTAGGTAGCTTTATTAAAAGAACACCCATTATGTAGCAGCAAATCTACCACAGAATGAGAAGCCCTATTATATATTCATTTCAAAAGTGCCTGTTCTCAAATATTTATTAATAGCCATAGATATGATATCTACAAGTTACTACACACCTTTTTTCACAAAGCTAAAAGACTCTCACTTATATAAACCAAGAAAGTGCTTGATCGTAACAGATAAACTTGATTTAATTCAACCAAACTGAGCCACTATTTTTCATTTTGTAAGAGGAACCGATGGAATTTATACAAATGGATCGATTGCCGCAAAGAATTTCTTCGCCAGGAGTTTGGAAGGTGACGATGACGAAATCGGGCACTTCCGAGACAGGAAGAAGGTCTCCATGCATCTGGCGGTAAGCTGGTTTATTGCTTAGCCTAACTCTTTAAAGGATTGACCACGTTTCTATAAGTTTATTTGATACTGCACTTAAATCTATCGGGGATTACAGGCCTAATCAGTATTCTTGATATTTCATTTGTATTAATCGTTGGCCGATTCGCTGAAATCCCAACCAAAACGCCGTCCAAGGTTTTTGAACATCTGAATCAAACGACAATACCTGTGCAGTTTCCTCGCAGCATATATGTAAAGTTTAAGAATATAGTTGACAGTTGAAGCTATAACATTTCACTACTTAAATTTAGATTTTGAAATTTATTTAGATTTAACTGCTTGAACGTTGGAACGTTTCCGCTGCATTTTCTGAATGAAATCAGTCAATTTTATAACTTTGCTTTACGTCGCTTAGGAGTCATTATAGAGCTAAACTTTTTCTCCTGGTGCTATGGAATTTCCTTCACAAAAAGTGAAATCCAGACTGTCTAGAAACTCAAGGTTTAGTTCATAAGCAGTTAAAAGGGTAAATTACTCTGTACCACCCCACGTCTAATAGAATAATAGCAACGGGCACTCTGATTTCTCATTAGAACACAATGCGACCTAAAAGTTTGTGTATAAGTGTTGGGCGGGAAAATTCTGATTCAATGTCATATTAAGTTAGTGAACAAGCACTGCATCACTTAAACTGATCAAACTAACTAGGGCCGAAATAACCCTTTAAAAAATTCCCTTGGCTCCTATCGCTTTAAGTAACGGATCAACTGCTCAAAAAATTGTCATTCTCATCATTGTATGAGTCAGTTCCCATGACATTCAAGTTTCATCTAAAAATTGGTGAATCAGGCTCAGATATTAGCGTCCTGAATTCAGTATGAATTACGCTGACTCGTGTGATGTCTAAAAGATGAACCAAGGATTTTGGGAGCGTGAATTTCTTATTTGTGTAGATTTGTACTTTGGGATAGTTTCAGTGTTACAGGATTCATGACCTATGAATCCGGAGGTAGTTTATAATGTGCAAGCTTCTCCATTGATTTGAGGAACTCAGAATTCACTCCTGGAGATCACCCTTCAATTTCCACTCATCATGTGGTTAGGCAGATGAAAGTTCAGGCATTTATGCTCAAGAATAATACTCAAAGATGGATGGTTGTGCGTTGTGTGAACAGCTTATTTAATAATCTGTCCATTGCACTTTCTTGGAAGGTATTAGGTTCTGGAAACACAAGCTTTCCACCGTTTCTAAGAAGTGTGGCTTTAAACAAGACTGTGAGGTCGGTCCATAAAAACGTATTTTACCACATTAGTATAACAAATTACTGATCGTATGCTTAAATCACCCTTCAGGTGACACAAGTTTGAAATCCATCGATGCCTCTCGAACAACTTAGACTGAAGAGACGGCTAAGCACTATATTTAAGTTAATGGCACTAAAGTGCCTCTACTCCCCCTAGGATTGCTTATTGTCGTTCTTCTTTAATATGGGCCTGCTTTTTCTTTGCAGCTGACCCGGGGTCTTGTGATGAATCATTTAATGTCGGTAATGAAAAAGAGCACGTATATGAAGCTGGAAGTGTGACGAGTTGTGAGGTGATGTCTAGATTCAAGGTCTTTATGAAGGAGCAGATGTGTTGGTTTCATGTATATGATATAGGCATCAGATTCGTAACCGCAGTCAAATAACTGAGACATCAACTCGGTCATCAAAGGTATGGCTATATGCGCAGTCCTCAGCCAGACCTTTAAGCATGGATCGCCAATGTTTGACTCTTTGAAATGCCCAATTTGGTCTCGATTATTTGGTAGTCTACAAACAAGAAGTCTATTTTATGAGTCCTACTGCATATCGATTGCAAACTATATATAGTGTGCCTCTGCCCCTTTAAATGTAAAAAAGTTATTCGGCACATTATCGAATCAGATAATTTTGAGGTTTTCACATCTTTTGATCCTTGGGACTCTTGCAAATCATATTTTACTGACCTGCAATTTCCGAATGACCACCTAATCGCTCTTAACAGGGAGTATTTCCATATCGGTCACGGGCTGGTTCACTTATTTTCCTATTTCAATAGGATGCTGAAAAGAAATACGAAACTCGCAGTTCTTTCGCGACGATATTTGGCAATGCTCCACTCTATCAAATCTACGATGAACATTTCAAGCGTAAGGAATCTCAACGCTTCCGTCACAGGCTTCGGGGTAAGCAGTGCCGTATTGAATGTCAAATGCTTTGAACAATGCACTCATCCAATCCTGTTTTGCATATCTAATCATCTAAGTGTTGAAAGAAGTGTGTAAAGGGGGTTAAAATGTACCTTAATTGAGTCTCATAGACCTGTAGAAGTGGTTCAAACTTCTGCGTTTCGCATTTTACTCAATCACTTAGTAGACGAAAAGAATCTTTAAAGTATCATTTACTGAAGAAGAAAAAAAATAATTAACCAGAACACAGAAAATGGTAAATTTTTTACCGTCCTTTAAAATTTAGGAACCATCATTTCTCTCGATCTATTAAAACGATCTTTATTCATGATCCAGTCTTCCGGTATCTACTTATTCGTAGCGACTCATTTTTTCTATTTTTTTAGCAGTTCTTAATCTTTTCTTTGCAAATTAGTCTTTATTTTATGTACATGGCCACTCCGATCAAACAACTGACCCACAAAGGAATGACAAAAATATTTTTAATTCTTTGTTCCTGCTTGTCTTTTTTCAAAGTTTTCTGCTCAGTCTTTTTCAACTTTTTGATGGCACTCAGATCCTACGACAATTAGTGGTCTTTTCATGAGCCTCTTATTATTGCAGCAAATAAATTTTTGCAGTTGTAATTTCTACATTTCATATTCTGTTCGGATTTATCTGATGCATATTATCTCTCGAAAGTTAGACAGAAGAATCTGCTTAAATTCAGAAAAGTCTTGGATACTCTCTAAGGTTCTTTGTGGCAATCACACCTACCTGATCCAGCTTCATATGTTATTTTACCTCATAAATTCTACTGTTTGCTAGAACTGGGAATTCATTATCAAATACTGAATCGCGATATGGGAAAGTACAGTTTGAGTTAACTGGCACTGAGCTAAGGATTTTATTCTTGGATTTGTGATTTCATAGCTCTTGACTTTACACATATTTATTCTCTTGAAAAGAGTCAATACGATCACTGCGTAAGAAAAAAGGCAATCAGCGGACGCTGAAAGAACCAAAAGCCATTGTCGCACCACCAAAATTTGGTCCAGATGATCAGACGTCTTCTTCATCAACTTCCAGTGATGAAGAGAGTCCTGGCGTCGGAAAACCGTCTAATTTTACTGTGATTAAACGTGACGTTTCCCGCAAGAAGTCAGATGTTGAAAGAACGGCTAAGTTTGGACAGATGAACAGCGTGGCCAATGAGTTTTCTGGTACTGGGCCAGCTAGAGTTCGTTGGGCAGACATGCCGGAGGTTATTCGCCGGAATCTGGCTGCCGGTCTCAGTAAAGAACAGCGAAGTCTTCAAGAGGTATTGCCATTTATTGCTCTTATGTTTTGATACCTTGGTACTTATGGGTCAAATAGAAGAAAGTCTGCAGTATCCTTAAAATAGTTCTTGTAACTTTAGTTCCTTTATTTTTGCAACAGAAATACGTTAAATTCTAAATTTAAATGCAGTCCTTGGATAGATCTTAGCATGAAACGTTTGTCTGATGGTGGAACTCGTGTGAGGAGTCATCTGAAAGACTTGGAAATATGCTGAAATGGAATGGTAGTGCAATAAATGCAAAACATATTATTTTTCACACTAAAGATTTGGTCTGATCCCCCAGTTCGGAGAGCAGTTTCTAAACGTCTTGTTGAACAGTTTTGAAGATACTTTTTAACTATTTCTCGGTTTCATTCATTTGGCTGGAGGTAGATTCATTCTTCGGAAAGTCTCCCTTCAAGTAGTCGTTTCGCTTGTGTTTACAATGATCTCTCCAGCATCAGTAAATCACCATGAAATGTTGATAGCATTTTCGTTGATGAATTTTTTCTATATGATCGAGAGAGTTCCGGTATTTTTCAATCAACTGCATTTTCTTCTTTTTCCCGGGACTTCTTTAGCACGAGAATCTGTGTGGTTGATCCTGTTCCCCACAGCCACGCCCAAGCTTTCTCGTCCCTTATTGCAAGGTTTTTGACCCGCAGTTATAATATTTATTCTTATTTTGCTGATAAAATTCATCTTCAGTAACTTGAAAGTTAACTCTTGAACTCTTTATGGTCATCTCGAACTTATCTGATCGTGACCGTATTTAAGACCAAGTTTATGTCGTTTCTCTCTTCCGGCAATGGGATTGCCCAGCCTATGAAGTAACTGGTTGGCTCTTTGCATTACTTTAATAGAGCTTTTTCAGATCCGTAGTTCACTGAAATATGACAGGCAAAATATTCTCTAGAAAACCGAAAATTTAACTCCACATATCAAAAAAAGTTAATGCGAATTGGAAGGGCTTGTCAACATACGTAATAACTCGATTAATCAGGGATGTGATGCTGTTCTTAACGTTTCTAGGCACGGTTTGAAATCATCACTTCAGAGGCATCATACTACAAAAGTTTGACTGTTTTGATTGACCTCTTCTACAAGTCTCCAGTTTTCAATCCCAATTCTCCTAACGCTGTCATCACGGAGTTCGATAAGCATCAGCTTTTTTCCAACATTCTCAATATTCACGTTACAAGTGAAAAGTAAGAGGAGCTTTGAACAGCTGCAGGAAATTCTTTGTCAAGTTTGGATGTAATATTATATTTTCCATTTTTTTTTCTTCAGCCTCCTTCATTCACTGGAAACCAGTTTTCGCAAGGATCCTATGCTGGAAAATATTTGTGAAATTTTATATGAGCACTCGGAATCAAAGCTGTCATTTTACGTCACTTATGTGAAAAATCAGATGTATCAAACTCGCACGTTAGGCAAACTCATGTAAGTCAGTATATTTGCATGAAATATCCGTTAATAAGTAATCAAATGCTTTGATTAAGAATGACGCGCTGGAATTCATAGCCACTTTGCCATTAATAAAGAAGATTCGTGCAGATTGTGCATGAGCCTTGATGTTCTTTCTGCTAACAGATTGGGAAATCGCGTAATTACGATGGGGAAACAGCAAAAAGTGAGCCGGTCACCAAGCGAATGGTTTTTAGTTCAAATTTAAGATATTACTCCTGGGTGTTTTCGATTCGATAAAAGTCCTGTTATGTTAGTCTCCCGTTGAAAATTGAATTACTTGTGTGACATTCGCGTTGGTAGTAGAATTATTCTGGTCCAAAATTTCCGTTTTAACAGAGTCTCAATAAGTTATGACACTTGAAAGGTATATCCTGTCCCATTCTGTATAATAAATCTTAATTCAAGCCCACATCGAGGTTACGTGTCTTCTGATTGATCAATTTGGTGGAGAAAAATATATTGGAACGCTCGGTTGAGGCCACTCGACTGTTCCCATGAGGCCTGATATTGCGATCATTGGTTAAATGCCGATGGGTTTCTGGTGAGCCGAAGACTGAGCGATCACAAATACACACTTAAATTTCAGTCACACTGTTTTGTTCTACTCCACCTTGCGTGTAAATATTCTGTTGTGAAAACTTCCACAGTGATTTATTCGTCCAGATCTTTTCTAAAATTTTTTACTTCAATGCTATACGTGAAATTAAATGAACAGTAGTGCAGCGCTCAAGTACGCTTCTGAAGCATCAGATGCCGTGCTTTCGAAATCCGTCTGTACGCACCCAGCGATTGAGGTAACCAGTCACACTACCTAATGCTAGTTCTCTGTGAAATGATTGCTTGAAGTTTTGTTTGTCAGTCTCCCGATTCGCCTTCCTTCTCTCCTCGATGTACGTCGTCACTGTGGACTTGGATGCTATTGTTATCCATTTTTACAAATCTGAGCATAATTTTGATTAAATTTGGTCCTTTCCTGTGTTCGAAATAGTAATTTTACTATTTTGTCTTCCATATAACATCAACCTTATTTTTTGCAAATCGACTGCCTAAATTTATGGTGTCGGATAATGAAATGAAGAATAAACTTCCAAGCGTATTTCTTATCTATTATTGTCTACACGGTAAACCGGAACAACTATTTTCTTTCACAGGAATCGACCCGCCTTCAAAGAGGCCGTGCAGAAAATTCAAAGTATGCCACAATGTATGGCACTAGACTTGAACTCTTTTTTGGTACTACCAATGCAGAGAGTAATGCGACTAAGGTTACTGGTGGCAGCAGTTATTCATTACACACCATCATCCTCACCAACCTATGAATCGGGACTTGTTGCACTTGCTTCTCTAGAAAAGGCAAGTTTCTCCTGTTATTAAATCAAGTATTCCATTTATTTTCATCGTCGCAATTTCATGAGATATCAGTAGAACTTTCAAGCATCAAGAATCCTCAATAGGCTGATCCTCTTACTGATAACCGTTCGATATAAATTCTTTGGATAACAATTGGCAACAGAGAAATTGGCATAAGATCTTAGTTAATCCTCTTTTTTTGAGGAAATTGATTAATTTTAAAGGTTAGATTCAAAGTATGCGTTTGGAGATAGCTTTTCAGTGCCCATAAAAATAGGCCCAGAGTGAATAAATACCGATAAGAATATTTTTGAGTCGCACGAACTTGGCCTGAGAACGCAGGGTACTAATAATGCATCACAAATATATTTCTCTTAGCCGCTTGCCTCCCACGTAACCTTTTATTCTATTCATCACTTGAAGGCTGTGAACCTGTTTTGTAGTGCACTGTCGCTCACCTGTCAACACCTTTTTCAGTTGATCGCAGAGTGCAACGCTCAGAAGAACCACATGGAGCAGAAAGAGCGTTTGGTTACGCTGTCTAGTCAACTGGAATTTAAGAGCAACCTCAGAGTGAGTGTTTCATTATATTTCTACTTATTTATTAAAGTAGATGCATTATTACTTACGAAAATCACGTGGCTTCTTATTAGGCTATCGGCACTGGCAGTAGAGAGCTAATAAAAGAGGGAAATCTGAAACTACTAGATACGTCTAACTTACCGAATGCTGCCTTCAGACGCAAATTTTCAGAAGCTATCAAGAACAAACCTATTCAAATCACCCTATTCCTGTTCAGCGACATTCTTCTTATCGCAAAGCGAAAAGGGTAAGCTGCGTTGTTGTAAAAAGGCCTCGCTTATCGGAGACCGAGTTTCATGAATGCGTGTTTACAATAAGATATTATGACACGATTTGTTTTTGAAATACAGGACTCCTGTCTCAACAGACTATGTTTCTTCGTCCAATCTTGATTGTCATCAACCACAGTGCTCGCCGTATAAGTCCTCTTTATCGGCGTTCTATTCGCCTTGAATCCTGGTTTCCCTTTTCAGCTTTCTTCCAATCTTCCAAGTAAAGACCATAAATGCATAATTTCTTTAGATGCAAAAACCTGAGAGGGGAACGCTTGAATGGCCTTACTGCTAGCATACGGCTCCCAAATAACTTGAAATCATTCTCATAACGTTGACGGATTCAGAAGTCAAATAAGCTTAAGTCAGGATAATAGCACTTTGTAAGATCGAACCAAGTGATATGTATCCCAGAATAATAGCTAAGCGTTATTTTATGTCAGACTGTGTATAATCAGGTATTCAAATATACACATTCGAAAAACATGTGCACGTCGTTGATGAAACTCATTCATCAACGCCCTCTAATTTATTTTATTCATGATATTTGTTTCTATTTATCTCCTCTGAAAATCTCTCAATCTGTTGATGGTAAACAGCTGCCCAAATTATCACTGAAGAGGTTTTTAAAGTCCCTCATTTTTATCCAAGTCGACCATCATGTTTAGTCGTGCATTCTGTAATTATCCTGCCATTCATAGTAAATAACTATCTTTTCGTTGGAAACTGTTCATTAGCTCGTGTTTTGGAATGATTGAAGATCAATCATGTTACCAGCGGTGTCTGGTAGTTCGGTTTCGCTCTATTCTTATCTAACATGGGTCGTCTCACTAGGCTTTTTACAATCTATCCGAGGCTTTTGGAATGCAGATTTTGAAGTTTAAAAGTGAATATCTGTCTTTATATAGCACTTTTCTCGTCTATTAAATCATTCTAATCTCCGCTTGAAATCCTCTCAAATGAGGATGGTGTCCTCACCTTCTTTTAATGAAAACTTCAACCACCGTTTTGGGTTTTCTCATCTGCCTTCCACTTTAAAACAATCTATTGGAAGCTTGGTCGGCTGTTGAAATGACTGTTGATTTTCAATCGTTCAGTCGAACTAAATTAACTTGGCTAACATGGGACATCTGAAGTAAAGTTGACTTCTTCACTAAACCATCTGCATGAATTCACCTCGGACTCTCGTTTCAATTTAGGGAGAAATATCTAGTAGAAGATATTAGTCCTGTGGGCGATCTCGCTGTAACAATAGAAGCTCTTCCAGATGAAGACATGATCAAACGAACAGAACTGAAGACCAAAGCGAATATTGATGATCCTTTTTATATTCGACCAAACATCCGACCCGATCGATCTGTCTCCGTGCGGACATCTCGGGAGCTGCCGAGACAGACTAACAGCGGTCCCTTCCGTGAACGTTCTCGCTCCCGAGGTGGGTCCGCTCGCCATTTGCATTATATCGGAGGAGGATCCCCTGGCAGCCAGCCTGCAACGCCAGATGGAGGAGAAGGTTTTATAGGCTATCCCTTCATTCTCACATTCCAGTCGACGAATTTACACATTGTTGACTACCACTTTTTGTGCGATACTCTGTAAGTTCGGATGCACTTCCTAATATTGCATTTGTATGGTTTAAATAACGATTTCCCAGTCTTTATTGAAAGAACAATTTTGTCTAGAATATAGGAGGGAAATTCTGGTCATCCTTCTGTTGAATTTTTACAGCAGATGAGTTACAAAATTATATCATCCAACATGTTAGACATGTGCATATTCGCTAAACTGTCGCGGCATCACTTAAAGATGTGTCCTCCTTTGATCGTGATGCATATATGTTTATTTGTTCATCCTGTGATTGCTCAAGCTTGTTAAAAAGCTCTTATAATCATACTTTCATGATATAATGACCTAACTAGCCGCTTTTCCCATATCAAGAACACATTTACTGAAGTGAAGGACGCACCAATTGATAAGTATATGTTTTTGATCATCTTTCGTAAGGAGGTGAGTTATTTGATAACTTTTGATGTTATTGCGTTCGTGAGCGCGTAGGTACCATAAGACTTATATTAGTTGCTGTCAAATAGTCATTGCCATTGAAAACTTCTAGCACTTGTGAATGACAGACCTTTTAGCATTGTAAGTAAATTTGTTCGAGAGTTCCAACTTGAGAAAACACCATTTCAAATGGGTTATCAATTTTGTTACAGGTTTATTTCTTGACTTCATTTTCATTAGACCGAAATATATCCACCTGTTTCGTTAGGTCAATCTAGGGTGTTGCTGCGTTGCTGTGTTTTCAAGTATACCATCACATAGCAAGCGCTGCAGATACAAGACAAATCAGCATCCATCCAGGCTCTGGATGGCACCGTGTTTTCCGGTTGTCTACTTCACTTCGGCTAGGTTTCTATGGCTCAGAGCTCAGATAGTTCACACTTAACTTATTGGCTGACTACCCATCAGAAGTATTCATCAGTCTTTATTATAAACATGTTTTATCCTTATGCATTTTTTTTCAGATCTCAACGAGAGCGATGGGTGGATGCTCTACAGCCTGGTTATTACAGTGTCCCTCCAGAAATCAGTTACGATACTTGGGGTGCGTTCAACTATTTAATAGTTTTAAATGTCAGCTGGTATGATGAATTCGTCCAGAAGTTGTAAATAAGTAGAGTAACAGCTAATCGCAGACTACTACGTACATCTGGATCCTATTCAATATTCCGTAGTAGCGGTGATGGTTCGAATAAGAACAACGTTATGTCAAATAAATTAGCAGCTAAATCTCTTGAAGATCGCGTGGCCCAAACAAAGGCCTATAATCTGTCATTTTATTTGTTAAAAATGTTGAAGTTACTTTGAAGATTTTTATTTCACTCTAGCTTCATTCAGGGTATGTTTGGGTTTGCTGATTACAAAACTAATGGCTTGAATTATCGAATTAGGTGAATTAGGTAGTGGTTTGATGTCTGATTGTTAGAAGCTTAATCCAACTCATTGTCATAGCTCATTTGTGGCTAGTTCATTCAAGCGATTCTAGTAATTCGTTCTCTGACAGTTCAATTATAAATCCAGTAATTTGCCAAATGTTCATTCGGCTCCAGCACCAGCGTTTCCTGCTAACCAGAGACTTTTGTGGCTCATGAGTCTTAACTAGGTCAACGTGTCTTCGAACGATCGTCATATAGGCTGTTTGTCACGCAGAGCTTATATACAACCTTTTTAATGAGCGAAAGTAAAGGCACACCTATGTCACATTATTTTAACCTTAAATTGCCTTGATAATGGGCTATTTAAGTTTTTTGAAATTTTGTTTCTTCCTAGACTGTCCACAAGTTATTGCAATCATTAGTTATGGTGCCCAAGAGCGAGATGAAATTGATGTAAAGGAAGGCGATTTGATGAACGTCATCGTCGAATTATCCGACGGTAAGTAATCTGAAGTTTCATCCCTTTGCGGACAGCAGAAAACGTCTATATGGGATCATTGCTAAGAATAATGCTCCAAATCACTTAGCCTTCTCTAGCCCAGAAGATTAACTGCTAATGATTATTCGCTACAGCTGTGTAAAGGAGAATAGCATAGCTTCCCTTAATCAATAGTAATATGGAGTACCTAGCGGAAAAACTGAGTTGGCGTGATAACATTTCTGTCAACTTTTATGTCTGTGAAACTGCAAGCCACCCCTGGCTTACTTTTAAATTTCAGCAGAAAGAATCGACGACATTCTACAGTATTATCTGGAACAATCGTTAGGACTGCGACATCACATCAAACAACGCTGAACAAAGGTGTTCCATGGCATAATTAGAGCCCTTATCCCCTAATGGAGGCAATAAGTGTGCAAGTGCAAGATACCCGGCATAATATAACATAATCTAATTCTCCAAAAAGGCCTTTAAGCTAAATACCCAGCAGTCAAACGAATAAACAGGCGACTTTTATTACATTTGAAAATTTAGTTGTTGAACCGACAATGTGCATTACATTGGTTACTTTGCTTAACGCTTTGTCACTTTTATAGCCTTCATTGGCAATTAAACTGGTTGTATGGAGAAAATTAATCATCATTTCAAGTCCTTTTAATACTAAATGATCCATTCACTTCTACGATACCTTCGTCGACCCTGATGTCTCTTTAACTGTTAACCAGCCCTGAGTTCCTAGAAATGTCGAAGTGGTTAATCAGAAGTGTTTCAGCAATGATTGGTGGTTTTCAGAGGCATTGTAGGTTGGTGAGGTTTAATCTGACTTTTAGATCTTAGTTCAAGTTACAGCGTTTAGTATGCCAATTCTCTTACAATATCACAACGTTGTAAAAACAAATCTGATTAGAGTTTCTATAAAATTAGACGTCTCTCTCAATTCTTGTGTTACATGTGTAATTTAACAGAACAATTTACATATCTCAGGAAGACGACTTTATTATAAAGTCTATCAGTACTTTTTTAATGCAAATAGGTAAGTGTTCAGTCTTACTTTACGCTGATAACTCTAGCTATCGCATCATCTAGTTGAAAGAGCTCCTACACACTTCTAAGTTTGGGACTATGTCGACTTAATAACTGGTAGATTGATCCAAGTAAATACCACCATGATCTATGAATGAATTTAGAAGACTGGGTCTCTAAAAGTGCAGTACATTATGAAAAGCTTTAAATACTTTTTTAACAGGTTGGCTGAAGGGCGTTTTGCCAGACGGTCGAGCTGGTTGGGTTCCGAAGAGTGTCTGCCAACAAGTGGAAGATCCACAGGCCCGTCGTCAGAATATGAAGAATTTTCTTCTCTCCGAAGAGGCTCAACGTGCCTATCAGAAGCGCCATCTAGAGGAACAGCTTCGTGGACAGGGTGGAAACATGTTCGCCCGTGTTCATGAAGTGCGTGACACTATGATTTGAGTTGTTGAATTGTAAACCCTGAATTTGCACCACATACGTGTCTCCCAGTACACCTATTTCTGTCTCCCCCACTTTTGCCTCCAATTTCATCCCATCTAGAAGCTTCTTTTTATCTGCTGACCCGCTCAGTTTCACCTAATGTGTGTTACTTGCTGTGATCTGACTTTCTTTGCGTATTTTTAGATCAACAATATCTTTAGTCAAATATGATTAAAGAAGTTTATATGAAGGCGAGCACCTTCAACTTATGTCAAACTGATTGCTCTTAATTTTACTCGGATTCACATAACCGTGGCGTTAGTTTTATAAAGTTATTTCATTTCGACCTTCCAAAGCAAGCGTAAGTCTTTATTGAATCCTGATATCAAACATCGAATGCACAAATCAACCGAGCGATTTCCTTCTAAAATATTTCTGTTTGTAAAATTTTTGCGCGGTTCCGGTAGCGAGATATTGCTATTTGAGTATTTTGTCTCCTTAAAATGCTTCACTTCTTTGACAATGCAGGTTCGAAAAGCCTACGAACTCAGTCAACTCTCGGTAAATCTTATTTGCCATGGTGTGAACTAACACTAATTAGGGTTTCACTTGAAGTTTTGAACCTGCACTTGAACTGCAGTGTTGGCATTTGGAATCTAACCCTCCACAGACACCTACAGCTGGTGAATACGAATTGAATAATTTGGTTTCCCCATGGTTCTTTGATACGCATTTTGTATCTTATTGTAAAATATTAGCCCACTGTGAAGCACTTCGGTGGTTATATATGAAAACAACTCTCTCACGAACGTCATAGTTGATCTGAATTTTACATTACAGGAGAGAAAACCATCGACGGTTTCCATCTCTAAATACAAACCAGGATCATTTTCAATAGCTAAGGACCCGCATTACGGGAGTTTCAGATAATTCTGTAATAAAATTATTTCTTTTCTGTTTGTTTGAGACTCCTTTCTTTAGCTTGTGTCTGTTGCCATCAAGTATCTGTTGAACAGCGGGCAAACTTTAATATTACATAACTGAATAGTTGACAGGCAAAAAATTAACTAGTGGTATGATCACTACCTTTTTTACGAATTCGAGCCATTTTCGAAAGAATATTTTTATCAAGAGTTCTCGAGAAAAGATGGAATACTCTGATAATAAACTCCTAAATTTACCATTCCTATATAGCTGAAGATTTAACCGGTGTCACGAATCATTCTAACCTCTGGATGCTCACCATCGAGTCCCAAACTAATGTCATCTGAAAGTTTGCATCGTTACATTACCGTATTCCTTAACGGTAATGGGTGGAAATTAACATGTTATATTCTAAAGGCACCAAATTAATGGTGAGATATAATGAAATTTTAAATTGTCTGAATACTGAAATCTTTTGTCGATTCCAATCGGGATTTTCAGGAAATATAATACATGAGAATGTGTTAAAAACGAAAACATGGATATGTATCAAGGCCACATTTGGGTAAAATCCAAAATTCATTACCGACTTTATCAACCCGCGCTTGGCGCATCGCCACCAATCAATAAAACCGCAAACTGTTGCGTTACATCATTTAATTGGTTATTCTTCAGCCAATCATAGTTTTCGCGTGAACTCTTGCCTAATTAACAATTGATCAACTGGGTTGGCCAAGATTGGTAGTTTATTGGGATTTTATTAGAAATGAATGAGCAAGTATTTTCACTTTCTAGCACCGGAGACGTAATTTCACGGAAAGTAGCATTTTCTCAGCACATTTCATCACATCAATTTATTCTCCTTGTCTTTAATTCATTTTAATTGACTTTTAACTATTTTCGTTTCATTTTTAGGGTTTTCAACAGAATACCCTTGGTTGATATGACTGTAATGAATTGGTTATTTTTGCAGTTATTTTTGATCACTCCTTGTGACATTTTAATGTGATTAACTAAATGGTTTTTGTTTGTGTTTGAATATTTGTCTTACCTAATGATTTAGTTACATTGATATAATAAACTATGCGTGTATTAACTCCATTTTGCGTCGATTTCAGTAGGTGACTTTCTTTACTTAGCAGCGGTTTACATAAGTAAGCTATTTACCAAAAAAATTTCCGATTCAAATTCGTACCCGAATTTTTTTACATTGGTAGAACCTACCAAGTTTCTTTTCCGAATGATCATTTCAGCTGTCTTATTCTCTAAACACTCAGCTGTCAAATTAGCTAGTCTAGACTTGAGATAAATCCTGGCATCTTCGAACCCTCTTTTTCAGTACAAAATCTGCACCTTCAATTGTTAACTACCGGCAAAATTTCTAAAAGGATTACTCTTACGAAATCGCTCTAATACGTGAGCCTTTGACTATCATCGCCCAACACATCGGCAGTACTCGCTTCTTGCAGGCTTCTTGGCTGCTGGATCACAAATGCATATTTATAACTAAGCTCAACAAGCCATTATTACGGCGGATTCATAATGATTGGGCTGCATTGCAATCGTCCTGTATGGACAATCAAGAAGGATATTATCTTCTTCGGTGTGTCTATATTCTGGGTTGTTGGACTGGCTGTAATGGGTTTTTTTATTCATCCCCACCCTTTGGGCAAGTCCCACGGGCTTATTGGGGGTAAAGAAGCCTTTTTTCTACATTCCGCTCCGTCTTTTTTCCTCCATCTTGTTCAGTTCTTCTACTTTCCCTACTGCAGTCTGGTTCGTTCCTCTTCTCTGCTGGTTTCTCTTTTTCTATGCTTTTGACCGAGGGGTGACAGTCCCTAATATGTCTTTTTATCCACCCTTGAGTCTCGTATCTTTTAAAGCAGTTTGTAAGAGGGCACTTTAGTTTACGGTCCAGTATCCCTTCGTTTTTTTGTTCTTCTTCTCCATGATCTTGTCTTTCGTGTATTCGCATCTTCTTTGTTGTGGCGAAACATCTTTGGCAGTTTGGTGGTCAGTCCTACTCTCCACCGCCACGTGGTGACCACTGGAAACCTCAGGGGCGACCCTGAGGGCTAAAGAGAGGGGCGGCCGGATAGGATTAATCACCAACCGGACTTATGAATGTGTTATTATACCACCGGAAATACAACCTGAGTCCACCAAGAACCCTTGAAAAAAGGTATGACGTAATACCTGGATTCATGGTCTGAAACTTGTAAAGGGATACTATTTCATCTACTTTTGCCTGCTGCATGGAAAAATTTCCGCTTTACCGTGGTAAATTAAGGATTCGCAAATTCAATCCTGAAGAAAAAGTAAAAAATTCAATACAATTTTAAGGATATCGCCATATTTTCTCCCATTCGAACCCATTCTCAGTTCCATATTAGTGCAACTGATGAATGATTTATCCGCAGGTTGACACTTAGTTCATTTAGACTGTCATACTGTTTAGTGGTGATAGGTTAAACAGTTTATTTTTTCATGGGTTTTTCCAGTTGTGATTGCGACAAGTACATGTTTATCAACATCACATGCCTTAATTCAAAATGAGTTTCATTTGAAGAAGCTGAGTGTCTCTGCTTAGAGGCATTTGATTGTAACTGGTGAATGTAAAATTTCTGGAATCCAATCGACGCCTCTAATAGTCCAACTGGACCAATTTTGCAAAAAAAACCTTTTCCCCTTGAAAGGAGTGCCTAAATTGCTTCTAAGGTCCCTACAGAGTGCAATTCGCGTGCTAAACTAAACAGCCAACGAAAAAGGAAGAAAAGAGAACCCAACGAAAACGAACCCTGAAATCAAATTATTTTTGTTCTGTCATAGATTCAAGTATTTGGTAGGTTTCGCATACGTATCTCCGGAATTCGATCGGATTATGTTCACTAATATCTGGGACCCTGAATGTACCAATAGCATAACTTGAACTACGAATTGATGCGGTAAATTGAGTATTATCGGAATCAGTCCAAAAGCATATGGTATGATCCATTCGCTAAATTTAACATTGAGGATCAAATGTAACTACGCATTCTCTTTTGAATTCCAATACTTCTCAGAGCTGATTTAGTATACTGGAAGGTAAGTGATTCGTCAAACACGTAATTCATTAGCCCTTATTTGGGCATTTATCCTTTACCTAGTAGTTACCTTCTCAGTGAAGAGGCCTACCTTTAAAAGACTATTTTCATGTATATTTTGCGCCAATAATTCAGTGCCTTATTGCATGAGGTACTTAGCCTCTGAATACGCTCAATCAAGTCCCTTCGCAATAGTTTCACTTTTTTGCAATCGATCCGTGAAAATTCTAGCTGTTTAGTTCATAAGCACATCCTTTGTAGCCAGACGATTTGCAATTTCAGATTATTTTTTATCAACTTGTCTCGAATCAGTTTATCTTCACCATAAGATCTAAGTATTTCTATGCACAATGTTTAACTTTCGGAAGGTGTTATTGTTACTTAAGTTTGCCCTTTCTTAAAAGCATTCACTGTGGAATTCTTGAGGTGAGTTTATGCAGATGGCTGATCGAAAATTGAGATAAATTTTCTGATCTATTTTCAGGCATTATTTTCTAGTTTAAATCAAGTCATCGCGAAAACAGCTTAAAAAAGCAAGGGCCATTCGAAGAGGTCCAGCCCAAATGATCGCTCTCATAGCTTGATATACTAAATTCGTACGATATCTTCACTCTCTTGAGCGATCTGTCAGCGCAGTGCATTCTCTGTTCCTCAAGTATCATGATTTTCAAACCAGGTCTTTCCTTAATATACATTTTTTTTTGAACCACTAAAGTGTGACGTCTGCTCTTTAAATGGATCAAATTGTTTATAGTTTCACATGAACGGCCTCCTCAAATGCAAATATCAGTCAATAGAAAAGATCAAGCAACAAGACAACAATCCTTGGGGCTGCTAGCGCTTTGATTCAAGTGTTGGAATCAATTTCCTCCACAGTAGGTCTCCTCTAACAAAAGTTTTGTAATCTTATTGTTCCATAAAGCCTCAGGCAGTTAACTGGAGGGACGCCACGAATAATTAGAATACAATTTCGTGCTTAAAGGAAAATTTGAACAATCAGCTAGCTTTTCTCTACTAAACCAACATATTGTCTATGCATTCGTGTACGGTTTGGTTCCCATTGTGGATTACCATTGTAGCAGCCTTCGATTAATTACTCTTCTTAATCGGTTCCTCAGATTTCTCTAATTGCTATCGTAATCCCGTATAAGACAAGAGGCTCTGATCAGGACTCCAGGGATTCTTTTTCTGGTCAGTAGTGATACTCTGAGATTATTCAGTCGCACTGCTTATGTTTGGTCTGGTACGAGATCCTTAATAAATGAACACCAAATCCGCTCTCACTGTGTATGGACGCAGCTGACGAAGAAGCCGCTGAAAGGGCATGCTTCAGTTGAGCCTTCAGAAACTGTGCGAAAAATCTATGAACATGCTGGGTCCTCGAGAGCAGCTAAAATAATGAGAACTGAACTGTAATGCCCATGTTTATGTCTCGAAAATTCCTCTTCCACCCATTTTAGGTAGGTATCAAGCCGAAGCCGAAACATTAAGCTAATAATTGCTAAACGCGACCCGGATAGCAGGGTGCTACGTGGATAAGTGAATGTTAAAAGTTTGCGTTAAACGGTTTTTATAGATTGATAACACCTATTTGCATGTTATTTATAATTGCTTTTAACTAAATGTTGACTCATAACTACTATAAGATTGACCGATGGTCATTTTGTGCTCATTCAACCCGGCTGTTATGAAGAAGAATATATCTGCCTGTCCATTGGTAGAAGGAGTTTTGAGAGATTGTTTTTACATTAAGTTGGTATTCAGACTGATAAATAAAGGCCAGGTGCTAAGTCCTTCGGGCTCAATTTCTTCTCCATCACTAGTATTTTCTAAGCGCAAAACTCTGATCTAGCAATCGTGAAGTCACTTCAGTAATGAGAAGATTAAATCAATCTTGAGCTGTGGCGATTTGGATTTTTTTTACAAGGACCCCACAACTTTGCTGGCAAAGTAACTGAGCATTTATACCCCAGTGCTTGACCTCTCCTTGCTTTTTTCATCACCGCAACGCCATCCCCGACGTAAGACGCTATCGTGCTGTCGAAGTGGCCGTATCTTGAATGTTTCAGATTTGATTACTTATGAGTGCCTCGCAAAAAGATCGGCTTCTGAATGAAAATTAGTATAACGATTGAGCAAACCTAGTCCACTTTTTCGTTTTTATAGTTCTTTATCTCTTTCTAACGAATCATCCCCTTGTGGTCACACAAGCGATTCCTCTTCTTTATTCACAGTATACCTCTCTTTGTGATACCGTGTCCAGACCGTCTGCAGAGACATAATTAATTTACCCTTAACAAATGGCTTTGAAGTTAAACAGTTCGGATAAATTTTAATTAATCAACCTTCTCCACCAATCACTCAAGTTATTTGACACTCCCAACTAAAGTTTAAAAGCGGTGGAATGACATTCCGGCTCATGTGATAGTAGCAACACTAACTATCAACCGAAGAATGATTAATTGGACTAATTTAGAGCCTTCCATCTTTCTGATGTTAAGGTACTTAGATGGACAGTACTGAAATATTTGACTTTCGAGCTAATAGGTTTAATATGAGTTGTAACATTTATTTAGTGGGAACATTCTTTGGTAGGCAGGCATTCTTTTAATCGGACAATTACATCACGTAGTGCTTGAACTGCCTGAGCCATCCACTGAAGATTGAGGCCAATACAGTCTTTAGTGAAAGTTACGATGAAGTCCCTGTGGGAGTTAGCTGGAATAAGCGGATGGTTCTTGGTAAATCAAAGCGTTCAAACTTATGTTTACCATCTACAATAATTAATTAGATTTCTAACAAATTATTCAGGTATTTTCAATTTTTTCCTCTAGTTTTAAGATGTATTGTTGCCTTAGTCTTCCATGGATAAATTCATTCTCATATCATGATGCACGAAGGAAAGTATCCATTCAGGTACCTGAAATTGAATGAAATCTAATGCATTCGGTTTTGAAGACAATTGTTTATCCGAGTCTTTTTGAGAGGAAATCACCTACCAATTATGGTTTTTCGTGGAAGAAAATGAGATCCAGGAACAAGATCTTGATTGATGACGATGACCTAGAGCGTTCTCTTCTCACGCCATCTCTCAGTAATATTTTCATAGATAGACTTGGTCAATTGATATAAACTTTGGCGAAGTAGTTCTGAGCCGTATTAAGCCGTGATTTAGTGTCCAACTGCTGCTGTGTCAATCTTTTTTTCAGTTTTGCTCGTCACATTGAATAAAATACGTTTCTAGTCATCGGTCTAATGAAAAACACACCAAGAGGAGAAGCACCAACATTTCGTGGTGCTTTGTTCATCACAGAGTCTCATTAACTTTCCTGGATGTGCTATGGAATATGGCTTACAGACGCTGTTAACTGCAGTAGTTTAGATACGGTTTTGTCAATGAATTGTTTTTCAAGCCTTACCTAGGCAGTAAAAGCACCGTGTTCGCCTATTTAGGCTCATTAATTTTGGTTGATAATAGCTGGCTACGTCTTTTTACTGACATTGAAAGTATTCTTTGCATGCTTGTAAGTTGGAGAACTCTTGGGAAATGCAGCTCGACTATTAGAAGATAAGTAAATGGGAGCATGAACTCAAATTTGATCACATTGATATATTCGAGTATTATAACAGCATTTTTTTAAACTGGCAGATCTGATTTGCCTTCATGACTGTCACGAACAGAGGCAAGCTTAGGGCAAAAATGTGTTTCATCGCAACAGCTGCAGAATGATAATTATTTCTAAAATTTACGGCTTCGTTAGATTTCCGATTGAATGGTACGATTGTTCCGCGTACATGTTGACCACCTTAATCTCTTTCATTGCCTACACAAACCGCTATTGGGGCCTTTTTCAAGCGCTAATTAGTGAATCATCTTCAACCCCACCGAAGTAAAACTTCAGTCAGGCACTGCTGCTGATTAGCATCACTTACGCTGCAATATCAATGACCTAACCGCAATAAAGCTTGGAGGTTTCAAATGCGCATACAACGGAGAATGGTTGTTTATGAAAAGACTATATGTAAATGGTCTTTTTGATATGTTATTATAAATTGAGTTAGAGAAGCTGGAAGGAATAATGCAAGAGTTGGTCGTTTGTAAATAGCTCTGGAAGAGTCAAAGACATTAGTAAACTTAAATACATTTTGGCCATTCAAACGCACTCCCCATAAATTTAACTAGCCCACCGCGTGATGTTGATTATCTTTTGAGCTTCGAAGGTGTTGGGAGATTAGTGAAGATCTAGAAGACCGACAATATTTTGCTGTTCCATGTAAATAGAAAACGCATATTTATTAATGCTATGAAAATCAGTTGGGACTTTCTATCAAAAGGTGTGTTTCATTCAGGCAATAGGAGACGTAGAATGCAGCTCAAGTACCAATCTTTCATATTTTCTGGCCTCGTAAGTGCTGAAATCTGCATACTTAAGCTACAGATTGACAGTCGTCCTCACTAAGTTAACGTTCTCTGCAGCAAAAAGTAGGATGAGCACGCACCCGCTGCGATGGGGCTGTCAAAATCGCATCTGGTCCATCAGATGGCACACGTCTGAAAGCACGAGCAGCCGTTCGAAAATTGCCATGACTCCATAAATTAGTTCAGTATCAGTTTGTAATGCCAGGACCTAAAAGAAGCATCTCATCCAGAAGACACGTTCCTCTAGTTTATGTCCTGCTGTGTATTTATGGACATGGATGCGAGCAGTTCTCCATGTGGCCGGTGGATTCGTCCAATGGGTATAAATCAGGTATTAAGATCAGTTTGAGAGGTCGTAACACCAAACGCCAGTTTTACTGGCTAAGCTTAGCTTCCTTAGTCGGTAGCACATCTAGGATATCATGAATGAATTTCTCTGCTTTTTAACAGTCAAACAGGGTGTAACCTTCATTCTAATAAACATATATACTGCTGTTTACTTTTACCATTGCCTTTTTAACAGGCCTATTTTATCTCCATTCGCTCTCCCAATTATAAAATTGAAAATGAAATCGGATCAGTTCTATTTGTAATAATAGTGTAGCATTGCAAAAAATGGGCTCATAGATCAAGTATTAAGCCACCTCAAGGGCCAAAAATGGCATTTATGATCCGGATACAAAATTTTAATAAATTTGACACCCATTCGTCCGGTTTTCTTCATCTCATTTTTTGGCTTTTATGGTTATAGGGATGTTTGTAGTTCGTTTATGTTCCTAAAACAACGTGCATAAGTCCAATTTCCCCTTTGCATTCATCTGCACATAAAGAATCTACCTGGACTGTGCTGTTTTTAAAACTTATTTTCGAACGGATATTGACCAATCGGGATTAGGTGAATGCAGTCTTTGATGTTCATGATTTATCGTCATGGCAATAACCAGTACACCACAATTGCATTATCTGAATACTTTGGCTTATTCTTTTCTGAAAGGCGTGCAACTCTGCTAGACAAAAATTGAGACATCTCTAACTCAAATGGAGTTTTTAGGTCAGCATATTTGCAAGAGGTACTATACTTTTCACAAAACACAAAAATCTACAACAGAGAGAGAACCCAAAAATGTCGAGTAGGAAAGCGAGTTTCTAGGTATCAGTCTTCTGGGATAAAGAATCGCTTTTATACAAGGTCAGTCTTAAATAAGGAGGGGAAAGGATAGTGTTATGGAATCCGCCATGGGATCTGCATGTAAGTCATGCATTATCAGTAGCATGACATAAACCTCATTAAAATAATACCCGAGTTTAGGAACACAGAGGAAGGTGCAGAGCATTTCCTTCGGAGCAGATCATAATATGGATGTAATGGTGGCTGTTTAAAGTTTGTGAATACTTTAATTGGGTGGTAATTTGGGTTGGCCTCAGAATCGGCTCCAAGATGCTCTGGCTATGCGCGAGAAAAGTCTCATTTCTTCAAACCTACTCTCAACCTCATCGTGGTGACCACCGGTAACCCCAGGGGCAACTCTGGGGATTGATGAGAGGGGCGGCCGGGTAGGACTAATCACCCACCGGACGTATTTAATTAGATTATGCCAGCAGAAGTACAAGAAGTGGCCAGAGAACCGCAGACGTCGATAAGCGCTTTTACAGTCTTCTGTGTTAACTGTTGTGTGCTACGTTCTGTAAACGCTATTTGTACTTCTGTTGTACCCCTTATAAGTCCTTAGGTCTTGCCCTAATGGGTGGGGAGTAAATAAAAAAAACCCTTCACTTCCTAACAGATAAATTGAAACGGAGATGAATTGGTGACGTTTGATAATAGCGCGTTGTGATGATCATTGCGAACAGATTTATTTAGATGGAGAACGGGTCATGCTGTCTATTTGATGCAACATTTCTGATTCTCGATGGTTTTCAGCGGGATGATGGAATAATAAAATTAATGGTAAACTTTCAATTTTCGTTTCCGGACTTAGTCGCACTTCCCTTTGTATGTTTAGTCAGACTTCAAGCATTAGAAAATTGGTTTTATAGAGATTGCTGAGTACTAACTTATATAATGGGATGAGCTTCCAAGAACCCTTTCCAACCGTGGTCGTTTGAACATTTTCCAACGTAGTCAATAGCATCTGGCTGAAATTCGAACCTAATCGAAACGAATCGGTTTACTGCCCTAAGCTAGCCTAATAGCCTCTTTTATTCTGGAAAGCGAATTGACTTTTTGAAGCACTAACTCTCCTGAATTTCATAGGTATTATTCATGAAGCAGATTTTGAATTATTTAGTCAATCTGAAACGTGGATAAAATTCAACGGGGATGCCAAATTCGATTTTTGCGCTGTCAACATACAAGAATTGCCAAGTGGCAAAAAATGTAGTCTATTTGAATTGCCAACACTGGAGGTTTTGCTTTAGTTTGCAATCTGCAAGGCTTAGAACGCGTTGCCGTAAGTCACTTATTGGTGTAATGTATAGCATGTCCTAACTGTGCTCAGAATTTCCCTGGCAAATTTTAAATTTCTCATTCAGTTTTGGAAACCTTTTTGAAGGCAACACATGGAGAATAGGCAAACGTTTGTCGTACACTTAATCAAAAGAGTAATAAATGTCAATTTCACTATAATTTTAAAATCGTTTCACACAGAACAGACTATTTTCTGGTAGCTCTAGAGCCTAGATTCCGATGGATAATTTACGGGATCATTTGGCGTGAAAATTCTTTTTACTCCTGCTCCAATCATTTAAAGGTTTGTCCAACGTGCTCTCACTTTCTCAAGGTGCGGAAGAGGATGGTAAATTCAATAAATCAGCCATTAGAATTGGCAGGTTTCAGTAAAAATTATCGTCACCTCCTCGCGATCCTGCCGTGATAACGTCTACTTTCTGTGTTACTTGAAGTGGGTACCTAACGAGGTTGGCGATGGTCAACGATTTCTGGCTAGCCAGTCAAAAGCATGGTTCAGTAGTTTTGATCAGCGTCGCAACCCCCTAATACGTAGTAGCTAGTTTGCCTACGAAGGAGAAACAGAGGTGTGGGGCACTCAGTCAAATGGACATAGGGTCTTCGAGCTTAATGAAACGTGGACAAGAACTGGGCAAGGCTACGATGACTGAAGAGGTGATCTTTTGAAAATCTCTGGAACTTTGGACAATCACGGGGAGGCGATATCCTGCGGTAAATGTGCTGGGTGGGATAAGTCGGGGAAGATGTTCATTAAAGAACTACATTCTCTTCTTCTCTGAGCGCTTTACTAAAATAAACCGCACCAAAATACTGCATTTTGATTACAATGCTCAAAAGAAAAGATCCACCGATATTAAGTGGACCCATATATCGCCAACTGGAGCGAAAGCTCAATCTGAGGTGCTTGGATGATGAAAATACAGTCAAAGCAAGATCGCAGTCGTCTAAAAGATTCCAAACTAAGTGGATACCATGAGGGCAGTTCAGTATCCTGAAAAAGTTTTCTATCAATAGAAAGTAACGCTTCTGGTCACGTGTATGAACGCCGGCGCCGCGTCACTTGCATTGCCTTTACCACTATTTAAAGAATACCCACATTTAATCAGTAAGCACTGCAAGACGTAAAGATTTATTTGAAGGACTGGCGATTTATTAAGGAAAGGGTGTGTAGCATTAAGAACTTAACTATATTTTGTCCTCCTAAATTATTCTGATTTTCTACAATTCTTTCTATTTTGACAGCGAGATTTTTTGTGATCCTCTTGAACCAGAGCCACTTTGTATTCTCGTGGTTCTATGAATAGATGTCGAACTTGTGAATTTTCAATAAGCTCTGATGTCGATGTCTTGAATAAACTACCTAAAGTGATGCAGGAGGGGCTTAAACCCACCGGGAATCCAGCATTCATAAGTCCTCGTTTATGCCTGACACCAGGCATCTCTTGAAGGCGAGGCAATTCTGGAACTTTCCCACAAGCACCCTCTTCAGCTTGTCCTGAGCCGTTTTGTAGCACTTGGCTTGGTGACATCAAAAGGCCTAAACTTTTCTGCAATCAATTTCAAATCAACAACTTTCGAGGGTGTTCTCGACTAAAAGTTCTGTTGTACGAAAACCAAAATAAATTAAGTTTAATACAGGCGTAGTACCTGTCCGCGAAATTCGACTACCAATTCGTGTCGTCAACATAGAAACCAAGAATACAATTTAAGCTGATCTACCGATAAGAAGGCATTTTGTCCAATCTTCCATTTAGAATCTCGGTACAAAAAACCATCCCACGAATAAGTCAGTGGTGAATTAATGTTAACTAGATAGATTAGACCAGGCACTCAAGCTAACGAATCAGTCGTCTGACCGCCCACATGTAGACAGGCATCTCATTATAACTCATGGGACGGGAGAGATTATGGCAGAAAAAAAGATGCAAGAGAGGGAAATAGGTAAATTTTACTTGGAATCGTCTATTACACCATGATACATTCACTCAGACAATCAGTCCAAGAGGAGGAAGGAGCGGTCAGCGCAGAACTGAGTTGAAACAAAGGAGGGAAAAGATAGGAACCGAATTTCGAGATGAAGAAAGAAGTATATAAAGTCACATAACAGAGCTCAGTATTTTATACGTCAGTGGGGAAGGGTTGGGCGTAAAGGTGGCAGTTTTAGTTCTCTCCAAATATACTATTTAGTAAATGCACACAAAAAGAGGCAGACGGTTTTCGAGAAGCGAGCATTTAGGCCATTGCTCCCGGGATACTAACACCGACTTCGGCCTCTAGAAGCTGCAGAAGTGGTAATCGATGGACCGTACAGAGAAGGGAGATCTCACAATTCCCGTGTTGACGACGCAACTGAAAGACCAGCCCATCGGCAAGGTCCCTAGAAAGCGCCCGATCCGTGACTACCTGCCATACCTGTTGTCCTCCAGGAGCTACTGGGGGCCCTGGAGGTTTGTACTCTCCTCCACTGCCGTTTCCATCTCCATTACCGGCGATGGTGAGAGGTCTACGGTGTCGCTGAGCGATGTTGCGGGCTACAGTGAGGGCGTTGGCAGCGGTTGCAGCATCCCGTTGAGGCGTGGACGCGGAGGGATTGAAGCGTTCAAGGAAGGTGAGGGGTGAGAGACCAAAAGTGATACAAGTTGCGAGATGATCGATTACAGAGTCAACTGGATGACGGGACTGTTGACGTGTTGCTCGAAGGTATTTCTGAAGAGGACGGATTAGAGTCGGGAATACTGTTTGAGCAGCCTCGTAGGGATCAAAGGACTTGGTTCCACCGCCACTCACCACACGACCATTGCCTGAAATTCGAAAATCAGACTGAGTACACCAAAGATGTATTCTTATGTGAAAAGTAATACTACAGAGCAAATGGACGGAATTTATACCAGACTTGTGGTTCTACCGGCTAAACTAACCCTTGACCTTTCCATTTTATTCTATGTAAAATATCGAGCTTTGAAGAATTAATGCGTTCTCAGTCGCCTAAGAAAAAGGTGTCAAAATGAAGAAAATATTGGTTTCGGCAAAATTTTAGCAAACAAGAAGATACCATTCTATGGAAGTTTAATCAGAAGATTCTTATTTGAAGGAGCCTTCCATTCTGCTTGATTAAGGAATTTGAAGAATGAACATTAAAGCGAAACTCCAGGTAGCACAGCGCCGGTCAAATTTAGAATAAATCTGCAATTCAAATTAAATGTTCATGACGCTTCGCTTCGCTTCATTTGGGCATTGGCAAAATTTCCAGCAGCCCATTACCATTCGGTAATCTTGCAGACGTTCATCATCTCACAAATTTTAGCTCTATTGGGCCTTATTTTCCATTCTTTTCTTCACTGTCTAGCATGAAAAGTCTGAATAGAAATATTCCTACCCTTTTTTTTATGAATCTTGTAACATCCAAGAACTAGACGCATTTTATAGAAATGCCACAAACTGACATTTATACTACCAGATGTCTGTCAAAGCAACTATGTTAAAAATTGCACGTTTCTCAATCTTATCAGCTTCAATAACCAAATGCATTGTTATAAATTCTTATTTCGCCACGCTTGAAAAAACTTGCAGTTATTATAGCTTAATCACGAACTGTAAAAATGGGTGCTTCAACTGGAAAAAACTGCATACATTTGAAGACACTGTTGACAGTAGTAGAACGTCAAAAGCACTTGGTAAGCGCGTGAGAGATTGCAGTAATGCTAGCAAAATCGGTCGGTTCCAGAAATGATATTGACCACCGATCAGAAGTTCAGACATTAAGGACAATGGTGCTTCTTTTCACATTATTCGCCTAACAAAGCACATTTAGATGTTGCAAAAGTGGGACCCAAAGCGAAAAGGTGTATGTCAGTAAAAGGATATCCTATCCCTACAGGGCGTAGTTGGGTAGAGTCCTAGACTTTTCCATGAAAAAAAAATGACTCACAGGAGGATTTCTTACAAATGAAAGCCAGGTGTCTCGCAAACAGTAGGTCTTAATCGAATTAATCGGTTTGAGCTGCAAGGGAAGGCTGGGGACGGAACGTCGCGGTGGCAACTTGAAATAGCAGAGAGAGCAATCTGATTTATACAGGTTGTTCAAACTTAAGGGTGCCCTCTTCACTGCTTGGAGCAAATTTTTTGTGCTATAGTTGTTCTGAATACCGATAATCCCATAAGAAAATGATTCTCGCCTATGATTTTAAGCTGCGGAAATCCGCAATCAGTTACCTTGTAGCCAAATGAAAAAAACCTTTAAAATACTGCTCCTTTGCCGACATTACGCAGTTAAATTAACTATATTAGATTCAAACGTTTCAACAGTAAATTAAAATTTTAAATCGGATGAAATATCTGGCCAAAATATGATCTATTTATTCGTAAAATTCCGGATTTGAATATACCTTTCAGAAGTAACTAAAGAAACTTCTAATTAAAATCTGAAAATAGGTAGATCATAGAAGATTAAATATAGTCAAACGCGGTTTCAAACAATTCAGGTGCCTCAGAAATTGCTGGGGAAAATAAAAATATTGGTTTGCTATTATTTAAACCTTAAGTAGAACTTAACTCATCTATATGAGAGTTTCAACATCTTGAGTCACCAATTTTTATCGAACAGAAAGCTGAAAATGAAAAGAATTTGACCAAAATAGTTTAAGATTGGATCATCCATTTTAGGTCTTAACTATTATTTGCAGCTAGTTTTAATAGTTACAGCGATAGAAATAACTCCTAATAGTAATAAAAGTAAGCAATTCTCATATTGGAGACCCTACGAATGAGCCTACATTTGGCAATATCTGCTTAGACCAGTGTCGGTGATCACTCCAACCACACTGTAGACTTCAAATTGCAAGTGTCCAATCACCATAGCTCAAGAGGTACAGATGAGTCCGAAATAATTCACAGGCGATGAAAAAGAGTGCCTTTGTATTGCCGGGAAACGAATTGAAATAAACAGAACTTAAACTCAGTCAAAGTCTTCATCATAGAAGAATGTGAAACATCGATAGCTATATAAAAATATTTTAATCTTTCTAAAATATTTTAGTTGAATAAATGGGTTCGGAATGCAATGAGAGACAAAATTAAATTTGTCGGTTCCAGGACTCATTACACCATACTAATTTGCGGGATTTTTACCGAAGAGCTTGACCCAAAGGATTGGGAATTTCACAACACAGAGCGGGAAAATGAATCCTCAGGTATTTGCTTCAAATCTATGCGAGTTCAATGGAAGTACACCCTCATTATGGAATCTGGGCTCGTGTGAAAATAGACAAATACGGGCTGAAGTGTGGGAATGGCCGAAATTGAGATTAGCCGCAAGCGTGGTGCTGATATATATGTTAGCTCTGTCGAAACTCTGGTGCACAAGATGGGACAATCAGGAGCTGTCTTCAGCCAGTTCCCCTCTCGCCAGGTTGATGATTCATTCCTTCGCCGTCGAACGATGGATAAGAGAAGGCACGGACGCAAATCGCGCGTTATAGCTCACGTATCTCGCGTGCGCGCTATTCGGCTATCGATCCGCTCGGAAATTCAGGCCTGCGTCGTTCGTAAACAGCTGACGCTGCAGTGCGGCGTAGTCTTGCGCACGCGCTCCTGTGTGCGGCGGTAGTGGCAGCAACAGCGGCGACTAGACAGCCCCGGCAGTAGCACACACCGATGATGGTGATGGAGAGAAGTGATAAATTGGGTTCCTATCTCCTTCTTCTGTTAATCTTCTTTGGCACGTATATACAACCCTTGTCGTATACAAACTCGTCGATTCTAACTTTTGCATCGATTTTCAGTGCAATAAGGCGACGTGTTGCCAAACTTTCCGAATTTGGGGCTTACAAATGGACTCATATTTTCCCTATTGCTTACTTGAGCCGTAGGATCCGCAAAATGAACGATTCGGCTTTTTACTAGCGAGGAGAGTTGTCGAACAAGCGAGCCATTATGAGAATACGATACTATTAGTTAGTTTTGTGTGGATATTTTTTTATGAATATGGAAGAACAGCTGTATACACACACCCATGAATATAAAAGGTTTATTGCAGAGAGAAGTTCATGCGTTCAGTGGGTTTTCTTTACCAATTGGTGTACCGTAAGGTGCTTACAATTTCATCAAGCATCCGATCCCTTCGAAAATGTAAGTGCGGGGAATGAGCCCCTAAGTGGAAAATGCTGGCGGACAAGAAACGTTTTAACTACGTTGTCCGTGGCTCTACAGGGACGTTTCGCTGCTCACTAGCAAACCTAGAAGTTTATAGAAATTACGTCGTGGAAACTCAGCAGGTACCGAATTCACATAACGTCTATCTTTTTTGGAAATTTTCCAAGTCGAGGCGCGAGAATGAATAATGTGAATGTTGGCTTTACACATAAAAAGGAACTAACATGGAAACATGGAAATTCGCCAACATCATCTCAAAGCGTTAGAAATCTTTTCAATTTTGTGATTAGAGTTGGCTTTAATTTTACGGAAGCTCGAGGTAGAATTTGAACAGTTGTTTCACCTTGTAAAATCATAAAAACGACATAAACGGCCTTGGGCAATCAAAAGAATTTTTATTCGCAACTATTACCACATGCCGTTTTTCGTGAGAAAGGAACGCCTTAGCCGAACGCTCATCGCGTCATGCAGTCGGTGGTTTACAAGACTCGTCAGATCTTAAGTGGCAGCTGCCCTTTTAATTCATCTGCGTTAACGTTGATGGATGGAAATCAAACCTTGCAAACTCGTGCAAGTACGATGACTCGTCGAAATTTATTTAACTATACGTGTTTGAAAACAAGGCCTGCAGTCTACCATAAATGATAAGCGTGTGTGTTTCGATTCCAATTCCAAGAAAATCGAGCTTCACGTACCGTGTGCTAACATATCGACTGGAAAACAGTCGGCCCGATTGCGGAAACAGCGTGATGCAAAAGTGGCTTTAACTTCGCTAAAGAAGCAATGAAAAATTGGTGAGAAAATAGGCCGAATCCGAAAGCAAGCGCTTTATCTTATAGCAGCAGGTACTGGGTATTGCTTTTCATTGGCGATTGGGGATTAACTCCTTGTTTTTTGACACCGGCTTCTACAGTCGATAAAGTATTTTGGTTTGATTAGACCTTACTATCGAACACTTGATAGTTCTGATGCTTATCAGTTGACTCTCCTTTTCAACAGGTAGCTGTGACCTACCATGAGTAGAACATTAGTCCCAAATGTAACAAGACATCAATGAGCGTCCAAATATATTCAAGGATCAGGTGCAGTTGTTTAAAAGCTTCACGATGGAGATCCAGCGGTGCAGTCCAGATGACGTGGCCAAATTAGAATCCAGTTCAAACGAATTCGCTCAAATTTACGAACTTTTTCATAACAAGAAACTTCAGAAGAAATGCGACCATTTTAAGGCTTTTGCATCCCGAAAAGATAGAGAAAGTAAACGTATAGAGAATCAAGCTGAGCCAAAAATATAGTTGTGACAGATTACAACCTATTAGTTTGGGTTTAGAAGAGGCGTTTTGTAATTATGCTGAAAGAAAAGGGGTTTCCCTCCACTACTATTTTGCGCTGATATCACTTAGGCGCTGGTGATAAGGCAAAAGTAAGTATCTGCATGACTTGACAGAAATATCTTTGGTCAGAAAGCTACCGATATAAGATGCTACTATTAATATAATTAGTACTGTTTCTCAAGCGGCCACAAACTTAGGCAAACAGATCTCGCACAAGTGAAAATGTTTTTCTATTAAAAAGCCTAAGAACTTTTCGCCTAACCAACATGCATCAGCTAATTCTGAAAGGTGCGAAGTGCTGGAACCAAAATAGAAGACATAGCGTCGGAACTTCAAGGTGGAATAAAGCTTCTAGCTAATAAATTTTCAAGAAACTGGTAGATATACTTTCAAATATGGTATCTGAAATTCAGGAGCCCGTGTTGTAACGAAATTCGTAAAGTTAAGAATACATTATTCAAAGGCACAAATATTTGCGACTTTATTGCAATTTGATTTTTGTATAATTTCACAAGGTATTCGATTTATTCAAGTCACTAATAGGGAAGGAAAAGAGAGTGCTTTTAACTAAAGCAAAAGTGAATAACCTGATTGATCGTAAAACTACTTGATTGATTGCTTAAACCAGCGAATTCGAAATTATTTAAATGTTCTTACCATTCTGAAAACCGGAAAATCCGCCGGTCGTAACAATAGAACTTCCAGTCGTGACACCAATCTCCTTAGCCATGCGATTGGCGTGCGCGAAAGCATCCTCCACAGCAAGAAGTAGACGCATTCGACGCTTCCGAACACGTTTCTCCGCCTCCATCTCGTCGTAGAGACGAGCCGAAGCTGACGGACCACTACCACCGCCTCCACTCTGCAGATACAAAAAAATTTCATTAAATTCAACCAACACCTGTTTTATGGAAAATTACGGTCAATTTCATGATTTTATTGGCTTTCTTAAAACAAAAAAAAAATTATTTGTTAATCGAACAATCAAAAAATGACAGTTGGTACTACAGAGTAGTTTAGGCTTGCATCCCATCTGATTCAATCAGGCGTCAACAATAGAGAAAAAACCAAAAAATAGCTTTGAACTGAGGGCTATAGAGTTTTTTTGTGTGCCTAAAGCAGTGCTACTACCTGCACTGACGATGTCCTCCATTGTGTTAGTTCAAGAGACCGTTTCTGGAGAGGAATTTCAATTAATGCCTTTCACCATCTAGTCAAAGGACTAATATTCATTCTTCTCGAAAGAAGCATAGGCCAAACCAGTAAAATTAAACACTTCCACAGCCATGCCATGGCATTAAGTCCTCTTTCACTTAACAGAAGTTAAGACAGGCACTTAGAAAGTAACAACATGCTTCTAATTTAATTAGATTTGAAATGCCTACCAGGAAGTACAAAATGGTCAATCGGACTTTTGAAATCGATGAAAGAGGCCCAAATTGGAAATAACGATATACCCTGAATGTTCCTTTTCCATTAAAATAGTTCAATCACTCTATGGGATGTTTATTGAATAAGTTTCGTAATCCTAAATGAACAACACTTTTCTTAGGTCAATCTCTTCCGCTCCTAAATATTTGGCGGCGCTTGCCTGTACAACGGGGGCTGGTAAGCATATCCAAATATATATTGAAGAAACGTGCCTTGGAGAGTGGGACCTCACATTTGACTAGTGCGCGAAAAAATTGGTAACCATTCTTACGGCCGGCATGATTATCGCAGTAATGGAAGCCTAATCGACGCTAACCTTAAAAATTACAACAAAAGCCGACGTTAGAAGGCGGTGAAGGACATCATTTTTGTGGGACGCAAAATAATCCACCAATAGAAAAGACCTACGCGCTCCAAGGCGGCTTCTCCGAACCTCCCAATCAATAGCTTCAAGGAAATTTCCCTGAACAAATAATTGAACAGATAAAGCAGGCATTTTAACAATGAGAGCATATTCTTCCCTCTTAGGAAAGCAGATGGGGCAAAATGTGAGGTCTCGAAAAGTGAATACCACGAATATCGAATATTCCAGAGTTTACCGTTTGGTTACCACCAGGAGTCTGAGCACCGCCATTTTTTTCACGACCGTCCACATCATAGAATTTGTACTTGGAGCCCCCAACATCTCCGCCGACTCCCGCACCGGGAGCCGCATTTCCATCACCCCCATGTACTCCGCCACCACCGCCGCGTTTATTTCGACGACTGCTAGACGAGAACAGCGGCTGCGTGTAGACCTATTACGATACAAAAAAAGCACTTAAATAGACCGCTGCCCTACAACGCAAAACAGCAATACACATTCGAGTCAACGGGTAAGAATTGATTTGCAAAACGTAATCAAGGATATTTTGAATTTCGATGATAAAAGAGAATAACGATTGTATGAGAAAGTTTTGAAAAAAATTTGTGCAAAAGTCCGGGGATTTCAGTAAACGATATCAGTAAAACAATGAGCAAGTATAGTTTAAAATTTAAATGGTTAAAATGGGAGTAATTCATTAAACTCTCCAGAAGATGATAATGAGAAAACGATTTTACATGAAAATTCAATAATCAATTCTACAAAATAAAATCGCGTACTGTGATTGAGATTTGTGCGATCACTTTATTTTGGATATCGACATGACAACAATCAGCTAGATCCATTCAGCAGACTGATAACTCGTGCACGCTGGGTGGTCTCAATGGGAGATATAACTGCTGACATGGCTCAATCAATTGACAATGCAACTCGAATGACGTAGACAAGCGTTTAGACCCGAGAGCGCAATGAGCAGTCTCGAAATCACACTCCAAATTTGCCAGCTCCTGTATTATAACTAAGATTTTGAAAACGATATCAACAAATGTCTTCATGAAAATGTCGGGTGAAGTGATCGGTGGGCTTAAATGATGATCTTAAATACGATTTCTAAAATCGGAATAATGAAAAAAATATTTGATGCAAAAAACGATGTATGACAAATTTCAGACATGAAGACAAAGTTAATTTAATTTTCCAATGTCATAATTCTTTTAGAAAATAACGCGTTATACCAATTGGCGTTAGGGAATGTGGTTGTCGGAAAAAGAAAAGGCTGTATAAATTCGCTTTCCAGTACAAGAAATGTATATTCAATATCTTATATAACGTAAATCTGCGCCTCTGTTGAAGGAAGTGTTGTCTTCCAACTTTCTTCTTAGCCATTCCTTCGCAAACCAATATCAATCGAATCGAAAAAATGATATTTTAGTGATTGCCGCTCCCACTTAGTAGCTTTAAGGTCCGAGATTAATATCTACCTGGAGTGCGGATTGTCTGATTTTCAATTTTTCTTCAAGCCAGGACTCGAATTTAACTGCTGGTGCAAATGTTCCCTATCTGATTCCGTAACTTATAATAAAGGCACTCTGGGGCAGGAAAGGGGGGGGCGATATTGTTAAGCGAACTCAAGCAATTTTAAAGCCTTCAATATTAAAAGTCGACATTTCGGAGGCACATGGAAGAACGAAACAGCTACTGCATTTGTACACTCTAGTTCAGATTTTTTGTTGACAACCATCAAAACGAAGCTGGCGAAATAGTCACAGAGGCAATCAGAAAGCACAATATACAAATAAGGTATCAGTTACAATGGTGCCTTCTTTGAAACTTACAGCATAATTTATAAAAAAAGGACCAAAGAAATCTAAAAACTGAACATGTCTACCCGGCTCATCTCTCACATTTATCAAATGCAACAGATACATGGCACTGTTCAAAGATGTTAGAGCAATGCTACGATAAACGTTGTACGCAGAGATACTTTGCCTTGATCAAATTTTTCTGCATCACGGTGCATAATTTTGCACAAACAAGGATTTGGGGTGATAAAATCAATACTCCTTAAATGAGGTCCTCTATAAACTAGACCAGAATCTAGCAGATGCACCTAAATCTTATCTACGGCATTGATAACTTATTGTCGACTGGTGTTGAAGGATCCAGATTTTCATGTTATTACCGATTAACAATGAAAGTAATTTTAGTTGAGTATTCGGGGAACTGCACTGGAAAGTCAACTATTACTTCGATTTCACATTAGGATGATACATCGAAAATCCATCGAACTACTGCTTGATGGTCGGTAAATTTACTACTCTCCGGTTAGAATTCCTCGACTATTTATTAATAACTCGCAATTGCGCTTCATTGTAACTTACTGTGGGCCTTAATACGAAAATGTTAAATAAAGAGTAGCACAATAAATATTTACATGACCTAGCTTGATGACATACCGTGAAGTCCACCATATACATTTGCAGAATTTCCAGAGCTGCCTTCTGAAGAGACATATCACCAAGTCGGTAAGTTTTAGAGGCACCATCAGGTGATCTAACAACATGAACTGCATACTGCGCTCTCAGACGTTGGAATTCCAACAGGGCAATTCCCGAGAAGTTGAGGAAAAGAAGGGCATCAGATAAGCTGTTAGAAAAGAGGACGATCGATCCATAATCCCGTCTTCGAGGTTGAAGTATTCTGACACTGTAGAAAAGCCAAAACGCGAACAGAATAACGAATATCAGACACAGAAAGAGACTGCGCCATAGTCGTACTCTTGGATACGCTTTTCGTGCTCCGCTCAGAATGGGACAATGTGGCGCTGTGAGGATCCAGGTGCCAAGAGTCAGTAGCGCCAGTTTTACAGCCATGCCAATTAGGTGACCCTCACACGTATGATCACATATGTCTGTGCCCCAGCCGACGTAGGGGAGATAAGGGAATATCACCATTAGAACTGGAGAACAAATGGAACAAAAACCCAGACCAAAGTAGATCAAAAATCTGAAGAGCCTGGAACAAGTGTGGTTTGGGAAATCGTCTATCTCAGTACGAATGAGGGCGGCAGCTGCTCCACCAACGCAAGAATTTGGACTATTATTGATTCCAAGGGAGGCTAAAAGGCCGTACCTAGCGCCGAATCGAGACATATTTTCTGCACTGAGACCCGTCTCGCTAGTTGCACCGGTAACGGCTGTGGCGTTCTCTACCCAGGCATTTTCATCGTGACCATACTGATCTATTTGCTGGTTACCACCCCTGTTGCTGGAGGCGGGAGTATGAGCATGAGAGATCTTTGGAACAATACCACTGCCATCCAAGGCAATAAGGGGTTGGTTGGACTGGCTTTGCGGATACGATTGGTTTGAAGAGGGTGCAAGCGGTTGCATTGGAAAAGTACCAGGTGGCTGGCAACCAGACATCGGAGATGGGCCCGACCAACCCATCATGCCGATGCATTGTTGAGAAAACATGGCTGGTGAGTTGTAGGGAAGAAAAGGGGTATTAGAAAGCTGAGGTGCATTCCAATTGGGATTATATCCAGGATGTTGTGATATAGCCGATCCCTGGGAAGGAAATAACGGGGCCTGACTCACTGACATTACACGGCCTTGCAGTTCTGTGTGGTGGCGGGGAACCTCGCCCGGATAAGTACAGGTGGGAGGCATAGGCTGAGGAAAAGTCATTTGTAATTTAGGGTCTGGACCTTGCGTTGAAAAGTTTTGCATAACAGCTTGTTGCTGTTGGCGGTTGGAACCGCTCTTTTCACTCCGATTGCTAATAACACTATCCTGATCCATGAGAAAAGTTAAATTGAACGTTGCCACGTCAAACGCTTTGATAGGATCGAATGAAATCTAAGATTCAACGTCGTGGCCCAGTAACATGTCAAGGATTGATAGCACCTAAGAGCACTTCACAGTGCTCTTGCAAAACACGCCTATCAGTAGCAATTAGCGTTGAGAGTCGGTCGCTTAAAATTTTAGCACAACAGCCTTACCAGCGGTTTGGACAATTAAAACAAATAAAAATTTTAATTGAAATAACAGTATATGAACCATCTGATTTAAATTTCCTAATATTTCAATTTTTTAATCAAAGCAGTTTTGAATTATAGAGTTTTTGAAATTTTTAGGATTTTGCTACATTTTTTTAAAAATTACTTAATGATATATTTCAGAAAATCGTCAATTCACATCGAACTTAAACATTAGGGTTAACAATGAATATGGAATTCAATTAAGTTGTTTTTTGGAGGGGCGATTTAAGATGTCTATGAGAAGGGCAACTCACAAAAATAGCTGGTATTCTGGAAATAGTAAGCTTTGCACCATCAAGTTACGGCTATAGGAGATGATTTGGACCGGCAACTTTCCCAATGGCTTGATGGGGCTTCATGCTCCCAGAGTCCTGCAAGGGCAATAATTGCTCCGTATGTACACTTTGACATTTATTTTCAGTCATGCTGGTTACTTCTATTCTGGAGAATGTGCTTCATTCGCGTACAGGCAGATTAATCCAGCACTAGTGTAAGAATTGGTTTTTGGCTTACTGCTACTAAACCTAGCAAGCGGATTTTTGTTTTGGGTCCCTCACATCACTTTTACTTAGATACCTGTGCGATTTCCGAAGCAGATGTATTTGAAACGCCTTTTTTCAATATGCATATTGATAATGAAGGTAAATTTAATGGATTTTTCGGTTCATCTGAGTAGTTCGGAAGAACTTGTTAGCTACAGGAAAATTTTTAAATCTCGATATTAAGAGGGATGAAGACGAGCATTCCCTCGAAATGCAGTATCCATATCTTGCAAAAGTCTTCGAATCGTAAGTCTAACTGTGGTTGGGCGGATACTTCTTGGCAGTTTTATTCGGCTAACATTTTGCAGACGTGCCAACGATTTTACCATTGTTCCTATTGTGGTGGGTAGTTTGTCCTTCTCCACTGAACAGGCTTTTGGCGAGTTATTGGCTCCTTATCTTGCGGACGCTTCTAGCCTCTTCGTTATTTCTTCTGATTTCTGTCATTGGGGTGAGTTTATCGAGAAGAAATATTATCAATATTATTGTTTCATTTAGGTTCTCGTTTTGGCTACACGTACTACGATAAAAACTCGGGTGAAATATGGGAGTCAATTCAAGATCTCGATCATAAGGTATTTTTCTTAATCTGGTTGATTTTTTTTTGATGTATTTGATCCAATGTGCGCCAGAATCTAATATTCTCAATCTACTTAGTACTTTTCCGGGAAATTCAGCCAGCTATAGAGGTACTTTTATTTGCAGCTCCATGTTTTTCGTGGATTTGGACGGTAATATTCGTCAGCTTTTCAGCTGGCATCAGAAAAGAATCCATTTTTGTCGCTATAGCACTATTTTTTCTCACCATTGCAAACCTTGGTGACAACTAGACCTTTGGTATCAGCATATTGTGGCGGTTCTAAGAAAGAGATCCATTTCCATCATTCAGTCGCCCATTTATTCGAGCTTTTCGGCTGTTCAAGCAGCAAGCCTGGACACTGACTGGATTGAGAACTTACTTCCGTTTTTATTTTGTATCAGGAAGCTTCTTGTCCGTATTCCGTATTGTAGAAGACGTGTTCCCGGAGGTCACGTAAATCTTGTAGCCTCTAGTTACCGTGCAGACAAATCCGCTTCTCGGCTACTTCTTTCTTCCAGTGTCTCTGAAAAGTTTTTGACACCAAGGCTCCAAATGATTGACTCCCCCTTTGCGTGCACACCATTCAACTTTGGCATTCACTCTGCATGTCAAAACCGCCGGAGATGAATTTAAGTTGCGATTCTTAGTAGCATGTAGTAACATTCGTCCTTGGCATATTATTGATTCTGGCGAGCGTTACTATCTTAGTGAATATTTGTCCTTAGTAGATCCCAATTTCAGTACCGATAAAGGATGTAGGGGGGCCGGGAATTGTTCCGAAGTAAATGTATTATTGGGAATAGTACTATATGGTTGTTGGGCGATTTAATTCACATTTGGTCCTTGCACGTGTGAACACCTTGTTTTCATTTTCTTTTCAGGGAATTAACCTAATTGAAAATTTGGACGCCAAGGGATTCACTGACTACTTAAGTGATTACGGAAATACCATCTGTGGGCGTCATCCGATTGGAGTGCTTCTGCAAGCAGTGCAAACTCTGCTAAAGAATGACAGCAGTCTCCACCCGAGCCTCAAATTCCTGCATTACGCCCAATCCAGTAAATGTCATAAAATGCGTGACTCTTCGGTGAGCTATGCGGCCGCCTCTCTGATACTCAATTAGACTTTTTACTGCCATGTCTCTTCAGTTTTTCTCTTACCCTTCAGTCTCTCTCTCCCTTCATATGTTCGCGTCGCTTGAAACATTCCTTTTATCTCACCTAAACAGCAAATCATATGCTGACTTTGATTTTCAGGCGATGTTTATTCTCATTTAGGAGCGATCCGTTTTGAGGTCTAAGAGTGAGTTTTGGGATAATCCCAAACTATGAACTTCTATGATCTAGTGGAAGGTGTCTAGTAGTATTGTGGATTTCGCTGCCCCAGTAGTAGTGTCAGTCTCATTGGGCTACTGAGGTGAGTATTGGAGCACTGCTTCATGGAGCGTAGATCAGTTCTGGTGGATCAAGCAACTTATATTGTCACTTCTGAAGCGTTTATTCGCGCCCTCTCTGATAAGCTGTTAATAAAAGATCATGGCGAGGAAACCAAGGAGACCTCAGCAATTTAACTGAATTGTGGGAAGGAAGCGATAAGCAAAGCTGCCAGAACTAGCTTTCGTTCAAACTCTTCCGTGGTTTGATCTTTTTTTTATCCCAGGCAAGTTCATGGGCTGTAATCTGTTGAGCTAAATTAATTTATTGTGGGGGGAAAGTTATTTGATCCAACAGTTTAAACAGTAGAAGCTCGCCGAACTGGACGGTGGATTGTCCTATACGAGTGCAGTTCGCCAGTGTTATTCAACTCGGTAGACATGATGTAAGCCTGCCGAAGTACGTCTAGTGGTTGGGTGACTACTTACATCAGTTGATTCCAAATCAGGTCGGCTTGTTCAGAAGGGCGATAAGATATGCAACTGGGGCGGTTGGGTTCATTGCGGATCAGTTCTTTACTGGGAGTCACCATGTCAGCATGGAACGACTTCCTAGGCCTCTGTTCAAAACATTCAGTACATGGCATCACCCAAGTGAAAGATTGAAGCAGTCTTAATGTGAGTTACTCGTAGATATTACGGAATAGATGGATCTAACTCATGAACTTGCGTTATGAGAGATCTACTATCCTACCCTGAGCTGACCGGAAACTAAGCTGGCAGAGGACTTCACGGCTAGATTATTGTTTAAAATAGAATCAGAAGAATATAGGAAGCTATTCGATGGGATGATGCGGTAAAATTATGCTTGCATAGAAAACGCGTGTGAGGGATTCGTCTGGGCGAAAGAAATTGAAACTTGTGAAGACGGAACAATTTAATTATAGTGATCTCTTTTGAAAGGTGAAACATGGGGATTGATAGTGCCACAGCATTGTGCTGACAGCTGAAACGAGAAGCCAGTCAACTTTGCGGCGCAGCCGAGGAGTAGCACAACTTTGTATTAGATACCGTTAATCTGTGATATGCTGGGATAAACTGTTATGGATATCGTTGAACCTGTTTATTATATCATTCGCGACCATTTAAAAAAGGTGTATTGTCAGATGGAAAAAAGTATAAATATTAACTGAATAAACGGATGTGAAATTATTTTCAATCCAGAACAAAATAATATGCTCTCGCCAAGATAAATTTAATATTTAATAACAATCGTTTCATAAAGTTTATTAAAATGAGTGATATCTGTACTCTTGAATTCGGCTATTATTTTACTATTTCAAATACATGGAAGCATTTTTGAACCGTCGATCTCGTGATGACTGACCTTTTTACGATTGTAAGTTTCCCGTTGTGTTATTATGCAATTAGGCTGAGGAGAATTTGCCCTTCGAAGAAAACTTGCTTAAAAATCCATACAGTGTTAAGGCTTGGCTTAGATATGTTCAATTCCAAAAGTCCAGTTCACCTCAGATCCTGTATTTAACTTATGAAAGAGCCCTAAAGCAGTTACCTGGAAGGTACGTTCGAATGCGATATTTTACTGTCAGTTATAAATTGTGGTATAATTACCTCAAGTTACGCCGGCAGCATGCCCGTAGAATGTGTCCAGGTACTTTGATCTATGAAGAGACCAACAGTGCTCATGAGAGGGCACTCGTAACAATGCACAAGGTAGACTGTTTCTTAATAGAATGACGACACTGTAGATGCCCCGTATCTGGACAGATTATTTGCAGTTTCTTATGTTTCAAGGCTACGTAACCTTAACACGTCGTACATTTGATCGTGCTCTAAAAGCTTTGCCAATTACACAACATGAACGTGTCTGGCGCCTATACTTAAAATTCGCAGATAAACATGGATCAGAAATCAACGAAACATGTGCTAGAATCTACCGGCGCTATGTTAAGTTTGCCCCTGATGATGTCGAACGCTACATTAACTTTCTGATTTGTAATGGGAATATCAACGAAGCCTCAGTACTTTTGGCAAAAGCAATTAATGAAGAAAATTTCGTTAGTCGAGAAGGCAAATCAAAATTTCAGTTGTGGCAAGTTTTGTGTGATCTTCTTGTAAAAAATCCATCCAAAATCGTCTCTCTCGACGCCGATGCTATAATACGCCAGGGTATTAGTCGTTACACCGATCAGGTGGGGGTCTTGTGGACATCTTTGGCTGATTTTTACATTCGCAGTGGAAATATTTCTCGTGCTCGCGATGTCTACGCTGAGGCCATCGCAACTGTCATTACCGTAAGGGATTTCAGTCAAACGTTTGATGCCTATGTTGATTTTGAACGTTCGATCGCCAAAGCTCGTATGGATGCTATAGCGAATTCAACCAATGTTACGGAAACAGGTAAAGTTTTAGCCTAACAGTTTGTTTCGAAAATAGCCCATGCCGTAGATGTTATTCTCGAATTTCAGATGAATTGGAAGCTGATCTTGGTTTGGCTCGACTTGAATCCTTAATGGAACAACGTCCACTTCTGTTGAATAGCGTTCTCTTACGACAGAATCCCCATAATGTCAGTGATTGGCTTCAACGAGTTGAGCTACTGGAGCCACAGGGTCCATGGAAGCAGATTGAGGCTTTTATGGAGGGCATCAGCTCCGTGGATCCTGCCAAGGCCACTGCTGGGCGGCCGTCAACTTTGTGGATTGAACTTGCCCGTTTGTATGAGAAGCATAATCAGATGGATGATGCCAGAATGGTGCTCAAAAAAGCTACTGGAGTTGGCTTTATCCATGTTGAAGATTTGGCATCCATTTGGTGTGAATGGGCTGAAATGGAGATCCGTCATGGGTGGGCTCAGAGTGCTTTTCTCCTTTATCATTGCCTCTCTGTGGTACTCTCATAAATCAGTGTTCATTATAGAGAAGTGGAGACCGCTCTTAAACTGTTGGCAAAGGCTGTTACTCCTGCGGCCTCTCACAAAGCGGACTATTATGATCGTTCGGAACCTGTTCAGAATCGTCTGCACAAGTCTCTGCGACTTTGGACTCTGTATACGGATTTGGAAGAAAGTTTCGGAACCTTTCAAACAACCAAAGTTTGTTCGCATTTGTTTGTGCTGATTGTGGTAATAACCTATTGTCTGCGATTTAGTTTTTATGCTCCATTTTCTCCCAAAGGCTGCTTATGATCGTATGATCGACTACAGAATTGCCACTCCACAAATTATTATGAACTATGGTCTCTTTCTGGAGGAGCATAACTATTTCGAAGAGGCTTTTAAAGTGAGTTTGATACTTGTTCCCCCATTTGCTCATATTTTCGGCTCTTTAGTGACTTATCCTGTTGCTTTAGGCCTACGAAAAAGGAGTCGCTATATTTAGATGGCCAAACGTTTTCGATATCTGGGCAACTTATCTTACCAACTTCATGGAGCGTTATGTAGGTTAAAATGTGGCTGCTGGGCTTTTAATAACCATGTTTTCAACGTATCGTAAATTTCCTTTTCTGCTGTAGGGTGGAAGCAAACTAGAACGTGCTAGAGATCTATTTGAGCAGTGTCTTGAAAAGTGTCCTTCCAAGTTCGCTAAACGTAAGTCTTTTATCGGTGCTGATAGGCAAAACCGTTGTAAAGACCACCAAAGAACAGATTACTCCCCTGCTTTTATCTCCTCATTTTTAAAAAGTTCATTTACTAATATAAGAATATACTTCTTCCTTTAGAGCTGTACCTTCTGTACGCGAAATTGGAAGAAGAGCATGGTTTAGCAAGACGAGCAATTAAGATCTATGAACGAGCAACCGAAGCTGTTGAGCCAGAGGAGCGATTCGCTGTAAGTAATCATCTGCCATTTCCTCCGCGTTTCGACCATTTCTTGAGCTTTTTCACCTATCTATAGATGTTTAACATCTACATCCAACGTATTGCCGATTTGCACGGAGTAACACATACTAGAGCAGCCTATGAGCAAGCCATTGAAAGACTTCCCGAAAGACACGCACGTCAAATGTGCCTTCGTTTCGCAGATTTAGAGAGAAAATTGGGCGAAGTGGATCGCGCTCGGGCTGTCTACGCTTATGCTGCTCAAATGTGTGATCCAAGAGTAAGGATTCTGTCGTAATAAATTCCTTTTTGTCGTTTTCGATTTAATTATGTGTTTATTTCAGACTGAACCGGAGTTCTGGAAGACGTGGAAAGAGTTTGAGCTTGCCCATGGTAACGAGGATACTCTGAGGGAAATGCTTCGTATCAAGCGAAGTGTTCAGGCCACCTACAACACAAAAGTCAGCTTTATGGCTAGTCACTTGGCTGCTACTAAGGAAAAAAGTAAGCAATCTTTTATCCTCCTTTTAAACGTTGTAAGGTCATTTTGCTACTAATAATAATCGGTTTGTAATAACTCAAAATTCTTTTAGCCGTTCATAAAATTGCAAAAAAAAATAAGTTTTTCCTGAAGCTCGAGCACTAGATGATCTTTCACTCACATACTCGAAACTAAAACTGGCAGGCTCAAACCTATTCAGAGGGATTCTTTGGTAAAGAAGAGGTATATATCTAGGTGAAAAATCCTGGTACTGCCCCTTTTCCGCAATTCCCAATAATCGGAACCCTTTGTTTGTCAATCGGAGAGTCGCCTCAACACCTATAGGGCACAGTGGTAGCTAAAGTGAAAACTTAAAACCTTCATCACTATATTAGGCAAGATAAATTAAGAGAGACCATGACGTGACAATACATTATACCATTCCCAATCCAAAAGGCAAGCAGAATCTAAAAATGCCTCAAACCAAAACATTCTTCTGGATTGCCTTTGTGTATATGATACCTACAACGGAAATGAACTCTTAAGAACGGGCTTTATACCGTTGCATTTACTTTTAGCTGAAAATCCAATGCAAGCGGTCGAGTCGGCGGTAACTGCGGAACAGACTTCGACAGGTGCCAAACGACCCCTAATTGTTTTCAAGTCTGCTGGGGTTGTTGGTCAACCAGGCAGCTCTGGAAGTGATGGTAACAAGTCTACTACCAGTGGTATTGTCACCATAAACAACCCGGAGGCCATTAATATTGATTTGCCGATGGATGATGAAGATATTGATAATGCGGTATTGGAGGATGACATTGTGGAAGAAGAAGCAAAAGTCATTGAGGATCTTGATGAAGAGGCCAATTCGCGTGAGTTCATGGCGTACATCTAGAAAACTTTTAATTTACTCTATGCTTATCGGCTGGAATGTTCTTTCTCCTTAGGTCTACGAATTGAAAAGCAGCCGATTCCGTCTGCAGTCTTTGGAAGCCTAAAAACCGACGATGAATAAACGGGCCCGAGTTCTAACTCATTATGTATAAAATAACCCTTTGTTGTCATTATTAATAAATTTATTTTTACCGCCCTACAATGGGAAGAAAGTCTAGAACTTTTGGATCAAAATGCTTGATCTAATGGGTAAAACCTGGGCCTCTTCTACGTGTAGTGAGTTTGATTTGAGTTGGATCTCCTCCTCAAGATCGAGCTGTCTTCTTCGAAGCGATTTTAGCTTTTCCTCGGCGTCATGGAGCGTATTTTGAAGAGTCGAGAGGTCCGTTTGCAGATCGTCCGTTTGTTCCAGAATACTAGGAGCAAGATTTTGGGAACTATAAAATCACTTCCTACTTGTAATAAGGAGCGTCTCTACAGAGTTCATTAACTGGACGACAGTTTCTAATGCTCTGCTTTGCTTCGGTGATTCGAACAACTTTTATTGTGTCACAGATTGCTTTTTTAATATCTTGAATAGTATCCTCCAAGTTGGAGATTTCTTTAAGAGTCAGGGAGAAATTGTCCTCCATCTTGCGTTTAGCGTCTCTGATCTCACTAACACGTTTCTTGAAGGCTTGATTGGTTGCTTCCACCTGATGTGCCAAATCTTCGTAGCTTCGACTCAAGATGTTCTCTATGATGCCACGCATTTGGAGGGAATTATGGATTTGTCGTTCGCCTTCTTGAAGGTTGCTCCTGACGAAATTGAGCCATTCAGTAGTGCAGCAAGAGCTTGCAGAAAGACAGCATGTCCCCTCTGGAATATTTTCGTAAGTAGAGATGCTCCTAGCAAACTCGTCTTGCTTTTTAGCCACCGACTTTCCGCGATAATCAGCCTTTAGATTGTATGCAGATTTTCGGTTTAGCCTGATGTCGATTAGGGAAAATCCAGTTGGTACCTCAGCTGCTCCTCTGCTTGTTCGATTGTTCGAGTCAGTAATGCCTTAACTCCACATAACACATCAATTTCTTTTGTTAATTCACAGTGCGGTGCATCAGCAACTAAGTCAATACCCTCCCGGTTCTCCCTAAAGCATTCGGGAGATACAGGTTTTTACCTTATATTGATACACTGTTTAGCTAAATACAAAGGTTCGTTTATAGCCTCCAAAGCTTTCTTTAAACGGATAATGCATGAATACAGGTCATCCGATTCGTTTGCATTATCCTTTATTAATCTCATTAGTTCATTCATCCAGAAATTGATATCATTTAGTCTGAAATCTAATATTAAGATGAGTGATTTTTTTTAAGTTAGTACCCAGTTTCTTATCAATATCTGCCACAGCTCGTTCACTACGTTTTTTTATTTCATTTAGGGTGACATCGCAGGTATAAACCTGATTCTGAGCGGACTGACGGGCTGCCACAGCATCGGCACATTTAATTTCATTTGAGCATGTCCACTCAGAAGGAGTATACATGTGCGAAGAATCAATCCTTTCGCATATTGTGGCATTTGTCAATATTCTGTTTGAGGACATTCAAAAGGCTCTATTTCGATCGTAAAGCAAACAAATGCAAGGCCACTATAGCCACTCCATTTAAAATATTAGTAGGATTAATCAGCCCAAGGAATAAACAATTTGTTTTATCTATTGATATTTCACTTAGTATGGCAAATGGAAGAGAAAAGGATTCTTGAGTTTTCCAACATTTTTTTCCAAAAGTGACTGCTTAACTGGTAAGCTGTCACCGCCATCAACTGAGCAGATGATCATTTTTCTAACTTTATAACAGGCAAGATTAATCTCAAAGTCCCCACTGAGTACTAAGCTTGCGGTGTTGAGCTGTTGCATTGGCAGCGTTAGGTTCGTTCGGCTTTTGAACGAATTTTCGGTCAAAGTGACCGTCACTGACTTCGGTCTTTTATTAAATGCAATGAATAACAATTTGTTTAGATCTTTCTAATATATTCGAAAATGATAAAGGCAAAACACTGAGAAAAATGGGAAAATTGTTGATAAGACCGAGCGTACTCTGGTAAGTGATTGGTGAGGGTATGGCGTTTGGGTAATTGCTGGATTTAAGGAAAGCTTCCAATCGTAACTATACAGAGAGTCAATAAGAAAAAAAATTTTTCGCGTTCTTAATAAAATACATTTTCATAACCATTTTGGCATTTACGACATGCTCAATTCTAAATTCGTAAGAGAAAGATTTGTCAAATCTGGATTACGGAAAACGTTCCAAACGGTGAAATTTTCATGTTTTGCATCTTATAAACCATGGATTTCGAAAGTTAGAAGATTAATAGAATTCCAAATTGGCTAGATTTAGACTTAATGACTTTAAAAATGCTTTAGACCCATTGCCATCACATGCTCAGAGGATACCGAAGCCCGAAGCAGCTGGAAAATAATAAAACCAATCAAAGTATATAGGTCAGTAAAAATATCGGCTAAGACCGTTTGAAATCGAGCCTGTTTCTTATGAAATTAGCCTATGCAACATGAACACCTTATTAAATAATATATTAATTTTAATGTTCTAACGTAACTAAGGAATTTTGACTTCAAGGTCACGAGTAACAGCCATTCTTTGTTCATCAGTTTCCCGGCTGCTTGGCTTCCCACGAAGTCTGGTTGCACCACTTGTTCTCTGCTGTTTTCAATCCCGTAGATTTCGTTTGTATCTTCAATTGCGAATTCTTCGCGCTTGTATCATTCATCACTCTTGGATAGCGACTAAGCTAAGAGTGATTAATAGGCGGTTTACCATAGGCCTACAAATTCAACAGATGTATAATTTATTTATTCTTCTTCAAAACCAGTGTTACTCGAACTATAAATGGAAACTAATGATGCAACTGATTCTGCTCTGCCTCGATTCCAAAAAGTGAGGGTATCTAACGCTCCTTCATTATCGGTCAAAATTTCTCGTGATGACCAGGAAGTTGCTTGTTCCCCAGGTACTTAGATGACTTATCGCCTTTTTTCTTTTCATTCTGTAAATTAAAATTGTTTTTGAACATTAAGGGGCTAAACTATGGCGTTCGGCTATGGAAAAAGTTCGCAAAAATGTGGCTAAGTTGGATCCTTGGAGGGACTTCGACTTGAAGTCGACACCAACTATCGCAGCTATTCGTCACCGTTATAGTGCCCTTAAAAAGAAATGGATTAAGGACAATATACTAGTTAAAGTGGAGGGAAAACCCTTCAACCGAGGCGCCATGCGAGAATGTTTCAGATTGTAAATTCTGATTTCTTATATGGCCTTTAACTATGTCTGTTTTTTTATTTGATTCAAAATTATATGTTCATGGGTTTTAGACCTTTTTTAACTCAAAATTGTCTGGATGTCTTGTAGAAAGAAGGCTCCAGATAATGGTGACTGGAGTGCAGCTTCTAATTATGTTGCCAAGCGATATATTTCTCCGGTCAATAATTCCGTTTATCTGGACGATGTTCGTCTGCAAATGGAAGCCAAATTATGGGCAGAAGCTTTTAACAAACAGGATCCACCCAAAAAGGTGATTTGCCTTCATGAATCTTATTCAATCTTTTATTACATTCAGGTGGATGTTTTCCAAATGTCTGTGATTGAGGTTATTCCAGACAGTCCTGATAGTCCTCCGCCAACCTGTGATTTCAAACGCCGTAGCTCCATTACAATGATCAGCACACCTTCAATACCTAAGAAGTCCAAATCCTCCCAGTTCTATCACATTGAGCGCTACATGGATGGCGAGTATAGAAAATATAACTCAAACTCCGGTTATGTTGACGAAAAACCCCGAAACACACCGCAGGTCAGGCTACTTTAGACTATTTAAATGCAATGCACTTGCTACCTGGTTCGTTACAGTTAAGATTAGTTTGTAATAGTTCACAACCGATTGTTCGAGTTCTTGCTAAATAACTATTATCAGTATGTCAGTTAAAGATTTTATTTAATTTCCAGGCCTTCAGTCACTTTACCTTTGAACATTCCGGTCACCGTTTGTTGGTCGTAGACATCCAGGGGGTGGGTGATCTTTACACTGATCCTCAGATCCACACTTTCGACGGTCTCGGTTACAACGACGGCAATCTTGGTCTTCGAGGCATGGCACTTTTTTTCCACTCGCATCGATGTAATCCCCTCTGCGAATCTCTTCGTTTAGCTCCCTTTGACCTCTCTGAAAACGAAGTCAAGGAGCTTTATGAGGGCGAAGCGAATTCCCAAATCGATGACGACGACGACGATGACAATCGGTTTGATGTGGATGCTGACTCGGAGTTTTTTGAAACATCCGACTGTCTTTTGGCAAGTCCCAGAACTAGGCTATTCTTCGCTCACTACAGATTCATCCAAATTTTATTAATTTTAGCCCTCATTACATCGAATAATCTCTCAAACCAATGAGCAGTCTCTGATCTTCTCCCTCACCGAAAGTGCGCCTTCAATGCCTCTTCGAGCTCGAAAACGCTCCCTCTCTCATGGCATGATCCCCTTGGCATGTTCCCATTCACCGTCACTCTCAGCCTGCTACCGCTCCAGTGCAAAACAATTTTACGGCCCGACTATTTCGAAGGAGGAGTTCCGTGTTGTGCCACATCGTTTTCGCACTTTCAGTGGGTCTGTAGGCACTGAAAGTGTTCGCTGTGCGTGCGGTACGGTATCTCCCACAGGGGTCAGGTTCCAGGGCTTCCATCAACACCTCTCGAGCAGTACAGAAGGTGTGGATACCGATTCACCGTTCCTTCCAGACTCTGCCTTCGATGTTGACTCTGGTTTCAGCTGGGAGGATGATTCTGCCGCTGCTCCTTCACGAACACGTGGACGTCGAATTCGTACTATCAGTGAATCTTCTGATGTCGACAATGATTTAGCGGCTGCCACGGCTGGAAGTCTCCTCCATCAAACTATTCACGAGACCCATAAACCCTCCTCTGCCGACCATCCTTCCAATCTAGATCAGGAGATTGGTCAGTCTATTCTGGGTCAATTGCACCACGAATTGGCACGTATGCATGAAGCTGGGAGATTTTTAAAAAGATTGAATGGAGGCTGGTCTGAACATGGACTTGGTGGTTTAGCTCTGGAAGAAACTGGTGAAGATATACCCCACTTAATGGATCCAGCCAATTCAATCGACTGGGAATCAGTGGTGTTTCATGAGCGTATTGCTGCTCAACTGGGATGCCTGGAAGCTCTCATCGTCATGGCTAACTATTACCTCGGTCTTCCAACTCTCCTTCTCTCTGATTGTCCTTTGAAGGTGCGTCGTAGATGCTCGACTGAACGAAACCTCTAACGACTTATCTATCATTTCTAGCCTCGAGAAGAGGACCTAAGCTTGGGCGTCGACTATCTCTGGCGTTCGTCAATTGGTGGAGATCGTCGTTGTATGATTCTTCTTGCACGCTACATGGACGCATCCGTAGTATTCGGTGGTTCCAATTCAGATAATCCACCGGTATTTGATCGGGCTGCGATCCGTGGGGCACTGAATCTCCGCTCTACCCCTGTGGACGATTTTTTGGTTCTTCTCTCTTCTCACCGTTGTTTTCCAGTTCCTGCGGGTTCGGTTGGTAGGGCATGGGCCGAGGCAGTGGTGTGGTATCGTCGAGCAGTTGAGAACGCGGGAATCTCAGTTCCTGGAGGTGGTTCCTGCGATGCTGATGAGGGCTGCGATGCCGAGGGTCGCTACGATTCTGCAGAAGATCTCTCCCCCGTCCATCGACTGTTGGCACGTCTCGCGGAGATGTACGAAGTTGGTGGACACGGGCTGCAAGCTAATCCCAACATGGCTGGTACGTTTGTCTGGTTGTTTATTTTATTCTCTCGACTCGTCGGTTTATATTTATATGCGTACTAGCGTATTCTTCACTAGTCGGACTTCATAAAATCAAAAGAAATGCATATGAATCACTAACTCAGGAATGACGTAGTGTAATAACACCTTTTCAATATGTAACAGCAGATGGGTAGTGACTCATCGTGCCTTTCTTCTCCATACTCGATCGTAGAGGCGATCCCCCTTAAAGCCCCGCTTTGATGGTCAGTAGTCATTTCCGTTTAGTAAGCAGTTTCACCTCCCCGTAGCACGGACCCCGACTTCCATAAAATTCCGCAAAATTCGCATATATGCACAAGTTTTGGCCTGATTTGTGGTCACTGTTTTACTTGGTGTGATATTCACTAGCCCTGGTGACTCACTTCAGAAGTGTGACCCTACTATTCTGCTCTCTTTATCTCTTTTCCGCACTTGTAATTGGATTTATAATTCTGGTCACGAAATTAGTTGGCTTAAAATGTTCTTTATCATATTGAATTTTAAGAGTGCAGAACTTGTATGAAGCCTTAACCTCGAAATGCGTACTCCCCAACTAAACCTTGGATTATAAAGTGCCATAATACCCTATCCATTAAATGGCACAAGTGTCTCCGCAGTAGAAGACATGTTTAATACCGCCCCAGTATCAGGCACCTATTCTCCCCAATTCCTTAGTCTTGATTCATTTATTGTTTGAAAGCCTCTAATTCACTTGTCTTTGATACCGATCGATCACTCGCATGACTAGTCAATCGCGGGTAAATCAACTTTAGAAAAAAACCTTGTCCTCATGTGGAGTTGATGTCCTTTACCGCTCGAGTGAAAGCTGTGAAAACTGCTCGTTGAGACTGCGATGTTGATCCGATTACCGTTGACATGAATGAGAAGAGCTGCTCAAAATGTCTATTTTTTTGTTCTAGGCGACCTCTATACGGAGGCTGCTGAGTCGGCAACCCAGCAAGCCAATGGTCGTCTGGCAGCAAAGTACTTCGAACTGGCTGACGAGGCTTACGCAAAGGCGGGCGAGGTTGATGACCAGTCCACCGACTTAGTTATGTGCTGACTGGTACACACTCGATTCATACGCAGTCTGGCTCCCCTTTTCCTATCAAATTACTACTCTATTTCTACTGGAATTTCTTTACACCTCTTCTGTTCGCACATTGTCTAACAAAATGGTTTATTAGATTTGCTTTTGTTATTTTCACTGTTTCTCAACTTGTTGTTATCCTGTTTATTGTCTACTGGAAGGTGTTAGTCTCACCACCGATTATACAAATTCTGAAGACACTGTTCAGTTTGGATTCACGTATTCTGTGTTTAGTGATTCGAGTTGGCCAGTTACTGGATTTTAAATCGGCTTTTGGGATCATTTCCGCGATTGGTCGTCTATTCGGTTATTAAACCGGCTTTCCAGAGTTCACTGGTAGGTACGCGGGTATCCTTGGAAGCCAGACTTTCACGGTTGTACCCGGTCTCAATTTCAAACTATCAATTTAGATGGATGACAAGACTATGGACTGTAACTTAATAGCTCTCTGATGTGCAATTTCGGTGGCGTCATTGCGCAGAGCCGAAGAATCGGTCATAAGAGTGGCGATCCAGATCAGCGTTGTAATGTTTAATCGATTAGTGACCAAAATTAAAATTCGATTACACAATCCCAGTTTTTATACCAATGCGATTGCAAATAGGTTAAATTTATCAACTTCCATATCGAACAAACAATTATGTGAGGGTGGCCTAAGGCGTAGTGTATTGTCAGCTGCGTGAATGAAGCGTAACTCGCGTACGGTTACTTACTTTGCCTGGACTGGGAATGGCAGCTATTGAAGTTGGCGAAAATGCCCATATGTGTCTCCTGATCCACTGTGTTCGCCTATCATGTAGGCCGGGTAGTGAGTCACGTGATCACACCGCCTGAGTGTAAATCTGCCATATCTGTGCCTTTGTGTGTCTGTGTCCTGAAAAAATGATCAGCTATAACCGCGCCAATCTATTCATATTTTCGCAAATGCCATTTTACTTCTGTCCGGCATCTTTTGTCGAAACAGAACCCAGATTATCCAATCGGCACATTTGAGTACAGGTAGGTTTCTGTTTCATGCCATCTGACATGTCAGGCAAGGGCACTATCGTCAGGTCACCATACTTCATCAAAAGTTTAGTATTCATTTGAATAATTGGGTCTATAAGCCTACTGAAAGCTGGCTACTTATCCTCGAACGTCACTATGTTAAAGTCTCAGATTCTACAAGTTTCGGATCGACAAGGACAAAACCTCCTCTTGAAATAAGTGCCCTTTGCCTAGGCCGTATTTGGGTAGTTAGCCTCATAAAAGCCAACAATGAGATGCCAACGTCTGTGTCATTTGGAGCGAAGAAGAGTGGATATTCCATACACTTGAAGTGAAAAGGGAAGGCCAGATGAGAGGTCCTCAGTTTGGAGGTCATTGAAGGGATGCGGAGAGAGCTCGAGTAAGTTCTAGCTGGAAGAGGAGACCTACCATGTTCCTATTCCTTCCTTCTGATGATGGAACGGAAACTTCTCTCTTGGATAAAGTCAAGAGTAGCCCTCAAACTTATTAGTTATTATGCGTTCAAGTCCTCTACAGCAATCATAGATGTTGTCAATGAGTCTGTTAACTAGATAGGGTGTCCGGATTATTGGTCATTCCGGATTCGAATCCAGGCTTTCTGTCATTTATTCGCGTTTTTGGAGCCCATTTTCCAACCACTACGGCTCAGGAATTTTCTAAAGGCAGCTAGCAATGCTCTGTACTTATTGAAGCCTCCTTCATGAGAGAAGCATGGTCTAAACCTTCGGAAAAATAGAAGGTCGTTAGAGTTGGTGGAAAGTCAGATCTCATTCCCATTTGAATCTCCTTTGTGGAGATAATCTTATGTTTCTAACTGAGGAAACTATCCTTTAGCCTTTATCCAATACGATGGTCATTCAGAACGATTCACGTCATCTAGTGAAGCAGGCTTATGAGTGCTGCACCACCAATTGCAGGAATTCCTCTTTCTGATCAAATTCAGTTCAATCAACTGTCTGCACATAGAATAAGCAGTAAATAAAATGCCTTCATGTCTAGACCACCCAGATTAGTGCGTACTGGATCTATTAAGCAGGGCACTGACGAACCAGAAACTGCTGTAGTTTCCTCTAGGTCGACCTAATCTCTTCATTGATACTTTCAACCACTTTTGGAACGAAGACTAAAAGCGCCTCAACAGTGACCCAACCAGATGCTCTAAACTGCACAACAGGAGCTTTGGTCCAGATCGACTTTCGTTATGGTTCTGCGCATCATCAAAGCTGGATGGCATTTATCCACAATTTATTTCATCGCTAATGTCCTCTTAAACTTATTTGGCAATATATCTACGATAACGGCCTTAAAATACCCCAAATAACCTTTGAAATATTTACGCATAAATTGTAAGCTGAAATTTTTCATAAAATAGTAATGGAACTGGAAATTAATTCAGGTTATGCCTATGAAATTTCAATTTTAAAAATGCAATTTCCTTACTATAAGAAGCACAGCTCTTGACAACTGATGAGTACATTCGCTGTCTGCTTTTCAATGCAACTTTGCTAATAAATATTATAAACTAACGATACCAAATATGATCTGCACATCATATTAAAGGAAAAATCGGCAGATTAATAGCGAGAAAAATCAACAGTGAATAGCTCATGTTAAAATCTCTACTAAAATGAAACTATAGCTTATCACTGATTAATAACTCCGAACCATAAATTATATAACAATTTATAACTTAAATACGGTGTTTGGCATGGCATTAAATGCTTTCATAACGAGTGAGCCATGGAAATATCTCTAGTAACTTTGACACTTCAGGTTATTTTTGTAGCATGTTAGGGGCAATAGCTAGTGCATCGTCCTACCGCAACCTCATCCGAACTATACCGGGAAAAAAATACCAAATCCATTTTATCTACAAACAACTAATAAAGCTCAAAGGGCCATTGGAAAGCAAGTTCTTTCCTCCGGAACACTGTCACGTGTTTGGATTGGTTACATACGTGCTACAAATGGGAAATCGATCTTAGATTTTCTGAAGTATTCGGCGTATAAAGTACTAACAAACGTATTACAACGAAACCATCCGGAAGAAGCGCAGAAAATTAAGAACTAGTGTGCATACAGTCCAGGAATACCGTCCCTACAGCATTTGATTTGAAAACCAGGAAGGCAAGGGACACAGGACCATCGAGCTAGGCGGCCTTAAAAGATGTTGGACGAGAACGGCGACTGACTAAGTGGTCGCTCATGGAAGAAGCTTCTACTATATTTACGGATGGTCACTGACGAGCCAACGTTGTGTGTGGAACACTTGCGAGGAGAGTTTGGGCCGAGATGCGCAGTGAATCAGTGGTGGTTGATTATCCAACCAAAAACATTTATTTTCGCTTGCTACATCTACGGATTCGCATGATCATACCCGATATCAACAATCAAATTAACTAACAAAAAAGGGCTGGTTTCAAAAAAATCTTTAAATCAAAAGCCGTGATTCCGTCGTTAGCAATGATGCCGTAGGTTTCATTAGATGAGACATAATGATCATGTCCACTTCACTCATTCTTCAAAGTGTAAATTTCCGCAACATGGGGCCAGCTTCTGGGAACTGTGCCGCTCATTTTGTATCGCGTACAGTTGGTCCTTTTCAATAACAAAAGACCTCCAGCTAATCATTTTCGTCTTTTGGAGATACCGCTCTCATTGCTATCATGAGCTCCAGAATGGAGACTTCAGTCTGCTGTTTGGTCTCCAAAGGCTGCCAAGCCCTACCAGACTCCTCAAACCACCTAAAAAATCCAATTAGTTCCAAGCTTTCACTCGCACATTTAGAGTGACGAGAGAAGTTTGGTAAATCACCATCTAAAGGTGTAATTTCATCTACACATGCCTTTATTTTACACGCACCACAATGATATCCTATTCAAAAAGCTGTATAGCCAACATTCGAGCCACGCTTTTTCAAGAACACGTAAACGCGGAACCCGGCGTGTGAATATGAGCAACCGAAGCCACTGCGGGATCTTCATTCTATGATGTCCGCAAAGACAATTGTTGATGTGTTGATGTGGAGATACCTTTGTCCTACTAGATAAATAAGTTAGCAGAATTTGAAAAACGTCTCTGCACGCGACTGTTCTTTGAATGCAACGAAGTGTTCCCGCGTTTCGAATAAGATCACTGCAACCCGGACGAGGCTGATTCCAATGGATCCAAGTGCTGTATTTGTGGGTGCTTCACTACTTGCGAAAGAGTCTGGGGTGGCCAAGACAGCATATATTACAAAACAATGATCTTTCATTAAGCTGAATCCAACACATTCCCCATGCCAGAGGGAGAGGCTGCATTTGAGTTCCGAGTGATCACAACGCATGTGGAACGACATTGAGAACGAGGAAGGGCATAACCATCCACTGCTCGAATAGCAGTACTTTTGCACCTTAACTAAAGTGCCAAGCGCAATAAGATACAGCAGGCGCATAGTTCGAAATCGAGTAGTAAATCTGAGTCGATCCGATACTGCAAGGTGTCGTTGTTGGCGTCAGTTGAGCTGGCCTCCAGAGAGAAATGATGGTTGACGGCTGCGATAGGAGACACTGATTTATTAAAAATGCACTATTTCAAAACCATGGCAACTTCTGCTAACGTACAAGGTATCTTCATCAATCCCAAGGTCATCAAGGCTTATATTGACACTTGTATCGAGTTTCCACCCACCGCTCATTTAAATACTCCCCTCCGCGCTATCTTGATTTACCTCATTCCATAACTGAAGCATTTATTGTAGATGAGATGACTGGTGCATAATCGCCTAGATGCCAGATTCACTGCCGTCATATGACTCCTCTATATTGAAGGTACTCAAACACTCGCTAAAACTGCACGAAAGTCAAGGCAGTGAAAATCCTGAGATTGTACAAAGCATGCTCTTGTGTAGACTAATGAATAAATTAGAAGTCGAGTAGAGCTTCTGGCAGTATGTCAGGCAAATTAGAAAATGTATTGAAGAAACAGCTCCTCACCATAACCGAGGAGCCCAATAGCTAATGTGAATTCACTACTCCTCTGGTCGATACATTATTACCACCAAAGAGTTGAATGAAAGGCGAAGGGTGAAGTACAACTAACAAAGAAGTCCTACAATCTAGTCGTGCAATACCTCGAATCGCCGCCTGACGCAAAATTACCAGCCGAAGCGCTGGTGCGAAGAAACCCATGCATCAGCCATAACATACTTTTCCTCCCGACGAAGAATATGTCCCAGCACATATCAAATCGGGGAGGGGAAAGCGAAGTTAGAGATTAAGAGAGCACGAAAGTCCTCCATCGCCGGTGTACCCGAACTTCCGCTCCACTATCAGTTCGGCATCGTAATCAACTGAGACTCCTATGTGTGAGGAAGTTGAGCACTCACCTGAAGATCCCACTTGGTATACCGCTTGGTACTTTGGCTAATTCCCCTCACACAGCTCTTACGAGAGATCAATGTCCATGAACGACGAAAGAAAGATCGGCGACCGACCAAACGATCGCAGGTCAATGCGAGTCGAAAGGCCTAAGAAGCTAAGTGAAAAGTGAGTGTCTTAGAATGTGATGAAATACAACAACAATGGAATAAATAACACGGCTTCTACTGGAGGCACGACCCCTATTCATCCAATCTAGGATCAGTATTCTCCCTCTTCACTCCATTCCTCTCCATGTGAGTCGCCTATACTATATTGTCTAATTTATTAGCACTTCATGTGTTTGATTCATAAAAACGTGTGCTGCTGGATCAGACATCAACTGACTTTCCCCTCCTCCTTCGTATCTTGAAGGAGGTTTTAAGGTAAACAAGTAACTTGGGACTTACGAAGTTCATGTGATACTACATGCATCGTTAAAGCGCATACCATGTCTACGTCGACGACACAACGTCCCAAGTGTCTGATTTGAAACTCCACACTACCAGGAAGGGCTGAAGACAGCTCTCCTCCAAGAATATGGCCCCTCCTAACTCCCCTCTCGCTCCTGCTCTTGCTCGTGCGTCTCCTCTTCCTCAATTGACAAACAAAGCAACCTAAACGTCGCCAATTCACAATTAATGCCATTCAACAATTGCTTTCACGACGCACACTGAACATGTGATCCCAACGGATCGGTCACGTGATATTCATGTGCTACTAGTAATATTGAGGAAGTGACCACGCACCATCAATCACCTTCAGAATCTTGAAAAAGCTAGCCTGACCTACTTGCGAGAAGGTACGTGAGATTATCCGATCTCGATTTGAGCTCGAAGTAAGCTTTTGGCAACCAAGCAAGGCTAATCAATCAGCCTTCGTGAGATCTCCCTTGCCTGCAAATAAATACGAGGTGCAATAAACGATGGCACTGTGGGCGATACTATGATGACTTCACGTCCGTAAGCACTTTCGACCAAGCATTGGTGAAATGAAGACTAGGCAGAAGGCTATTTGAGAATGAGCCCCATCGAGTGCCTGGTAGAAAATTGCTTCAGGTTTAGCGAAACGCCAGATTTGGCTAAGTAATTATCAAGGCTTCTGGTCCCCTTCGACTGGATCAGCGAATATTGATTTCAATCACAAGGAGCTTTTAGGAGGAAAGGGATAAGTGGTGGGGAAATAAGAGGAAACCAGTAGTGTGAGGTGGACAAACTAGAAGTGTTTACACTGCATTAGCGAAATTATCTTCGGTCTCTGCCCTATCTGGTTCCTCACTTTCCAGTTGTCCTTTACTATTCGAAGCTGTCCATAATCCATTTTTCATTCAACGTGGCCGCGCATGAATTTTGGATATCGCGTCCTTAGAATTAAAGTTGGCCTCTGATAGAAAGTGGCGAGAACAATCAGTTGCCACTGATGTAGAAATGAAACGCAGTGCACTCAAAATGGAAAACAGGCGATCAGCAAAATTGCCAGATCGACTCCTAGAGTTGATTCTAATTGTGGGAGGCATTCGTCCCTCTTTCAAATACCTCGCAAAGACTGAGTATTTATTTCATCATTTTTGAGTTTTTGGCTAGCCTTCTATGTTTATGCGTCTCTTGAAGGTCCAACAATATGGGCATATGGTTTTTATAGGTTGGGGTTGCTAGCAATCACGACATTCTAACAACGTATATTATGGACTATTTCCCTTAATGGCCCTTTTATAGCATCCAGAATGGTTCATTTAGGCAATTTTAAAGTGATCAATAGTTTCCTTTGCTAGATTTCCGCTGGATCTGTTATGTGGGTCCAATCTGATATTATGATCGTATATTTGCCTCTGGTTAATGTGCACTGAATATTCGAACGGTTCGCAGATAAATCCGTAATTACACAACTTTGCAGTAATAGTAATTAAATTAAAACACTTTTGATTTGAACCTAACGTCAAATCTAGCGCAGAATCAATGACAAAGACCACTCCAATCTTTTTTCATTTTTAACTTTAGTCACTTGTAAATATATCCATATATCCATTCGTACAAGCAGTCAGTCTCCTAGAACAAAGGCGGCATCTTTATGATGAACTGCCTGTCTAGAAGAGCAGAATTCCATCTAGTTTAAGCATATTTTCTTATTTAGGATGAATACGTTGGTATTGAGTTTTCATACTTCTTCGCAGCCGCGGGCGGAAACAATTGAAGTATCTGCATCAATTTGGCATCAATTTTAAGCGACTCAAGCTTATAAGGGACGAAAATGTACTCCCATGAAGCACGGCTCTCCTCGAAAGGCAAATCTTAGGAAGTCTCCACGCCATCTTGTTTGATATTTTCTTGTCTATCTGACAAGCCGATCTCGCACTCTATCCCCTCTCAATTTGCGTCAACCTGAACATCAAAACTTGTGGCTATAAATCTAACGTATATTGCGAGAAGGTGGAGGTTTAGTAATGGTGTTTACTAGAAGGCACATATTCTGGTCACATGACGGGCGTCGCCCGTCCAACACCGAAATTTTTCAGATAAACTGGGAACATAATGCTAGTCGACGTATTAATAATGAAGCATTTTCGCGAAAACGTCTGGTTTAGAATGTAATATAGGGTTGGTATTAATACCAATAGAGATATAGGCAACAAAACTAAGAATGAACTACTTGCATAAAACCAGGAGAAAGTAAGTGAAGCATAAATGAAGCATTAAAGCATTTGAACCATGAAAGATTGACACAAACGTGCATTCGCATTTATGCCGATCACAATATAAAACTGAAAATTAATACAGGATCAAAGAAGCAGGTTAGGCAAGAAGGTGCCTAAAGAAAATTGTAAAAGGTTAACGCAGCAGTGGTTGATTGATTTGTCATTTTCTCCACCACTCAGAATGCCTCCCACAATTAGAATCAACTCTGGGAGTCGATCTGGCAATTTTGCTGATCGCCTGTTTTCCATTTTGAGTGGACTGCGTATCATTTCTACATCAGTGACTTACCAATCGCTTTGTCGAGATACACGAATAAACTGAAATGCTGCCAACTATTCGCCAATGGCACGCCAAGTCGCAGTTTCCACGATTCGACTAAATCAAAGTGGACTGCAAGTAACAGAACGGAGGGAAGAAAGTGCTTTGAATGCCTCTCAATCGCCTTGGCAACTGACTGTTCTCGCCACTTTCTATCAGAGGCCAACTTTAATTCTAAGGACGCGATATCCAAAATTCATGCGCGGCCACGTTGAATGAAAAATGGATTATGGACAGCTTCGAAGAGTAAAGGACAACTGGAAAGTGAGGAACCAGATAGGGCAGAGACCGAAGATAATTTCGCTAATGCAGTGTAAACACTTCTAGTTTGTCCACTTCACACTACTGGTTCCCTCTTATTTCCCCACCACTTATCCCTTTTCTCCTAAAAGCTCCTTGTGATTGAAATCAATATTCGCTGATCCAGTCGAAGGAGACCAGAAGCCTTGATAATTACTTAGCCAAATCTGGCGTTTCGCTAAACCTGAAGCAATTTTCTACCAGGCACTCGATGGGGCTCATTCTCAAATAGCCTTCTGCCTAGTCTTCATTTCACCAATGCTTGGTCGAAAGTGCTTACGGACGTGAAGTCATCATAGTATCGCCCACAGTGCCATCGTTTATTGCACCTCGTATTTATTTGCAGGCAAGGGAGATCTCACGAAGGCTGATTGATTAGCCTTGCTTGGTTGCCAAAAGCTTACTTCGAGCTCAAATCGAGATCGGATAATCTCACGTACCTTCTCGCAAGTAGGTCAGGCTAGCTTTTTCAAGATTCTGAAGGTGATTGATGGTGCGTGGTCACTTCCTCAATATTACTAGTAGCACATGAATATCACGTGACCGATCCGTTGGGATCACATGTTCAGTGTGCGTCGTGAAAGCAATTGTTGAATGGCATTAATTGTGAATTGGCGACGTTTAGGTTGCTTTGTTTGTCAATTGAGGAAGAGGAGACGCACGAGCAAGAGCAGGAGCGAGAGGGGAGTTAGGAGGGGCCATATTCTTGGAGGAGAGCTGTCTTCAGCCCTTCCTGGTAGTGTGGAGTTTCAAATCAGACACTTGGGACGTTGTGTCGTCGACGTAGACATGGTATGCGCTTTAACGATGCATGTAGTATCACATGAACTTCGTAAGTCCCAAGTTACTTGTTTACCTTAAAACCTCCTTCAAGATACGAAGGAGGAGGGGAAAGTCAGTTGATGTCTGATCCAGCAGCACACGTTTTTATGAATCAAACACATGAAGTGCTAATAAATTAGACAATATAGTATAGGCGACTCACATGGAGAGGAATGGAGTGAAGAGGGAGAATACTGATCCTAGATTGGATGAATAGGGGCCGTGCCTCCAGTAGAAGCCGTGTTATTTATTCCATTGTTGTTGTATTTCATCACATTCTAAGACACTCACTTTTCACTTAGCTTCTTAGGCCTTTCGACTCGCATTGACCTGCGATCGTTTGGTCGGTCGCCGATCTTTCTTTCGTCGTTCATGGACATTGATCTCTCGTAAGAGCTGTGTGAGGGGAATTAGCCAAAGTACCAAGCGGTATACCAATCAATAGCCACTTCGAAGATTTAGTGATTGAAAGAGGATGAGTGAAGAGGCTGTCCATGTGTGAATGTCAGTTAAGTTGACCTGAAGGTGCAGTGAATCACTGTTCACTACATTTCTGTCTTACTGTTTCGCCCATCAATCTCCTTTCTTACCTCCGATACAAAAACCGTTGAGCATGCTTTCCTTTATTATAACTTGGTTGCTTGCGAACGTCTGTAATATCTTTGAAAACTAGCCCCTACTCACTGCGGCGAAGTGGAGTAGTGCAGCCGACCTAGTGGTAAGCGAGCTCTGTGTAGACAACTGGATTTAATCGGCCATTCCCGACGAAAAGTTCACACTCAACTACTGCTGTATCGTAATCTATCATTGAGGTCGTGGTGGCAGAGGAGTCTTTACTTATAAAAAGGCACTTCGGCATGAAATCGATGCAAATGTTATTTAGGACCACATGAAACAAGCGTCGTCTTATCTACGGTCGAGCGTCCGATGAAGCTAATATGAAGATTGTGGTTGAATTTCATTAACCTCGAAACTTTTTGTTCTCACTTAAATCAACTCGTTTAGTATTCATTGTTTCAAGGTTAAATTCTTTGTTTTGTATCCTCTTTAAAGAACAAAATACGCAGTATTCCAACCTTTATTACGCACCGTCCTGATACAACCAGAAATGCCTAAAACGCCAAAAACAGATCTTGTTGCATGATTCTAGACGCGAGCGAACAGCATTAGCTGATGTGTTGTTCGTTATAAAAAAGGGACAGGTAAATTAAGAAAAAATAAATAACTTTAAATTAAATTTTACCAAGAATTTATCATTGTCTATTTGACCGAGCTCTTGTTAAGTCTAGAGCTTTAAACTGGTAACCAAGCGGAGATAATTCTCAGGACACTTGTCGGGGGAAGGTAAGCCGAAGTCGCATTTAAATCCTCGAGGTATTTGAAATTTCATGAAAAACTATGAATTGCCCATAGAGCCGGCCCGCACAAAGCACACGTGCCAATCATGAGTTTCCAAACTGGTGACTCAAGTCTTGACAATACGACAATGTCCAATGTCGAGACGGAATATTTACCGCCAGTTGGACAGAAGCTGAAGTGCCCCTATTGCAGACATGTGGACGAAAGCTTCGTTACTTCTGGAGCCTTTCTCTTCGCGGAATTGGTTTAGGTCAAATCAGTGAGTGCGATCCTATTCCCTTTAACTCTCTGCTGTCTTGAGGTTCCTATGCGATCATAATTTTCAAAAAGAAATAGGTGAAACGCCTTATATATAACTTAGACCATCTCAGGGTTCTAGTGATCATGAGGCACCCGTCCACTTGACAATGGTGACTCCATTGTGCACATTTTATCGGGGATTTTGTATAGGGTAAAAAAGACCACACCTTCCTTCCATTGATTCGACAAATCTATCTACTGCGATGTGGTCTTAAAGATATTTGTTTTTCCTGCCTACGAGCTCTTGATTCAGTATTTGACGTAAAATCACGTGATTCTCATACTGTTTCTCACGTCTGATTTTGATGATAATCTGCATTTTATTCAAGTTAATCAGTGTGTAATAAAACACTATTTAGAATAACTTGTTCGTGGTTAAATGAAACCCTATTTTCTCATAAGAATTAAATCATTGACTTCTGCGTAGCATTAAAAAATACGCAATTGCGTTAAGTTACCTTTCATTTTATTTGATCAGTTCTGATTATTTAATTTTCATCTATGCATAACTAGCAAGTCATGTGGATTCGATTCTACATTGAATGGATCCAGGCGGTTGTATAGGTTCTTGAAAGGGCATTAAAATTCCGGAAAGGGATCAGATGTGTAGTGCTATCGGGTTCCGTTTGGAGTCATCCAATTCTCATCATTGACCGGCATTTCACTGGCGGTGCTTCATTCTTGAAAGACCATTTGATAAGTCTCGCCCAATTCCATGGGATGCTTCTAACCTTTTGGTGTCTAGATTCACAGGCACCGTCAGTTAACAGGACGTGACGTCAACTCATAGCATAAACGGAAGGCAATGGATGGGCAGATTCGGGTGCGTACTTCGCACACAACATGTGAAAGACACCGTCTGCTTGTAAAAGCACCTCTGCTTACGACATTCTCGATAATATTTAGTGATCTCTATAAACGCTTTTAACATCAATAAATAGACAGTTTTGTTGTAATATTGAATTAGGCAGTACCTCCTCTAAATTGCATCTATTCTGCCCTGTAAAAAAATAATTAAAGTCCACTTTTTTTGTGGGAATTCATTTATGTAGTCTGATCAACTGATCGTAATCACACCTTTACTCTTTACTAAATGAAATAGCATGCTCAGCTTCATGATGAATGTCTCAATCAATCGTTGGCGAACTTTGACGCTATCAATGGCATCTTGTTGGTTGCTTGGTTCATATAACTATTTAGGTTTAGTTATAGTGATAGAAAATAATAATTTAGACGAGGCGATTTGCCGCTATCTTTAGGTAGCCTGCGACCTCTACAATGAGCGCTCCTCCTTCTTCGTCAGACGCCCTCTTTATTCTTTGGCTCTACATAAGTTGGTCGATCACGCTAATTGAATCGCGGCGTTAACGAGCTAACGGCGAGTAGCTGGACGTTCCTAATTGCAGTAAGAGTCCTCGCCAGCTGCCATACTCAAGATGTTGACCTTATTACCAGAGAAATGCGAGGAGGTAGTACCGTGTGATGAAAAGGGCAAAAAAGAACCGGTACTTCTAACCGACGGTTGTAACACGAGTCGGTGTAGTCTAGCCTCGGCGGTCGGTCCCAAATCGGTACCTTTCACGCAAAACAGCCATAGACAACCGCCGCTAGGTTAATCAGAAAATTTAGTCATTATTTAATCGAAAAAATTTACTCTTAGTAATAGTAGCGTTTATGGAATTCTGCTGCGAAACTCGAATCACGTACGTGCCTAAGGCTATGCACGCAGAGAAAAGCAGCCTTCTGGTATAGGCAGCCAAGCCTATCACGACATAGTCCGTGGGTGTTAGTATCTGTGCAGAACCCTATAACTCTCTCCCTGCGCCTCTCAAAATCAATCCACTTGCGTTGCTTGTTGCATTCACGCAGTTTGGTGGCCTATACTGCCTCAGGTCTATTTACATTTCCAGTCCTCCCAAAAGGGTAATAGGGGATTGATTTCCTTCCACTTGTTCATGATAATAGACTATGATTTTCTATTTTGTAAAAGCTCCATCTACAGCTGCGCTGGGTGCCGTGCAAGCAAAAAGCTGATAATTTAAGTGAATACAAACTGTAGTACTCCTACCTTATTCGTTAGTCGCAAAGGAAATGAGAGGATTTTACGTAGTTAATCAGAATTCCCGATAGTGAACTATTCCTCAACAAAATGGTTGTACGCCCAAAGGATGGTTAGTACAAGACTAACAAAGCTTGAGTTGACAGTAAAGGACGTCTGGACTCATTCTTGCAGGCGGTAGTCCTCTTTTATCATCCTTAACTGATCGAATTATCAAATCGGAGGACAAATTGGTGGAATTCAGGGCTGGAATCAGCAGATAGAACACAAAGATTCAGAGGCAGTATAGGACCTCTTCAGCTATCGCCCAGAAACTATACCTTTGAATGACTACCTCGTTATTCACCTCATCCTTACCGGCATCTACTTTGATCCATGTGTCCGGATTCGCATTTATTGAGAACCTCTCAATTATCTGATTGGTTCTAGATTGGCAAAGCGTATTGAATAGGAGAATCGATGGTCTCGGCAGAGCAAGACTACCAACTTTACCAACCCCGTTTATGCGAGTATCCCTTGACAGCCTGGTCAATGAAATGTACTGTAACTGTCACTTCTCTGTTGGCCGATCTGTACCACTGATCCGTTTTTTTTTCATTTACTCCCCACCCAGTTATGCAAGTCTCAACGAATTATTGGGGGAAAACAGAAGTACAAATGGCTTTGACTACACGTAGCACACAACAGTTAACACAGAAATCAGTAAAAGCGTTCATCGTCGTCTTCGGTTCACTGGTCGTCGTATAGGTGGCATTTCCACTTCTGTTCCACTTCGTAGTGGCGGAGATTCCGATTATTGCTACATGCACGCGCTTTCTACAGTCCAGTTTGAGACCATGAATCCAGGTATTTACGTCGTGCCTCTTTAATGAGGTTGTACTTCTGCTAGCATAATCAAATTTTAAACGTCCGGTGGGTGATTTGCCCTATCCGGCCGCCCCTTTAATTAGCCCCCAGAGTTGCCCCTGGGGTTACCGGTAATCACCAAGAGGAGTTTGAGAGTAGGACTGACCACTGATCAAAATTGATTCAGTGCCCCAGCCACAGCTATTTATTTGTACTCGCTACATAACCTCATATACTGATTCACCGATATTGTACGGGCGTGTAAGCTTGCAGGTTCTTCTATTACTGCCCTGTTTGTTACATTTTTCTGCCTCCTTTGCCGCTTCTGAGTATTGCAGCCTTGTGATGCCAGATTTGAAATGAAATACAGAGAATCACTGTAGGGAAAGATACCAGATATATAAGATAGGGAGCGAAATACATGCCTGTAAGACGCCCGAGAGGATGGATACGGACCTGCGGCTAAGTCTCCAAGCATATGAGGCCAGTGCGATAAGAATGAAGTGGTTGCTTTACCGCTGAAAGGGAATCAATGTAGCCTATTCTAATTCTCTCCTTTTTCACTAAGCTATAAATTCTCTTGGACTTCAATGCTGCAAGTGATGTAGGACCAGAATGTGAACCGAAAATCTTAAATCAAGCTAGATGCCTCATCAAATTACTCAAAGATGCTGTTGTATTCAGACGAAATAGAAGTAAGTTGAGACTCAATATGGAAAAGCCGCGAGAACTCAAGAACTGCAGAATAGAACTGTTTTTCAAAGACAGGCTTTTATTAGAATCAAAAGGAAATAACCTTGCTGGTTAGAGCAATCAATTATATATAACTAAGTGTGCGTGGTTTTCCGTATGGAATCAGAATTTTAAGGCTAACGAATTGTTATGTTTAAAACTTTTGCTCTCATATTAGTGGCTCGAAAAGTGGTTCCATCGAGCGTGCCTTGTCGGTAGTGGATGGCAGGCGTTCTATTGTCATCCGTTTTTCACGCTTGAGTGGATTATCCAACCAAGATTTTTTGGATGATCTTAGACTGCTGAAAATAAAGAATGGGATTTTAAAAAGTTATTTCATATAGGATCAAGGCGTCTAAAATGAACTTCTTATTTTCGAAAGATGAGGAAGTTCACTCGCATGGCAGCCCTAATTGCCTTACCGGCATTTTCAAACACCGCCGGTGACAAATGATGACCAAAACGATGTACCAACGGCTGGTTTGTTGATTTTTATTAACCATTGTCATCTTGACCTCTTTCTTTTATCGTTTTTTGCCAGAACTCAACTAATTAATTAATAAATAGATACCAACAAGAACGAGCACGGGAGTTAGGTGACGTTTTCAAGAATTGTGGATCAGTCGCGTTTATCAGTTGCTTTTATGTTTTATGAGATTGTATCATAATAGGACGATATTTTATTGGTTCTTGCACTTTTTTCAAGACTTTATTAAGAAAACTTTCCAAATAATTAATCTCAGGATATTGCAGTAAATAGTAGAGCTTTTGAAAAAGCGCTAAACTTGAAGGATTGGCAACCATGCAATATATCCTGCTTGGCCAACATTTGGGCTGTTAATGATTCACATTTTCATCGAAGCACTCGGACACCACGCCAATGTTTGTCACTTCAAAGCGAAAAATGTCTTAGAGCGACAAATTTCTAGTATTTGGTAAGTGACATCGATTCTTGGGACAAGTAGATCCGAGGTTCCATTGTCTATCACTTCGTTTTTTGGCCTGAACTTAGTGAACCTGAAAAAATTACCTGCTGAGATGTCCTGACTTTGGGAATTAAAAAACGTTACAAAGACATTAAATGACTGGGTGAGATGTCATTTAAATCCCTTTTTAGTTAGGATATTCGTCTCAATCTAAGCTAAGACAAAGTAACTAAGATTCGCGACTTTCGGCAATTTTTAATACCCAAAGCAGTTTACCACAATAATTATTGAGATATGCGGGAAACGCGAAGATTTTCTCAAGCCTCGGGTTACACAGAAATGCTTTTGGTGCTGCTTGTTAACCTTCACTTTGATTTCACGATGCCGGTTTACATAAATTAATTCGATGTTTAACTGAAAAGTAACCAATCAGGATGCAGACTTCTTTATGCTTCGTTCAACTTTCACATATTCATAGATCATTTCTCTTTTTTGAATATGCTAGATTCAAAAACCTTGACAGCTAATAAAAGACAAGCATTTGACTGATTGAGAAGGGAAAAAACTCTATAGGTGGGGATATTAATTTTGACGAAAAAATACACAACTTTCGTCTTATACAAGAACGATTGTAATCAACGCAAATGGGAAATGGGTGTAAAGTGTATATTAAACTGTGATGAAAAGCGCTCAGAATACGCACTGACTATTCAATCCGTTTAAGATGGTTGTCTTTAAATCGCATCAAATCATCGTGACTTTCCTAATCACGACTATTAAAGACCATTGCGGTAGTGATTTTATAGGGCATATGGGCCAGCTTTAAGCTATAAATAATTTAAGAGGTACGTGATCAAGAGAGCCAAACACACAAAATTAAATAGAACGAAAAGCGACAAGAAGTAAACCCCAATCCGAGTGGATATTGAGAATGGAAGGCGATCTAGGCTTAAGTGAGACTTCAAAGAAAGTACAGTGAACGAAGTTGTTGTTAGACAAATAAAAATTAGCCAAATTTCTGTTTGGACACTGAAAAGTTATGCGCCCGATTCGAGTAGAAACTAAATACCGATTCGAGACATGTTGTGAAAATAGCTAATTTTCTCATAAACGCCTTGTGAACTTCTCATGCTTGGATTATTGTAGATTGTTGTTTTAGCTGGCAAGTCAGGAGTTGAGAAATGGGAAGAAACGTTGAAACCCAATTTAGTCTGATCCAACTTTGTACCGAGACGCCATAACTTGAACTCTACCGGCCTTCACACAATGATCAATCCATTGGAATAAAAATAGATATTAGGCTTGTACACCGTTAAGAGGTTATTCGAATATCCACGATTCTGCCAAGAACAGATTACTATGCGCTCATAATTTGTCCAGTAATTAGAAACACCGAAATTAAGATGCTGTTTCCAGTCGACTCGTTTCAGCCAATTAGCTCCAGTCGTTCCAGTGTGTAGATTTGGCGACTGCAAAAATATTACCAGCATTTCCTGATCCGACTCTCTCTTTTACTTTATAACCGCCTGCTTAGGTCGGTTAGCCATTCAAGCCTAACGCTCTGTTTAGAGCCAGGACTGATAAATACTACGGTCCGAAATTTCAATGCTGTTTGCTTCATCCATAAAAAGGATTGAATTCGCACACTTTTCAGGGCTGAATTTCCCTACATTTAAATGGAATTCAGGCATTACTAATCTCACAAAATTTAGTTTACATATGATTTGATGCTGCATCGCTAATTTTTTTATTTTATTTATTTATTTTCTCTCCGTCTATTAGGGCAAGTCCCAAGGACTTGTTGGGGGTACAACAGAAGTGCAAATAGCTTTTATAGAAATTAAGCACAACAGTCAACACAGAACAGTAAAAACGTTTGTTGACGTCTTCGTTTGTCTGGTCTCTTCTCTGGCATGGCTTCGTCGAGCAACTTCGTCCGAATTCGTCCGTCTTCATATCTCCTCCGGAGTTCAACGATCTGGCGTATATTCCATTCAAAGTTACTTGCACGTGCATTCCATACTCCAGTTTGAGACCACAGTATCCGTCGTGCCTCCTTTACCAAGCTCTAAGAAGTTGTACTTCTGCTGGCATAATCTAATTTTATACGTCCGGAGGGTAATTAGTCCCATCCGGCTGCCCCTCTCATTAGCCTCCAGAGTTGCCCCTGGGATTACCGATGGTCACCAGGAGGAGGTTGAGAGTAGGTTTGACCACCATCGTTAATTATTATATTTGCTCACACATTTGAATCGTACAGTCGTTTGGTTTAACGTATGGTGATTACAAATGATAAATTTCGTTCACAGATTAATAAGTCAAAGCTTTGTTCAAAATAAACGCCCTGACCTAATTTCTAAGACAAATGACTCCGAAATTAGGTCGCCTCGGAAAAACGGACGCCAAGAGCCATTGTACTTTCCCAAACAATCCCTTACCCGAGGATCAGCTGGTTCTTCTGAAATCAGTCAGTCTCCATTGTTCTTTGTTCTGTTGATACCCTAGTTTGTGGTGCAAGTCGGAACCTGAACCTTTGCAAGAGCAAAGCACTTTTGATTTGTTTATGTGACTCCTGACAGCCCTTGCATGAATGAGTCATTCCAGTCGACGCACCAGATATTTCTAGAAATCGCGTATTTAGAAGTATATCAGAGAAACTGATGGAAGTATTTATGGCTCCGATTGAGCTCACGAACTGTCAACGATGGCCTTGTAGGTCAAAGGTAGGAGCTGTATGACAGCCCTACGGTGGATCGAAAGGTGTTTGACCCCAGGACCGCAGTCAAGAAAGGTAAAAGGGGCTGATGAACTTAAGAAATATTGCTAAATAAACCTGGCTGCAAGCACACAGCAACGACAAATGAGCCTATGGAGAATGTTGAGTGAACAAGTCGAGTGTTCGATACCTTCTATCCTAGAAAGAGATTGGTGAAAAAAGGAGGCGAGGGTTTTGCCTACGAGGAATTGTATGTAACAATTTAGAATAGATGCGCAAGAGATCTGGAAGGCTGGATAATCGAGCCTCGTAGGTGAAAGGCTGAGGTATAAGCTGTACAAGCTCCTTCGTCATAGAACAAGGAAAGGAATGTTAAAGCGGAACCAATAGAAATAGAGGCGATGGAAACATGTTAAGATGCCTGGTGGCAGACTACTCGTGGCCTTATGAAAGGAAAGGCTGGTTCACTAGTTATGTGGAAGAATGCCACCATCATATAACCCTGAAGCCAAGTCTTGGCAAGACAAATGGAAGAAAGGAAGAAGAAGGTTAAAAGAGCCCAATGAGCTAGGAGAAAGCCTTAGTGAGGAATGAAAGGTGATAAACCAACAAAGCCCCTCAAAGCAGCACCGATGACTCATCAGTGCATCTAAGCTGGTTGCACGAATGTGTTGTCCATTTAAAAAAACCAACAAGTAGTCGTCCACAAACAGAGAATAAGTGAATACGGACCAAATGAGAGCAGGGTGGAAAACTAAATGACAAGAATTTGAAGGTGCAATGAAGAGTATGCCGTATGTTAACAAGTAAAGTCAGGAGACGCTCAATGCACCAAGGTTGTCGAAATAGCGTTCTCATAATGCCAGTAAGTTCACGAAGTTCCTCTCGGGTAAAAATGAAACAACTAGGGACAAGGGGTGACAGACTTCGCTCATGTTATCCAATTGCTCCTGGGATAATAGTGGTCGAACCCGTTCCTAAGCTCCTCCTGGTGACCACCGGAAACCCCAGGGGCAACTCTGGGGGCTAGTGAGAGGGGAAGTCGGATAGAGGTAATCACTCAAGGGATGTATAAAATTAGATTATGCCAGCAGAAGTACAACTTCCTACAGCCTCGTAAACGAGGCACGGCGTAAATACCTGGATTCATTGTCTCAAACTGGACTGTGGAAAGCAATGGATGTGCATGTAGCAATGAATGGAATCTCCGCCAGAAAGTTGAAAAGACTTCTGGAAGAGATATGAAGATTATTTACCTTAACACTGTCGAGGACGGACGAGGTGCCACTATGAAGCCAAGCCAGAGAGGTGACCAGAGAACCGAATACATCGATAAGCGCTTTACTGTCTTCTGTGTTAATTTTTGTGTGCTACTTGCCGCAAAAGCTATTTGTACTTCTGTTGTACCCCAAATGAGTCTTTGGGACCTGCCCTAATGGGTGGGTAGTAAATAAATAAATAATTAGTTACAAGGAATTGGGTTGAATGGGCCAGTTTGTCATAGCTGCTGATAGTCTGCAGTCAGCATACCCAATAACTGACCTCACATATCTAGCTCAACATCAAAACGCCATGTTATGAAAACAAGTCTATTTAGGAAAATTTGAGGTCTGCTTAAACCATGTCTAAACGCCCTATTAAGGTATACCGGCGTCTCAGTAGCTCAAGAAAACCCAGCTATATTTGTAAATTCGAGAATCATCAAACTCATGGGTCCCGCTAATTAAAGAGGATCAGATGAATAAAAGCAAATTTACTAGCTGCCCGTCACCGCATATGCATCTCCTCATTGCTGTTCTCTCACTTCTTTTGTCTCGGGAGATCGCCGTCGGGTTCCATTATTTCGGTTATTAAAAAAAACCTGCTAGGACATCGTTCAGTAGAACCCATATCTGACAGTGAAAATGTTCTCGAAACGGATATTTTCGTTAACAAAGTACCACATTATCGTCTTATAATATCGCCATTCTAAATAGGATTTTTTTATCACCGATTTTGTCCAATTTGAATGTCCTAGATCGATTGACTTGAAATCGGCTGAGGGCCTCCCAGATCGAATAAATAAGCATTTCCGTTCTGAACAGTGTAGCAAATTTAGGGTGCGATTTCGATTGCGAAGTCTCACAATTGGCATTGGAATTTGTTTGATGCATTTCTTTAACTGAAAAATCCAAGATACCGTTAATAAGCCACTCAATACAGGCTAAATTCACATCGGGACCAGAAGAATATTAGAGGTACATTTCATCTTTCATCCAATAAAATGACAAACTGAAGCCAGTATGAACAGTCATTCTAGTCGTTGCATGTGTATGGGAATGCTTCATTGTGGGTGCACAACAGACACATAAATTCAACGCAGGAATGCAGCGGGATAAAATTAATTGAAGTTAGCACTGATGGTGGCTGGAATTATCGGCCGAATTGGCTCTATTCGGCTAGTCTAAGAAGTTCGATGCCGCCCAATCGATTAAAGGACGTTCTCATGAATTAAGGAGCACAAAGTAACTTGAATTTTCAAGCGCAGGTTGAGACGCGTAGAGGTTGATCAGATGAACTCTTAGGCGGAAAGAGGCGAGAATATGTCACAACGGTTAAACGCAAAAGGTCTGCAATTTGGAAATCCAAACTCTCCAGAGCTCGCTGTTCAGGTAAGGATAAATGGATTGGAACTGGTGATTATTAAAATAAAATTATTTTTCATCAAATATAAAGTGGTTCCATTATATCAAAAAACTCAGTTTACTGGTCCCAAAAGAAAGGCTAAAAAAATCAGAATGAACTTCAACTACACGGACGGAAAAGCGATCGCTTTAAAATCATAGCAGAGTTTATGCTCCAGCACTCACAACTTGCGTATTCCTAATTTCTTATTCCACGAATCTCTTTCAGCTGTTTTACTAGGTTCAAATATTTTAGGAATCTTTGAAGCTTTGACCCACTCAGGTGTGAGGTTGCGGTAGCTGTAAAGTGATTTTCTACCATCACCATTTTTTGTCTTGTCCACACTCTTGTTGCTTACAAATATTAAGTAGTACTTATAATAAGTTGACAAATTGGACTTGAACAGATGCAAACGCTCAACCCAATTCTATCGCCTTGAGCTATGAGTAAAATATTGCCAAACTTTCGTCAAATGAGAGATTTTTGGAGACTCAAACATTCTTAATTAAGAATTAGATTTGTTCGAATTGGTTTTAACATGGATAGGCTCATTATGGGGCAATGCCATCTTAATTAAGAACTAAAATGCTCCGGACGGGCTGCCATTATGACCGGCAAAGTTAAAAGTAAGAATCTACAACACTAGAATATTACTTGACTTTCTTCAAGGATGTAAGCCGCAAAGGCCCTTAATGACACGAAAGTCACGATTAATGAGGGTGCTAACCAAATCCCTGCTGTTCTATAGACTGAGGCCTTGATCAACTTGTTTTCCTCTAGATAAAAAATTGTATCTAGTCTGTTGGGAGTGCCTTATTCAAGTAACATGAGGCTTTAATACGGAGAAGTTTTGAAAAACAATAATGAATATCGATGTTTTTTATTCATATTTGCCTAATTTTTCAATCCTGGAATGCTTACATTTTCTTTGATGCAAAAAGAAATGAGACCCTTTTCTGTGACTAAAAGGGAAAAGGAGAACAATAATTTGGTGCCAGAACCAAAGAGAAATAAAACTAAGGTCGAGATACAATGAACTGTTAAAAAATCCTAGTTAATTGCGACCGTATTGGGGATTCGTGTGGTTATCTTAGTGTTAAGGAGCCTCAAGTTTCACTCAACCAGACGGAGGTGAACAAGGCCATGAACGAATAACCTACAGTTATGCGAGAGTTGACAAGCTATTAAACTATAGAAATTGGTTATTGTTATTTCTATTTGATAGACAAACGATTAAAGATCGCTCCAACTTTACTATCAAAATAAGAGTACTTATTTGCAAACTGTTAAACAGAATGAATGGAATCGACCAGCTCCCTGCATCCCCAAAGACGGAACGACTTTGCTTCTGCATTTCGATAACCTGAATGTTCGGGTGAATCAAAGGTTGGTAACGATGTTTCTTTTTATTGATTATGCTAGCGAATGATACCCGAAGGAACCATTTTGGTCCCGTGGACTGTCTGGCATTAGACCCGGAAGGAACCTGAACGAACCGATCTCCACAAAATCTACGAAGCTCTTGTGTTGATTTGATAACAAAGCAGACTTAAAACCTTTTAGACGGCGAGTTGAATCTAAAGATTGACAGTAGGTTAACAGTTTATCTTTAGAATAAGACAACCGCGTATGAAAGAGTTAACCACTGCCCAACCCACATCACCATCCCATGAACTTTCCATATCCAGATTTGCTGAATGTACCTTGTTCATACCTTTACTTTCATATAAAACCGATTTCAAACAATTCGTTGACTGATTATAAATTTGGAGTACACTCAAAGCAGTTGGAAATTGCTTTATGAGCTCCAACTACTTGTACTAGGAACAACGATGGTTATCTACGTTCATAAAAGACACTCGAAGAAATGGCAAATTTTCAGAATTGCGAAAAACCAACTTTTAGCAGGTCAATATGAACAGCGCTGAAAGGGTGCAGTAGAAAACAGCAGAATTTAGGGACGATCTCTTCTCAATCAAGAGGAGAGAATACTTAGGATTCGAGAGGGAAGGCTAGCATTTTCTTGCCATGGATGCGATTTACCACATAGGTGCTTCACGAACTTCGCCGATTATTTGGCTGGCCCTTTGGAGACCCTGCAACAAACAAAAGAGGTGCACTAAATTTAACTTCTATATGGCCTTAAAAACTACCAATAAGGTGTAAAGTAGCTTGGGGAATGGATTAGCGGTCAATACGATCCTGATGTAAAATAATGTTAGCATTCTTGAATGAAAAGTCGATTTTGAGTAGTTCAAGCCAGCTTGATACCTTAGCTAGTACTTTGGCGATGATTTTTATTAAAACGTAAAGTTAGTCGAAATCTGTATTATGAGATCGAATAAAATGATATGCAACGTAAGCCTAATAAGTATAGCGAATTGACGGTTGTGCCCATTTTGCTGTTTTTTATCCGAGAATCAATAGAAGTAACAATGCCATACGACCCAGCTTTTGGTGTACTGCTAAATAACCGCATTCGTCGAAAAACTATTACATTCCTCTTCCACTTGACGTCTGTTCCATTTTCTTGGTCTTCACTATTCTTATTCTAATTCCCCTGGCGATGGTGCTGAACCAACTGTCGTGCTCATATACACCCCTAAGGGCCACTATTTGGATATTTTTTTAGAGAACAAAATTTAAACAGAGTGAGCTACCTCTTCAATTGCTAAATTTATGCTGGAGGGTTTTGAACTTGGGTCATCAAGTGAGGCAATCATAAAGCGACTACCTTAAAGGAATCTTGTGCTTGGCATAGATGGATACTCAAATTTAAAAAAAAAGCAGAGATCGCAACAGCTTATCATTTCGTCTTAAGAAATTACAAACGTCTACAAAATCTTCCAGAACAATTGAAGAAACGTAGTCAATCAAGGGCTTTGGATTGAGCGTTCCCGTTGTGACGTATAAACGTAAGTCAATCAGCCCACTGAAGGGTGTATATTACAGTTTTTTTCAAAGATCTCATTCTATGCTATTTCCCGTCCAGCAATTTGAAATTGCCAGCTAGACCGCAGAGATAGTCCTTGTTAGTATGAGTGATTGAATGGTGCATTTCTGCATGCTTTTTCTCCTTTCAAAAGTCCCCAGCTTTCACGTTCTAAAAGCGATACGGGGACAAGAATATGTAGGGATAATTAAATTCTGCTTGAGGAAGCTACTCAAATATAATCATCCAGTCTTGTAGGATCATTGTTTGTTTAATTATTGCATATGACTGCGCAACCTAGCCACTTTAAAAATGTTTTGGTACAAGATTTGCACCGATCGCCGCGAATTTGTTTATTTAACAGGACCCCAAATATGGATATGTGAGGGTGTTGTGAAAGCATTCAGAAGACATTCTGAACTTGCATGTCAGTCCACGGATTCGATGAATCAATCATACTTTTTAACGATGCAGAACTCCATGAAATCACTAGCATACTTCCACAACTTTCCTTAATTAAATTATTCATTGTAGGAATCAAATAGAGTGTTAATCCACTTTATCCCATCGGGAGCAAGGTGGCCTCCCATCCATATATTTCCGCCCAGTTCGCAATAATTCACTAATGAAAACGGTAATTGGGTAGAATAATTATGAACATTTATGAAGGAAATCTTAATGGAAGAGATGTTTACCTATTTGAGAAGGTCTAGAAGTCATAGGCAGATTTCGAGTGCTAGATAATAAATAAAGTAGGCATGGTAAGTTGCCTGTCAAGAGGCTCAAAAACTATTGATCAACTTGGGAACCAGGGCCCTTTCAAAAAGAAAGAGTGGTAAGTTGACTAAGAATCATAGGGCCAGCTCAACTTCAAATTTGTCTGGAATATAGATAATTTCAATTATACATACAGCCACAAATGATCAAACAGAGATTGCCGATAAGAGAAAGGAAATGGAGTTCTCTTAAAGGATATCAGTCTGAGCAAATTTGATGAACTCACGCCGGTCGTGATTAAGTCATGGACTGCCGCCTGAAAAACCAGGTGGACGACTGCATAAAAAGTTAAAAGTCCTGAAAGGTTGTTATCCATTGCTTCAATCAAGAAACAGTCAGTTGGTCAGTCTCAATTCGGAAACAACAGAGTAAAAAATCGAAAAAAATTCGAGCTGATTTTCCATTCTTCTATGATTCACGTCCTGGGTGAGATATTAGATTAAGCATGTATTCTACGTTTTTTTTAATAGTTCAGCGAAAACTTGGATGAATATAGGCCTTTTATATAAGATAGAAATAAAAAAGTACGTTACTTGCGAGCTCTTGACGAGCAGTCACAACACCTGCACTCATCAGCGGACGTAAATGAACAAACAGCATTGAATCATGATTAAAGAATGAATAATGGAAGCGAACCTTAAGCATTTCGGAGGCCTCACGACGTCGTTGAGCGACATTCTCACTCTCCCTGAGTAGGACGTCGTACTGGTCATTCTTGTAGAGGTTGCTCACCAACTCCGATTGGAGATTGTCCTTAACGTGGTTGACCAAGAAGTTCATGATTGCCTTAGGCACTGAATCTTGAATATTTTTGCGCACAATTGTGAAGTAGGAGCGAATCAATTGACCTGAAGGGAGGAACGATGTCATACACAAAAAGAAGCCAACTAAACAATGTTTCGTGGCACTGAAGAATCCCACTCAGACTTTTGATATTCAAACTGCTAGCTCTTGGGGAGAATACTTGAGAACCAAATCACTAGAATATAGTACCTCATTTTCATTTGCATATGCTGTTCTGTGTCCAGGTAAATATGCCCTCATGTGAATAATACCTTGTTATAAACACCTGTTCCTGCCAATACCCTTCCCGACAAACGGAACCAACTACCATACGTTCCTCAACAGTCTTAATGAGGAACCCCATTTGATTTTCCCTCAATAGACCAGTAAATCATTACTGTGTTTAAGTAATCCACTCATTAGATATGAATTTAGGTTTTAAATCAGCAAGTGGGTTTTACATGCCTGCCACCACTATACCTGATTCTTCTCCAACAGCCATCTTAACGAAGCAGGTCAATGTGAAGCACAATGATAAACCATGGGCTATTCAAACGCCTAGAGAGAACGATCCAACCAGTGTGACTCACAAACTTCTACAACAGTGTCGTTCAGCATCGGAGATGCATATCCATGGCTATGGGTAAAAACGCACAATCACAAAGCACATCTAGAGCTAGCCGCAATATAGGCATATCACCGGCTGAATAGAGAGTAGTATTATCGAACACCAAGAGAAAACAAACTCCAGTTTTCAAAGAATGTGCACACAAGCCATTAAGATGCCGGTGTCTACTGTTCAAGGCTTTTTTTGTTCTAGCCGCCCATTTCATATAATTAAGTCCATGGAATAACATTTAAGATAGAGGTGTATGTTTGTTTAAGAAACATGAAACGAACAGCAGAGAACCACACCTGTCCATAAATTATCAATGAAAAGCACCGTAGAGCGAATCGCTTCTTCTCGATAATTGGTAAAAAAAATATTTCCTCATTCAATTGAGCACCAAGAATCTGGGAAGAGGAAACGCTTTGAAAATCACCTAGGGAATTAACTAGTTTAATTTATCGATTTACATGAATGTAAGCTTTACGGTGGAACACAGAAACTGACAGCGAAGATAGCCAATCATCTGATCTGCTGATCATTGAAAGAGAAGGATATTGATATCCGGGCGCATTGGTCATTTAAAAGTGAAATAAACACTGGGTCAATAAGCATGAGGACTCTGAGTGACTCTTGATATTCTTTTATCTTGGTTTGCTGTAAAATTTCTCAATTTTTATGAGCAAAAGTGGGTTGAAAGAGATATAAAAGTGTCTAAGAACGTGCTGTCTGAGAAGCATGGGTTAAGGCGGAGATTATGGGAATATGTCGTGGAACCCAGCCTGATCAGCTCAAGGTGACTGGAGGTAATGTTGATTAATGTCTATCATCTAATTCAAAGTTATTCCCAAAAATATATCTGAATGTCATCCTTGGTTAAATGATAGCAAGAAGCGAAACGATTAACCAATACTACTCTAGATGGTGTCAGTTTTAGAATGTGACATCAACCTCATTTACGGCACAAGCCAGCCTTCATCCTCTCGTGGTGCTATGGAACAACATCGATTTCTGCTCAAATTTGTAGCTAACGAAGACCTGGATTTTGGGTGTCGATCTTGACATCCCAACTATTGCTATCGATGGTTCATAATCGTTAAAAAGATCTTTACAAACGGTGGCTTGACGTGCCGATCTTCGCTTAGTGACTAAATTGTAAACCCCAAATGACTGACTGGGCAACCACTCATCTCAAGGCTGGATTGAAATGAAATGAAGTCAAGCCACCAAAATCAGGGAAACCATATATAGTGCCAGCGCAGTGATGACGCCACTTACTAATAAGATCGCAGTCACGCTTCTCCAGTGGGGAAAGTTGATGTTGTTGAACTTGAGTTTGCTGCAAATTCAACCAAAACGAAAAAAAGTATTAGTATTCATATAGAGCTTAAAGCTGTGATGGATTAGTTCGAATACAAAATATGACAGACTAATCAGATAGGAAGAAAGATTATTAAAGAAGACAATCCTACTAATAACAGTTGCCACCATTGTCAACTGTTCCCGTGCAGGAACTAGTTATTAAAATACGAGTGCAACGGCACAGGCTCTTCACAAGAAAACGAGCAAGTAGACCATACAGATTCCACGTCGAGGACTTACGATATCGGGTGTAGCATGAAAGCCCGTCGAACTAGTATTTTCAGAGGAGTCAGCCTCTTGTACTGCATCGTTGTTAGATTTCGGGTTCCACGCAAAACGTCGAGTGGTGGCCGCCGCAGATGGTGGCTGTTGTTGATGCTGTTGCTGTACCGGTCGCTTGCCTGCGGGGGGAGGGTCGTTATTCAGCGTCTAAAACAAATTAATGTCTTATCAATCTTTCCCGAAAAGCATGATAAACCGAAGTACTCAAAGTTTCGTATGCTTATTCGATTTGGGTCATGGAGAGATAAAATCGAAGGAAAATTAGTTCAACCTTGTCCCACATCATACATATTAATTCCATTCGACTAAATTAGAACTTTCGGATTTAATGCAGACATGCCACCAGTGTCAAATTGAATTTCAAAGTTAATAAGCATGTGTTGAAAGTATATGTCTTAAATGTCACTATCTAACTGTGAAAATAAAATTTTGGTATCTGGAATGAAATTCGTCAACTCTAACTTGATGTTGGTGATTACCAAACTAATTTCGCATAGACAATACGTACGGTGGTTTTGCAAAGGTAAATGTCTAAAATGACATCACACCGATTCAGAGCGGAATCAATTAGTTTGAAAACAGAAAGATTCGTTCCGGACTAGAAGCACACAACCTCAACCCTATTTTAAAGGAGATTAGCCCGCGAAAATCAAGCAAAATCAAATGCAAGATAGAGAGCATACAAGATAGCTAACTTGGATCCACTCTTGCTCCACCGTACTAAGCTGCAGATGAGTTGGCTGTTTCTGAACGCGATCGGGATCCTACATGGGAGGGATAAACAACCGCATTTTAGAAGACACTACTGACAATGATGAAGCATCCCGTCTACTAAACTTGTATATTGGCTCAATTTCAGGAGGGTGAGTTGTGAGAAAGGACAGGAAATTTGTAGTCTAAATAAATCAGAATGCCAACACAAAAACTGAAAAATTCAGTGACTGCAACGTTAAGTAACGTCTCAGTGCCCGGTTTTAAGCAGACAAGGGGAGATGGGGTGAAATTGATTGGTCACCAATACTTATGAAATTATAAATCTTTGGCCTTACGCTTGTAGTAAAGCGGTGGTCAGTAGCAACACCTCAACAAGACCACTTGAAAAATGTTCCACAACCAGAGAACAATCTTAAGAGTGAGTAACAGAAGACATAAATTGTTACTCAAAAGGACGACAATGCGCTATTCCAATAGTCGAGAGCGATTTACTCATTCGTTCATTTGTTTAAGTCTTTATTTGAAAAAGTAGTCGTATTCTTAGTTTGACAGATGACCAACTGCTGAAAAGACGTTCGAAAAACTCAAAACTATTAAAATCTCAAAATTCAGGCAATAGTTGCATTTTTGATTTGACCAAGACTGCATGAAAAACTCATTTACAGTAAGAGAATGACATTAGTAAAATTATTACTTGCACTACACTGAAAGATATATTCGCGTGATGATGGGATTTCAGATAAGTCAAGAATGGGAATCGAGGTAAGGAAAAAGATTCGAGAAAAAGTACCTAGTGCCATTCAAATGAAGGCTAGACAAATCAGTATTTGGACGATATAGAGGCTACAAAAGACGGCAGTCGGTATCGAAGAAGGTCGATTCTCCTCCTATATTCCATATTCGTTTAGATATGTTCTAGAAAATGCTTTCACCTAATGAAAATGGTCGCAGTCAACAGTAGCAGCGAATGCAATGTGCATCAAGTGATCATAATGAAAACCATCATCAGCAGTTAAACAGTGTTCTAGGAAAGACAGGCCAAATGGGAGACAAAGAGGAGAGGGGAAGAATAGGAGTGATTCCTCGAAGAGAATGAATACGATAATCGCTTTCAAATGAAGATCGACCTGAGGGTACGCAAGTATTTAGGTAGGTGGTCAACTACCTCAAAAAGACCATCGGCAACCCCAGGGGAAACTCTGGGAGCCAATGAGAGAGGCGGCCGGACAGGGGTAATCACTCACTGGACGTATAACAATAGATTATGCCAGCTGAAATACGACTTCCTATAGCCTCGTAAACGAGGCACGAAGTAAATACCTGGATTCATGGTCTCAAACTGGACTGTGGAAAGCAATGGATGTGCATGTAGCAATAAATAGAATCTCCGGAAGAAAGTTGAAAAGACTTCTGGAAGAGATATGAAGATCATTTGCCTTAACAATGTCGAGGACGGACGAGTTGTCGTCATGAAGTTGAACTGCTACCTGTACCATGAAGCCAAGCCAGAGAAGTGACCAGAGAACCGAAGATGTCGATAAGCCCTTTTACTGTCTTCTGTGTTAATTGTTGTGTGCTACTTGTTGTAAAAGCCATTTGTACTTCTATTGTGCCCCCAATAAGTCCTTGGGGCTTGCTCTAATGGGCGGGGAGTAAATAAATAAATAAGTTTAATAACTACCAGTTCTCTTTCCATCCAAAAACCTGGTGTTTTGACATTCGTCGAACTATCCAGACAAGTTCAAACAAGTTTTCAGTTCCACATTTCGCTATATGAAGTTTTTAGCTAAAAGGAATCAACAGTGAGCACTTCAATACCAGCGAAAGAGAACATCTACAGATCCAGTTCCAGAAATGTCACCAAATCTCGACTAATCTATTAATAGTGAACTTAGTTTCTAAAATATTGTGGCAGAACGATAAACTCACCAGGTTATTGAGTCCGGGTGGTACCTGTTGGCGAGGCAACAAGACATCACTGGAAAAGTCGGGATGGCGGGTGTTGATGTAGGCGAGTTCAATGGCTACAAGGTTAGTTACCATCTCGTTGGTTGGCTGAAGACGTCGACGCAACAGAGAGGTTACAACGTCTATTATACATTCGTGAAGCTTTGGGAACCGGTACATTTCTTGCTGCAATAGAGAAGAAAAGTAAACACTGTGTTTGACTCAGTGCTCATATCACATCACTATAAGAATGTCTTCACCCACATGCTTTAAACAATTTTGGCAATACTAAGTGAAGTCACCTAAAATTCATATCTCTTGTCAGAAGACTTAGAGCATTTGACAGTTTTCAACAGCAGGTTGTCCCATCTCGATTTATGACAAGAAGCAGAATGACCACCGACAATAAATGTGCTAACGCGAAAGACATCAAATTACATAAGCTAAGTTGAAACCATAGTTTGAAATTTCGCAGAACATGAGAGCCTTTCTGATGTTGACGATACAAATTTCAAGAGGACAGCAGTCGCCAGCTTCATCGAACAGCAAGTCGGACGGACACAGACCAAATAATTCTAATAACAGATCTCATGCTATAATACCTATTTCAATTGAATAGCTAGGCAAACGTATACTCAAACCAACAGAATAACTGATACCTAGTTGAGCTATAATCCTGACTCCTGCTAGGGAAAGATATCTCTGAACGCGCTTTTAGAATTGCTGGCATTCAAGTGTATTTTGGGCGTTCTTGGTTGGTATTTTTTCATTTTTAGATGTGGCCTTCAAAAAAAATAGATTAGTAGTGGAAGTAATAAAAAAAGGCGATGGCCAGGTTTAAACGGACTTTCTAAGCCGTCTTTTGCAACGTTATCCTACAGTGCCAGGAGGTGGAAGTTGTATTTACTTAGATTGAAAACCAGTGCATATTCACTAGAATAACGACATGTTTTGTCAAAAATCGTGTATAACCATTCACCCATGAACTCTCGAAAATAGATTAAACAATAGCATTAACCCTAAGTATATATTGAGAAAATTCCTTCTAAAATGAGGGAGGGGACCTAGTAGTGCCTTTTATTCAGAACTCCTCATTCGGCCACCCATTTGTAGTCCAAATGTTTCACTAGTCATGCGTAATAAACCATTAACTAATGGACCAGCGGTATCCTTTGCTGAGACATACACTTAAATAAGAATGTATAATGTGAATATTAGATTTGAAACGTCGATTAGTATTTATAGTCGCATTTCACCTCTAATAAGTAAAACAAGGTCAAATTAGCATTATCCGATGAATAAAATCCTTGCAATGTGACGTGATAGTCATAGTGGGTGTATGGCTTATGCTTGATTGTGAAGTGCACTGTATTCCATATGCTTGCGTCATGTTGCTTGAACTGAACAAAACTACGAGTCACACTACTCGATGGATACTAGTCACACCTCGTGATGGTAAGCAATACCAGCACAATGAAGAACGGCACTTGTTGCCAGGCGCTAAATTATGCTAAATTGCCAGTTTTCAGGCAATAATGGTCATTGTCAGGTCTCATGAAGTGAATTTGAGTAAAAGATGATGACCATTGAGAGAAATAGACCTAACTTAATATCTGGATAGCAGGGAGAAATAACGTAGAAATGTGCTTAAATAGAAATGTCCTTCCTGTCGGAAACCTCGGCGACGCACGGACAGGACGCTGAACTCCGAATGAAACCTACTAGTACATAAATTTTAATCAGTGTGTTATTCTTAGAGGACAACTCAAATTTGGCAATATGCGAAACAAACGAAGAGTATTTCAGAAATATTGACTGGATGTTGGACCTTTAAACTTGAACGTTATGCATGTCTGATGTTTTGAATAACAGCTAAGTTGCACTCACGCACATGAACTGGAAGTTGGCTATCTAGTAAAAGATTGCTTAGATTAGAATTGATGAATGGGAATCTGGATCATTTTGATCATCAATGAAACATTTTCGATGGCAACACTTAATGTCAATGTTTATTTGACAGAATAACATACCTGAGTCCCACAGTGTTGAATAATCCGTTGCATTTCCTCGTGGACTAGTTCTACACACCGGAGACTGGGTTCCTCTAAACGTCGAATCTGGCGCTTGACCAGTAGCTCAAAGGCCACCTCAGGTACAAAGAGAGCGGGTCGAGGTCCTGTTGAGTTTCGGATAGCCGTGAGGATATCGAGAGTGTTGAGACCACCAAGAGGATCGATACGATTCAATGTGGAGCAGAAGATTTCGTGAAAAATGTAGCATATACGAGCACCCCCACACAACTCAGAAGTTTCAATGTCCTTCGATATACCGTCGATAGTGTTGCAATAGGCGGTATTGAAACGTGTGATTATTTGAAGAAGTAGCTGACCCTGGAAGAAAAAATATGAGTGAATCTATTCATTTAAAACGAGACAGCTTTACTGGCATCTTAAAAAAATGGGTTTTACACAAAGGCACACACAACTGACCAAAGGCCCCGAACCATAGGGCCCAAAATTTAAAAACAGCTATAGAATCTTGAAATACCGAACATCCATAAGATAATTACTGAATCTTTGAATGAGAATTTTTTTTATATTTACATAAGTTATCCGGACTGGATATAATTTTCTGTTAACAAGGAAATATCGCGGATTCTAGTACATTAAACTGCTCGTCGTACCTATACTGGATGCTAACAGCGATAAGCTGATGTAGAACCTTTAAGCAGGGGAAAGCAACGTTCAAGAAACATCTAAGGCATTGAATTCAACTAATTCTTTAATATAAAGCAAATTAGGGTATCATTGCTAAAGCGCTAACGGAAAATTGCTATGCAAATTAAAAAGTCCAGAACTGCATAAAAGACGACAATAAATGATTCATTTTCAGTCAGAAAAGAAGAAACTAGATCGGAAATCTCGCAGAAATCAAAAGTGGTAAAGAATGAATAAAAAACAGAGATAAACTTGGGCTTAGATCCTTCAGCAAACACAGGCTGTTCAGTCACTCTCATGAATCCTTATGCGCTAGTCCTTCCATTAGATTTACTATGTAAAAGGCAAGTTTGAATGAATCAGTAAACGAGGTGTCAGATTGCAGGTTCCCTGCTAGAGAAGAGTGACTTCTGGTAAACCCGTGTCTTGGTTAACAGATAGATCCTAAATGTAAGCTTCTGGACAAACTCCACACTCGATCAGAGAGCATCAAATTACAAAAGAGAGCAAAAGGTAATATAACTCGCCTTATCTTCCACCTCCGTACCGAACGAGTTCAGAAGCGCTTGAAACTGAGCGGTCATCACATTAACTCGGGTTTTTAATTCCGGCAGACAATCCCTGATGTGGTGCATCAGCAGCTAAACACACGCATAAACCAGTGAAATTTGCCGTTTCGATCAACAAATCATTTAAAAATAAGACCGTAGGTCTGATTTGTTGCATTACCCGATTAAGAGTTTTGGCGAGGTAGACGGTGCCATTTCTGCTGGCGATGGAAGGATAGCGTCGTTGAAGAAAGGAGGCCTCATAGGCAAGAGCCTCTGTTATAGACTTTTTGGCGTTTATATCCGCTTGGGAGCGATTTACTACCCCAATTATACCCAGTTTGACAGGAATTATTCGATTCATTAAAAGGTCGTGGGCATCTGTACCGTAATCCATTAAATCCAGTTTGGTAAGAACACACAATGTTCGTCTTCCTAAGGAGAAGGTAACTTTAAGTGAGATGACCTACCGTCAGGATCAACTTCTTTGGCGAGTTTCAGCGATTCACTGGTAGCCATATCAACGTTAGCTGGCGTGACAGCCAGTATAATACAATTCGGATTGCTGATATAGTGCAAGCAGAGTGTATTGATTTGACTCTCAATATCTTCGGGCTGATCACCGACTGGCACTTTAGTAATACCAGGGAGATCAACAAGGGTCAAGTTGAGGACTTTGGGGCTATATATTTTCAAATGAATAGCTTCGGAGTTGACTCCCTGCAAGAATAAGAAATAAACTCGTAAAATTAATGCATTGAAAAAGTTTTTACCTTTCCTGTTCCAGCAAGGCGAGCAGTTTCGGCCTCAATCTCATCGCGAATTTCGGTAAAGTCAACATAAATTTTGTTTTTCTTGTGAAGGAATTTGGCCCATTCTATGGAAGTCCCGTCACCTTCTTTCTTTTTAATGTCATCATCTTCCTCATCTGCATGCACAAGTTGAAGGACTAAGGGTCGACGAGTAACAATTCCTGAACCCCTAGGAAGAAAGTCGCGACCGACGATATTTTCCAGAACGGAGCTTTTACCGGAGCTCTTCCAAATACGCAATTATTGGATCACACGTACCTGACTTCCAACAACTACGATTTGCGGCAGTTGAAGAATTTCGCAACCAACTGTATTAAAAACATCTTGCAATTTATTAATGACGGGGATCAAGGTCTCCATCGGGGCAGCCTGTGCAATTTGAAGCCTTGCTAGATTCTTGGAAGACTAAAAGGAATTCGGAACCATAAAACTAAATTCGATAAAGATGGAACATTCGTTTGCTTTTATGAATGTTTGAAAACGTAACAAACAAATTTGACAAATCATTTTTTGCCAACTTGGCATCAAATTGATTTTAACAGGCAAAAGAGAGATCACAGCTTTCTAATAACTTTATAGAAAAGGTACGTATGAAAAATAAAACTGCGAAAAGTGTCATCCTGAATTTATCCGTTGATTTATCATCGAAGAGATTTAAATGGGGGAAAAAAGTCATCATAAATTTTCCATCGCAGGACGCAACTAATATACCTTCTATGAAATTGCCAACCAAGCAATCCATGTTATTATGAGTATTTTCAGGTATGAAAGCTTGAGATCCGTTGATTTTGAGATATTCTTTCTTCGTTCTGGTCTTGTATAACTGAATTTTTATGCACACATACAGGTTGAAACGCTGATTTACTTATAGAGTTCCGTTATGCCATGGAACAACTAAGGCAACTGTGAGATCAGAAGTGGTTCCACAGAATTCTTCCACCATTTCCCCTTAAGAGTTGTGCTTGAGTGCCAATCGGGGACTTACTGCATGTAAACTTGATAGGATACATCATTATCCGTACCACAGAACCTAATGCTCACGTCAATTCGCATCAATAATGGTCTCCGGATGTAAGAGGAAATGACTAACCATTCCTTTGATTACCCTAATGGCAGCAATTGATTCGAACAGAAGCCGGAGATAGGGTTTCTGGGCTGTCACCGAAGGGGTCGTACGACGCAAGAGAAAATCTCACCCACCTGGGTTTAGAGAAATGCACTGAAAGAGACTGTGCTCCAATATCTTACCTCCTCCTTGTTCCTTTTTCCCTTTTGGTCGGTCATATCAATGGTAATTATTAGGAAATCCAATACTTTTGGCACCGATATTTCCACTTTTAAGTAGCTATTGCGTGAAGTTATACAATCAGCATCACCTAAATTCACTTGCATTAGCGTAGACTGTCGGTTGAGAATTAGGTACTACTAGGATTGGAAGTTCATTTATTCACTGTTTACATGCACGTATAAAGCTCTGTTTGTGTGTTAAGTCAGTGTCATTTAATATTAAAGCTGCAATTGCTTCATTTGTTGCATTCATGCCAATTACATGCTGCTTAAATTCGAAACGACAAGGATCCGGCAGTATGACTTCATGTCATGACGCTCAACCTCGAAATACAAGTGTGGATGTCAACGTAAAACGATGAAAAGAATTATTAACAAGTAAATCAAGGTGCAGAAGCGATGCCGACCGATTGGAAGGAGTCTCATTTTGTTAAAAGCTCGTTTGTAAATGATTTATTCTTTCAGTAACAAATGGAAGAGGTCGGAAAAACTTGTGTAAACCACTTCAACTGTCACTGGTTCGCTGCCTCTCAGAAGGCACTTATGATATAATGGATGATGGTAGCTGGTGATCACCGGTTACCCCAGAGGTAACTCCGGGGGCTAATGGGAGGTGAGACCCGTTAAGACTAAGCATCCACCGAACGTATGAAACTAGATTATGCCAACAGTACAACTTCGTCGAGTCTGGTAAGCAAAGTACGACGTAAGTACGTGGTTTCAAACTGGACTGTGAAAAGCGAGTGCATGCAGCAATGAATGGAATCTCCACCAGAAAGTTGACAAAACTTCTGGAAGAGGAAAGACGAGGTGCCACCAGAGGTGGACCAGCTACTTGCACGGCAAGACTATGCTAGACGTCGATAAACGCTTTCACTGTTTTCTGTGTTAACTGTTGTGTGCTAGTTTTTTGCAAAAGCTACTTGTAATTCTGTTGCATCCCCAATAAGTCTTCAAGACTTGCCCAAATTGGTGAAGAGTAAATAAAAATAAGAATCTCTGACGTTAAAAGCACTAAGCAGACTTTCGAATGGGGACCTGTGACGGTAAAGCGTTGGATATATCAGGTATATCTAATTCGAAAGCTAGAAACGTGTTTCGCATTGTCAATTATAAAAAGGCTCACGGATAGTCTGGTCGTCAGAAGAGCTAAATGATATTAGAACGAGCGTTTCCACGTTAGGTTACAGGCAAAAAGTGCCACCACCTTTCTTAAGTATCTACTTGGTAGTTTCATGCTAGCAAAATTTCAGTAAAAATTAATTGCAAAAAACTGTCATAAACCCAAACAAGTTTCAGAATAGAAAACGACATGTGATTCCATATTAGTACGCAGAGGTTTTGTTTGTTACACTACTAGATTATAAAATTAAAAAGTCGACCATAGAAAGACAAATGCATTAGTACGACTCTGAAAGTTCAGATTTCGTTGAGTTCCGATTTGGTGACTGGGTGGCCTGAAGCGGAACAACTGGCGATTGGCTGTTTCCAGAGTCCCCTTCGGTATTAAATACTGGTGCCAATGCTTCTTCAGGACCGCTAGTAGTGGTAGAAGCCCCAGAATCGTCATTAGAAGCAGGGACAGGTTGCCTAATCGTATCAGAACTGCCGGCGTTGGCAAGCAAAGAGTTTTCGGTTAGGCTCGAAGGTTGGATATTGTTCTTTATGAATCGACGGTGATGGTTTTCGAGGATTTCATTGGGAATATGATAAAATCGACACCTGCTTCGGGAACAACGGTCTCCGATGGCGTCGCGACAGAGTTGCACTCTATTGTTGACTATTTCTAAGTCCCGAGCTATCGAAAATAAATGAGAGTCAATCCACATAAAGCCGGTAACCCATTATAACACCCTAAACATTTTTTCATTTCCTGCTTTATATGACGAGTGTCTAAAGATTACATTATTACCAACAATGGAACCATAAGTGGACTTACGATTATCAACATGCACGTAGTTACAAATAATACCCCGTGCACATCGTCCTGCCAAGAAATCACGGCAGATCTGAACTGATTCCACAGGCTAAAAGAAAGCAACAACAATTTTATTAGGCTTTTACTGAATTAAGCCGAAAATTCCTGCGCAATGATTGTCCATGAAATAAAATTTAAAGAAACTAACATATTCGGACATGAAGTGTTACTAACTTTTGAAATTGGCAATACTTTAAGGAACCGTTTTGGAAAGGAAATTTACTAACCCTTCCATCTTCGTTGAAGAATGCACAATTTGTGATTAATCCGTTGTTACTATTCAGGGATGATAAATGAGGGGCTGAAATAGATGAAAGGGTGGATTCAGTTTTAGGATTGCTGTGGACTGCTTCACAATAAATTCACTTACGCGGAATAGTCAGTGAGGAAGAGCTCACGACATTGGCGGGAGCGGTGACAGGACTTGCCGTACTTGGCACAAATAAATTTTTGCAAATTTGCTCAGGCGAAAATTGAAATTCCAATGCCCGAACCGCAGTACTTCCCGTCACACCTGATGTAGTGCTAGAACAGGAGGCCGCAGCGTTGTCGGAAGGTAGATGCAAGCGTTTCGCATAAGAGGTCTGCAGTTAAAAAATTTGCAAATTCAACTTAATTTGACTAGAAGTTATGTAAATTTCATAGCTGGTGCGACGGCGAAAGTGCTTATCTGTCAGCCTACTAGCGTTCTTAAGCTGGCTAAGCTGCCTCATTAATCACCTCATGGAATTTTCGGTTTTCAATTCAAGTTGCTCTTTTGGCATGGCAACCATATCGGCTACGTAGAATTAATAGGACATACCGATTGATCTTCCGCATTATTTTCATTGGCACGTTTGCATCCAGGAGTAACATGAGAACCATTCGACACTGACAATTGAATGGGAGAAAATGATAATGGCTGCGTTTGTGGAGTACTGCTGGGAATCATCGGCAGGAATGCCTGCGGTTGTTGGAGATTCCAGTTTGTTTGAAATCTATTTGTTAAGTTTTGAAGGTACATGGGATTAAAGATAGCATTTGGTATCGCTGACATTGAGTGCGTTGAAAAGGTTTGTCCGTTGAAATGAAACTGGTTCCTCAGGTCGAAGGGATTAAGGGAGAGAGCACTGACATGCTGTGCCGCTGGTTGATTGAGTGTGAAATCAATGTTGTTCAAACAAGGTACCTGAAACGCCATATTGGTTGCTGGCGTTATTTGACTCGAAGGAAAGCTTGCGTTGTGTAACTAAAATGGGGTATTAATGATAGGAAGGAGAAAGATTAGGACTGAGTGTTGAGAATCGCGGAGGTAATAAAGCAAATAGCACAAACAATGAGAATCAGCGCCCATTCTCAAACACTCAGTGCTGATCATAACTGGCTTACAAATACTATACTGTGCTTTCGGTTACGGTAAATAGTCTGAAATACTACCCCTATATTTGCTGTTTTAGCCTAAACTTTAGAGCGAAACTAAAAGCATGCTTAGGTTCAATTAAGTAAGCTGCCTATTCTATTCTAGCAGATTTGAAATAGTTGGATTTCAGCTAAACCGTCCATAGGAGCTGCAAGTTATCAGATACCACACCAATGCGAGTGCCTTAGTAAGTAGTAGTGGGCCAAGAGTAGACTACAGCAGTCATTATTTCTAAAATAGCTGCAAGAGCTTCCAAACCATGGCAAACTATATTTTCACTATACGTGGTTACTCCCTAGTTTTTCAATTCGTCCTAAATTTACTCAAGCATTCGAAAGTGTAATCAGTGCCAAATTGATTTCGCATGCGTGAAATATTATAATAAATAAAAGCAAGTGAATCAGAAAATCTAGTTTTACCCAGAAATAGCCGGTCAATAGCGCATGCAATACGGTAGAAGGAATGAAGAAACGAATTCGTGCACGCGAAAATTCATCAGTGGATTAAATGATTCAATCGCCTCTTTTACGATCGAACTGATGTTTGGCATGAAAGATCAACAACAGGGTGCCTATGCTGCTTGAAAGCCCAGAAGGCAAAAGTTAGCTCTCATTTTTATTTTACGAACCTCTGCATTGTGGACCAAAGAACAAGCAATTTCTTAATTCCGGCTATTCCATTTCTCAATGTACTGGGATGCATTTGTAGAGTAGTGGAGCCATTGTCATATGAAAACTGCTCGTACATGGTGATGTTTTCAAATAATGAAAGAAAGCCCGAGTTGGGATAAAGATGATCATCATGAAGGCGGTGATGATGGGATTTTAATTATAAACTTAACAGAACACTAAAACAACATCGTAGGCAGAAGGCAAGCGTTAAAAATTGCACAGGAGTGACAAAAAAGTAAGGTACCATTACCGAGATATTAGCGATTTCGGAGAAAAGTTGCGTAGCAACAGCCAGTGCTTTACTTAATTTCAGTAGAACAAAACTTACCCCCCATGAATTCAAGTTTGTGAGGACTGTTTTGCCTAGTTAATGAGACGAATCATAAGAGGCGTTTCATACTGTCTCTGAATCTATATTTCCCGTTTTTTTCTATACCACCACCATTTTCGCATAATTCGAATTTACTTACTCTGGACTCATGGTTTGAAGTTAACGCGTATGATTACTTACCGCAAGAGAGGCAGCGACGTTCGATGCTGCCACTCGTTGGTATAACGAAAACAGACTTTGTGACATATCAGCATTGGGTGTAGCAATAGTTGCGGTAGATGTGCTGAATGGATTGAACCCCGTTAGCTGCGTAGCAAGTCCCGAGCTAAGAGATGCTTCCTGTGCGGGAGCTTCTTGAGTGACGTCAGTTACATTAGAAGTGACCGGAATCTCCGTATTTGTCGGAAGCTACAGTTTTTGAATCAAATGAATTTGTTGAAAAATGAAGTTAAGCGAAGATTAATGTAAGCGTCAAGTGATGCATCAAAATTGCACTGACCGTCGTGTTTGTTAAGGGTGCTCTATTGGACCCGCCTTGTCTCTCCACAATAGTTTTTTGCCACGGGGAAACGTGAAAATACTTGCAACTGGGGTGTTTGCATTCACCTCTCTAGAAGACGCAAAACCACTATTCACATTAGAACACTGTGAACAGTGAAGTTTTTAGGCCCACAATTGGCCAAATAAACTCTATAAACTCTACCCCTGTTTTATAACAAATTCAGTTGCTTTTAAGCATTGCCATCTCAAAAGATGTTATTGTTAGAATAAATTGTCTCGAAGAATCGAATGTCAGCAAACATTAAATGAATATCAGCAGCAATCAGCAAAGCAGAGGATGCTGATGCAGGTCGAAGAAAAGACAGGATTTAAGTTACTAAAAACGTAAAACTGTCACTTAACTAGAATATTAATACAGTAGTCTTAGCAAACCTAATGGCTATAAAGAAAACATGCCTCCAGCAGATTTGATGCTGCCTGTCTGCGCAGACAAGTGAAAAACCGGAATGAAATCTGATCTATTCTGGTGGAAACTTAAATCAGGGCAATCCGAACTGGATATTGTGAACTGCTTAACACAAAAACGTACCTTCATATGATCAAAGCACACCGTTACCATGCCTCTTTCAACTTTAACGTTAGCTTCAGGATGGGCAAAGTCGCAGACTTCCCGAGATTTCTGACATCGATTAACACCCATGTAAAGAGGACAAACTTGTAGTTTCAACCATGAGGAGTCTCTCACATGTGAATGGTCACTTGTGCTTCCATGTGAAGTCGACGCAACGTGAACTGTTGCATCAGTAACTGTTGCCGTATCTCCCGTACTGAAAACGTAAACACTAGTTGTTAGGTTACCAAACACGAGCAGATTAAACTTAAGCTTGAATTCGTATTTCAAGGAAAACCTGATTAAATGTTAACAGTTGGAGTTGATTTTGATGCTGTTGAAGTATTAAAAACTAGACAAACCTCAGTCCTTGACCACCAGGCAGTTGGACTAAATTTTGAGGGACAGAGTATTGGATATTTTGATGGAAGGGCATACTTGCAGTAGCGGAAGGCATTTGTCCATTTCCACCGCTAGATTCGCCAAAGGATCATAGAGGTAGCATAAAAGGGAGATTTCGTGTTAAATTCTAGGTAACAATTCCCTCTAACCTAATCGCTATTGCCAAAGAAAAGCTGTTGTGGTTAGGACAGCTTGTCTAGATTAAAACATATTTAAATTTTAACCACTTAAGGAGAGGCAAAGTAGTTTGCTTAGGACAAACCTCTGTGCCATATAATACTGGACGAGCATCTGCAGTTCCTGAGGCGTACAAAGATTTGGAATACTAAATTAAAGCGAAATAATGCAAGAAATATACCAGACAGATGTCATTAGAAGCATGTGCACAAGACTAACCTTTGAACCATGGAGGAGAAACCGCTGGTAACTCCATTGGACGCCTGTAAATTGTTCTCGCTAGAGTTATCAATAAAGAATGAGGCATTAGCACCTCAGAAAATTGGCAGGAAAGTAAGAAGCAAGCGCTTACTTTGACTCTTGATCGTTAGCCATGGAAGCAGGTGTGACGTTGCTGAAATATTCAATAAAATTACCACCTAATTTTGGAAACTCTTCTCGTGGAAAGAAAAGGAAGGGAAGCTCAAACTCGCGTACTTTGAAGCAGGATTTGGATTGAACGAATGTCCGGTTGGATTCATTTCAGTTACACCAGAGGTTCTATGGTTGATAAGAAATTGAAAAAAGTATTAAGGGACCAGGTGGCATAAAATGCAGCTGATGAATTTTATTCAACCGGAAAATTTAGAGAATTTAAGATGGGTACCAATAATTTGCCAGAGAAGAGAGGCGCGTAATGATAGTCTTGAAGTAATGGAAAGTACAATATTTCGGCAAATATTGAACGTTAAAGGTTAAAGGATCAGAGCAATACACATTAGCGTCAGAAGACAACTCAAACGAGGTCTGATATAAGCTTTCAAGCGTAAAATACGAGAGTTCTTACTTTTCAAGCGTAATAGAACCTGAAATTTAGAATTCTTGAGGGTGCGGTAGCTTCTAAAGAAAAAGTTTCGGTGAAAAATATCCGAGACGGCCTTGTCTTCGACAAAGATCCAGAACGCAGATCATGAACTTCTAAATATTCTAGACTCATTCGGATACATGCATGAGGAAAATATAGTGTGGTTATATATCCTCCTGGACATGGCATTAACCAATAGCAGAGGCATGTCTTATACTTTTTTTTTTAAATTCACTAAATAGGGGTAACGTCTGTTCCCATCTAATTGTAAGTGCAATGAGCAGCGAGGAAAATGGCACTTCCCTATGAAAATTCCGAAAATCTAACTAAACAATATGCAAATTACGTCCAAGAGGGGCTTTCTTCTGAAAGACCTTAAACATTGACTTATTTTTTAAGTTAACTTTTACTGCTAAATTCTAATTTATATTTCCCCTTAGCAAGCTACTGAAAAGGCCGTGACAGTAAATGGTCAAGGTGAATTTAAACACTACCTCCAGATGACTTGAGCCAGTTCAAAAGCGTACTTCAAATCAGTCAGAGCGTGAACAAAGTTGACGCCATAGTGGTCAACATTCCATATTTCGCAAGCTGAGGCATATTTGTCGCAAATTAAGCAAATAGTATCGAGTATCAGAAGCATAATCGGCCTTGAGTGATTGGCGAGTGATTCGATGTCCATACGGATGTCCTTAAACTGGGCCAAATGTGCTCAACGTCGTCACCAGGCGGGATGTGTTCTATCATACCCTGTTTCGAACTACGTATTAATCTAGACCATTCAATCAGGTTTGGCTTCTAATAAGCAACTAAATTATTAATGATCACCTGTTCGCTTTACTTAATAATCAAAGCTATCCACTAACAGCTTTCTATTAAAGCAGGATATATATATATATACCGCATTAGGCGAGGCAGCATATAGTAACGTTGATCACTGAGGGGCTGCATGAATCAGAGGATACATACCGACGGGTTTCGAACCCGTACTGTTCGTGAATGCCGTTTCATCATAAGCAAAGTTACTGAAGTGCTCGAATGATTTCATCATTATTAGCAGAAAGGTCATTTAAGATTGCTCCGAACACCGATAAGTGTTTTCGGATGTTCCAAAATAACAAAGAGGTAACAGGTGAGGTCCAAGTGATTACACGAAACACCAGGGCGTCAGACGTCATAATTACTATTTTTTGATCAGGTCATCTAAGGTCAGTCCGAATGCTAACAAAAACTCAAAAAGGTAAACTGGCAAACTACTTTTAGGTCAAATCCTATATGGAACCCTGGATTCGAATCGGGTTTAGCGAACTTCACAACAGCAAATGAAATATACAAGATCAAGACTATGACCATCAAGATAAGGACAAACTAGTGTCAGAATTAACATGACTGAAAATTACATAAAAAAAGGTAATTCTACTGCCATAACAATGGCCATTCCATGTCAACAAAAAGTTAACTGACGTTTATTGGTTTCAGTTGGAGTCAAGTGATCAAAACTGGCTTAACACAACAATAACTGAATCACGAAATCGTTCGCGTTTGTCCAGCTTTCTAACGCCAAATTTCAACATTAGCTGGTTCAAATGAAAAAAAGCCATGTCCCGAGAAATGCAGAGCAAATAAGGCAGTTATATTTGTAAAATTTGCAAGTGCATTGCACTATCGATTTTCCATGACCATTTTCAGGGTATCTCCAATCCCTCAAGCACCCTCGGATCTAATCAATCATGCAGATTCAGTAATCGAGTAAGGGAATCAAGACGATGCATAAACAAGGCTTATAGCTACGAAAGCTGGTCAGAGTAGATGAAGCATGGAGGCGTCTACGATATTCGCTTCACACGGATATGTTGCGCACTGGGAAGGGCTAATTAACTATCCGTTCATACAATAATGTTAAAGCTCAAGTAATATAAAATCAGCGTACTCACGTTCAGCGATTCGTACAAAAAACAAGTCCAACGCACGTGAAATAAAACAGGGTAGTAGCAAATGATTGTTGGGGCAGGGATTATTTATAGTAGAGGTCGGTTATACGCAAGCACCCAGTGCTCCCTCTAACCTATCATGTGTACATGCACCGCTGCTTCGCCTTCGGATTGGTTATATGTTAGGTCACACTTTTGTGCATACATTCATGCATTATCATTGCGGCGTGAAAACATGCGAATTGTAGTGATGATATTGGTCATCTGACCTATGCTTGCTGAAACAGTTATTGGATGATGTGCAAAACATGCAAATGTGCGGAGAGTTCAGAATGTCTGACTTGCTCTCATGGCCGGTTGGTGATGTCTGGTTTATTCCCAACTAAATTGGTTATGGTCTGTTAATTTTAGCAAATAAGTAACATCAGAAATTGAGCACATATTGCGATGATTCATTTGAATGAATGATAGGTTGCTTATAAATGTCCATAGGTAAAAGGAAATTGCCTTTGAAGGCTTTAGGGACGAAAGCTCTGTCAAAACCTACGTTTAAGTCTTCATGGTGCTGATAAATCAATTCTTCTTAAAATGCCTTTCAGGACAGATCGGATTGGCAGTTACCTAATCTATATTTATTTTTGTGTTTGTTGCATGTGCTTCGGTGCAAAAAGCTTATAGTTCTTCCAAACCTCTCTATTATTTTTAAGGAAACATTATGCCCCGTTGAACCTATCGCGAATTTGCTTCAGGATTTACGTGATTAATGTGGCTTTTGCTTGCAGAATTTGCAGCTGCGCGATCAGATCAGGAGAAAGGTTATTTGGAAAGTCACCTAATATTGATATACTTAGGGCGTCGAAAAAAATATTTAGGAATTGCTTAAATGACTGCACTGCAACAAGAAAAACAATTGGTGACACATCGAAAGACATTAACCTAGCGAACCAAAGCACAATAATCACAAAACATCATAAATATCCATCAAGGAAGAGGAGATAAAATCTCAAGACCTGATTTAAGTTCTTAGATTCGAAAAGCTAAGCATGTGGTTCAGAGTTAATCCCAAATTGAGCCTAGGAACCAAGCATTCCTTCAAAAGGCCAGAAAATTCTGGTTAGGCTGTTTGAAAGCTTCATATGCCAGACAGGTTAATTTTGAAAATCTGCCACCTGAAATAAAACAAATGCTCTTTCTGATCTTACAAGCTTGCATCATCGCCTAGGTAGAGTGACTTTTCACTTAAGCATACTTCAGGCGTTCCCTTTGAAAGTAAGCACAAATAATTTTCCCTCGGTTAGTTATTACAACATGAATGCAACCGCACGAAACCTGCTTTAAAATCTGAAGTAAAAATTGATGGGTAAATCTATTGGATTTGACGAGTTCCAAGTCCTTGGAATTGTGCTGAATGTTCCGCTGAGTTCAACGCAGCCAAATCGATTGCTGAACCTTGCTATTAAAGCCTTACCTGAATTGCTATGCTGGAATTTAGTTTTCAGGTAGCAAAAGTCAAAAGAGATATTTTTTCGAATGGTGGATGCAATAATTACAGCGGTTAATGACTTTGTTGTGGGATAATGATTTGCTCTGTGGGTGGATCGTCATACCGCAAATACTTGAGGTCAGAAATTTTGACAAAAGAGCTAGAACACGTCCGAAAACGCCTTGATACGATTGGCTTTACGGCGAGGACTGACTGCGCAATATCGTAAATGGCTCGCAGTTTGCGGGAGGCCGTTATTAGACTACGTTTCTAATGAATGTTTTGGTATGAGACAATAAATGAAATAACTACCAGGTATATTGGTGAATTTAAAAAGGGTGATAAGGTTTTACTTAATGAAACCCGGTGAAATTCAGCGTGAACCAAGTGGAAATTGAAAATATTTTGCCAGCTTCACGAAATTAGCAACTACACCCACACCGATGGGAGACTCCTTCATAATTTTTAGCTATATTCTTCGGCATTAATAAAAGATTACATAGGAATTTCACCTTTAGTCGGCTAAAATAATTTACAAAGCATTGATGTCTTTCTCATTCAGAAATGCATATATTGCCATGGGTGCACACCATCGACTATGGCTGAATGAAACGCCTAAAACAAATTGAAAACTATGCCACCTTGAAGCTAGCCTGTCCTAGATTGGAGTTTGATCCAAATTTTAATGAAATCAACCATTTATTCGGTTTGCGTTGGCTGAAGCTCTCGATTACATTTTCCATCCGTTTGAAATTTGGTATCCTTTAAGCTCGTGCCTATCACCGTTTCTCTTCCTAGGTGGTTTGGTTCCAAAATCAACAGACTCACACCTAAAGCAATCTGTCTGAAAAGGTTGAGCAAGAATACTAGATCGAGACAACAGGTAAGCTTCTTAACTGGACGAAATAAAATCTTATTTAGTTAAGACATTTTAAGGGACTAAGCTGAAGTAATGTAGACTATTGAAGATAGTAGCAATGATTCCCTAAGGATTACATACAAAGTCTGAAAAGTCATCATATAGAATCCGCGTGAAAACGAACGATCCGCAAACAAGCAATTTCGGTTCACGAGCGCCAAAGCGGGCTATGAAGCAATTTAAACATAACATGATATGATGTAAAATGCACTGAAAGTCAAGATCTATAATGTGAAGATGGACTCTTTTCTGTCGTTTTTACAACCATGATGCGATTATTGTGAAAAGGTAGGAGAGAAATCATAACATTGGTTTACTGCCTTTGGCAATTTTGCAGTTACTCTATAGAAACTAACTTTCTTAGCTCACATTCTTTATAAAAAATCTAATATGCTGTTCTTCTTTAAGATGGGACGGCACTCCTGCTAAATTATCCACTAGGCGTTAGTGAGGTTGGTCTGACCGATGGAGATTCAAATTCTCGTTCCCTCTCCCACCACCCTCGAGAATGTCTGGAACCGGTTTCGTCATGTTTGAAAATGACTAAGCCCCAGCTGCTCGACCGCTTAGCAAGCCAAAACGTGAAAATACGAACCCAGATTGTCATGTCCCATGTCTCCTCATGTTAATTCCACTCATATGGAAGATTTTGCGGTTAGACGATGCTGGGCATATGAATAAACAAATAATCACTAAAGGCTGTCAATACTGCATTTAGAGAGAACTGATTTACATTATCGCGCAAAGTAAATACTGCTGAGTCTCCCGGCGGAATCCTTTGCAGATTTGCTGGCCAAGTAAGTACAATCGCTCGGATTGAGTTTAATCGCTAGTCAAGCTTAGCTATGGAAATGCGGACAGCCCTGTTAAGTTCAAACCAAACTACCTACTTTTTATAACATGTACCTGTGGGCTGTAAAGTTGAGATCAAATGGCACTCAATTCCGTAGTATTTGATTTTCGACCGAACTTATTGGGTCTGACTTAACAATATGACGGCCACTATGAACCGGATTAATATTTTAGAAACTGACCACAGACAATTAAAGTCATCGAAACCCGCATCAGTTCTTAGGACAGAGAAAATCAAGGCTAATTGATGCAAGCACTACTGCTATTGCTGGTCTACCAGAAACCTATCTCTCGACGTCTAGCAGTACAAGCAATTAAAACACTAGTTCCGGTTTCAAGACTATCAAAATGCATTAGTCAGAATTGAGTACATTTGCCTAACTTATAGGCGGAGTTCCAGCCAGTTCTGCACTTCATTCCTCGGATCAATCTATAGAACAGAAAAGTTTAACTGCGAAATTTCAAATATTTTTAAAAGTAATCATACTCGTTGCAATATAAGCAAAATTCTGCAAACCTATGCCCATTCTACGTGTTCATACCAAGTTTGGCCAAAGCCCTCGCAGTAGACATTAATTCTGATTTTGTGGAATTGTATTTGCAAAGGCAGGACGACTAGACGGTTAGAACGACATTACTCTCAAGCTAGCCTTATAACTCAACAGTAAATTTCAATTCAAAACAAACTGCACGATTTCCGATAAAAATATACATGGTTTAGAAATAGCTATGTACTATATATGTAGTTGGCCTGAAATGCGGTGAAAACAAAGTCAGATGAATAAACAACAGCTGTAGTTAAATTTTGCGCTTAGAGCCATATAGTGTTATTTTTAGAGCATGGAACAAATGATCCACTTCCGTTGCCATTGGACGTGATAACTTCAGACTACATCAGACGTTACGCATTTACATTATGCCTGTAAGGCTGGTTGAAGCTTATTGAAGCCGACCGTCAGAAATGTTTGCTGCATTGTAGATGAACGATTTTGTTCATTAGCTTGCTTAAAACTATACCAGGATTAATATTTCACCTCATCCTACTTGCGGCGGTTGCAGAATTTGCCAGAACTTAATGAGAGGAGTGATGAAAACATTGGGGCACGTTACAATTTCAGTCTAAGTTTATAATTTTATTTATCTTAATGAATTTCGGTCTGGCTTTATTCCCTTACTTTAGCAAATAACTGCAGCATGCAGGTCAATATGTTGTAATTCTACAACAAGCCTTGCTAAGCCTTGCTAAGAGGCAACTATACATCATTCCTGTTAAAATCAAAGAACCGTCTCCCTCCTGCCCGGAATCACTAAGCCGCAATTTCAGAAGCTTTCCCTTAGATTCTTTTCGTTAAACAAATTGAATACGTAAGGAGATTATTAAGTTGATACTTGATAATGGGGTTACATAAGTAGTACCTGTCGAACCGGGTTTCCCAGAGTTTAAGCCACCTTGACAATGTACTTGGTATTCCAATGGGATGTAAATTTTAGGAATTTACAAACAAGTAGTTAATTTTAGAAATATTTCAAACTTCGCTTGGTAATATGAACAACTTTAATCCTAGAGGCTACCGTGACTATTTCCCACCATTGGCTAGAGAATTAAGCTTACGTTTGATAAAAGTGGAAGTGAACCATAATAAGATTTTAAGATTGAAAAAAGGTCTGATATTCTCCACTTTGCTGATCAACGAGGCTATTCGGTGGGTAGCCACACCTTGGGAATAGAAATCCACAATGTTTGGCTTATCCCCTCCCCCCCCTTTGACGGGGCAGATGGCTGTTCTCGCGAGCATGAGCCAACGAGGAGACAGTCAACGAGAATTTCTTTTGTCGAGTCTGACACGATTGCTCAGACGTTGTAGGAGCAGTGCTGAGTCGAGCTAAAAGTTTGAAGATCTGACTTCCTTCTCGCTTTCATCCGTCTGTGAAAAATGTATAGCTGTTTCTACTTTTTGACATGAATCAGGCCTTTTAGTACCTGAATATAATAGGTAAGAGGACTAGCAAATTCATCCCACTGGAGTTTCTCTTATTTAGTTATGCCTACAAATAAATCCTGCTTTGCAATCTTTACAAATACATTTGAATAAAAGCATGGCCTCAAATAAATTTGAAATGGCGTGATTCGTCTTTGGGTTGCTAGCTAAGCTATCCGTTCTAACGCTAAAACTATTGGAAACATTTACATTCAAAATACCTAATAAGAGATTGCCTTGGGGTTAATTGATATAGTTATTCACAAGTGTTAAATATAGCCCACCTTGAACTTGAATGAGAAACTCGAACTGAAGGCAGATGAAAAAAGCACCATATTTACGTCACAAAACAGTGATGAAAGTAGACATAATGGGTCAAAATCGTTTGGGGATTTCTGTCAGTCTGACCCAAATTTTACAAAATTGCGGTTGGGACGTAGCACTTTTAGTGGTGAGATTTGAGAGTTCAGAGACCTGTGGAATTAATATTTTTTCATCATTGGGAATTTCAGCTTTTCTTTGGCTCTAGCTTCGAAACGTCCAGGTGTTCTGTCACTTTTTTGGGAAGGGGGTGGGCGGCGTTTGTGAATGCCAATGAACAGTGCTTTTCGAGCAATGGCTGGCAACGTCTTTCCTCTTCTCGATGCAATTCGTTGAAGTTTAACTAGAAGTCGCCTAGCCTGTAAAATTTGAGACATCCACGAATGTAACATTAATATACGCTGGAATTGGACGCGTCCCGATTGCAGTATTCTTGCCTGATGTTTTTAGATAAAAATCGCATACATTAAGCGTTAGCAAAGCCAGCTGACATTGGGCCCTCTTTGAGACTCCGGTAATCCATTCTTACTTAACGTTATATACGCCTCGTGAGGCTGAAGGAATCTGCGTCAAAAATTGTAATAAAAGCAGATTCTGATGATGTAGATCAGACAAGGTTTCAAAATGAGTCTTGCAAAAAGAGAACACCCGCTCTCACAATCTCAGTCTTCTAAAATATTGTCTAACACTGATAAACTCCCCGAGCTTTTGATATTTTGATAGGTGACACAATTCTCTTACATGAATTTGTGTAATGTGCCACTTTTTCGTGAAACCGAGGAGCTTAAATGGCTGATTATCTATATAGCAACTGGAATTTATTTGGGAATCAAGCTAATGTCTTCAGCTTTGCATATCATATTCATTAGCTCTGTATGTATTTGAGATTATCAAAAAACTGTTTATGTTCATAACTATGATCGGTCAACTTTGGCCATGAACATTATGCAGACGTGATGCACTTGGAAAACATGTTGAAAATAAATATCTCTTAGCAAACAAACAAAAAATTCTGTAACAAAATTAGTTTTAAAACCGATTATAAACCAAAAACGTCAGGAATAAAAACAACAGAAGAGGCCAACCTCACAGACCATGAACCAGCCCATGCATCTGCTTCTGAACATAAATCGGTCAGATATAATTCAGCGTAAGGGTGTTTTTGAGCTATAACAGCGGTTTGATCTGCTACAACATACATATTTGATGACACTAGCTGGCTTACCAGGATCTGATTAAGTAAGTTCATTTCATCTTGGATTAGTCACTATCGATTTAGGTGCGCTACAAACAGGTAACCATCTCATTTACGTCGTGCCTCCTTTATCAAGCTGTAAGAAGTTGTACTTCTGCTGGAATAATCTAATTTTATACGTCCGGCCGCCCCTCTCATTAGCCCCCAGAGTTGACCCTGAGGTTACCGGTGGTCACCACGAGGAGGTTGAGAATAGGTCTGACCACCTTCAATGTTGGTCTCAATCTGGACTATGGAATGCACGTGCATTTAGCAATGAACAGAATCTCCGCCGGAATGTTGAAGGTGTGATATCTGGAGGATATATGAAGACAGACGAGGACGGACGAGATGAAACTACGAAGCTGAACTGCTACCTGTACGGCCTGTACGACCATGCCAGAGAAGAGACCAGACAGTCGAATACGTCAACAAACGTTTTTACTCTGTTCTGTGTTAACTGTTGTGCGCTACTTGTTGTAAAAGCTATTTGTACTTCTGTTGTACCCCCAAGAAGTCCTTGGGACTTGCCCTAATGGGTGGGGAGAAAATAAAATAAAATAAAAAAAAACCATCTCATAACCTTTAGATTGTCTTTAAGGCCCAGATAAGCCTATGAAAATCTTTTATCGCTGACTTATCGTTAACCTGAATCGAATGGTACTGAAGAGCAAGCCAGAGCGAAGACAGAATAGGGGATTATTTGACAAGTTTCGATCAAATTACAATTTCCTCATAGGATCTGATATAAACTCAAGTCTGACTCTATGCTCCCGTTTTATTGTTGACCAGCTTAGTTGGTTAGAGTAGCTACACTAATATCTCATAATCAGACTGAAAACTTCCTAAATATGAACCCCAAGTTAACTTGGAAGAGTTTGGGTCAAGTTTTCCCATGCTGTACCTAGAAATTGAATTGCAGAACGCATCTTGTTACTGAAGGGATTGCAATGATTATTTCGTCAAAATCATTTATCAACCGGAAATCAACATTGGAAAAATTGAGCGACAAGGATCAGATACCCCAATCTATTAAGTTTTTGGTCAGGAACATTGCAGAGTCCTTGATGTCCAAGTCCACTCTGCGCTTTTAGCTTGAGGAACAGATTTAGGATAGTATAAATAGCTTTTGAATTTGGACAAATCAGGATGATTTGCTGACGGGTGGAATCGTATACCGATCACCGATTAGCCAATGAATGAAATAAACTCTTTGTAGGGCTCTAAACCCATCCGAGCTGGATCTTTCATTTACTCTTAAACAAATTGGTCTTGAATCTGAACAAAAAGTAATTAAGAAACTCTGACAAATAAACCACGGGTAATGAAAACCCGCATCTGTTAAGGGTTTAAATTTTAGTACCGGTCATTTTGACATCTCCTCTCTCAGCATACACAAGGTGAGGGTGAATTTTCCTCTTTCAACCAGGACTATTCCAATCAAATAAAAGAGGCCGGTTGGTATATATTTGATTCTATTTTTAGTGAATTTACGCATTGATTCTGTTTATATGTAAGCAATCAGTGATTAAATGTGCTATTGGCTGACTCAGCCAAAGAAGATACTTTAAATACTTACCGGTAGGTTCCGACATGTGATTACATCTATAAGCTCTATAGGTCATTCAAAAGGTCATGCTTATTGGGCCACCATCTATCGTATCATTTTTGATTGCTGGACCGTTAGTTTGAAAGCTAGATTTCGACCATTATTTCACACTTTGGTGACCCGTCTGGATGGAGTTTGGGATAATTGGAGTTTTCTCATAAATTGGATTATTAATCTACGCGCTAACTAAAAACCTTAGATATCTAGACCGCTTAGTTAGTCTCATAAAAATGAACATAAATAATGCGTAACAATTGTCTAGAAAAGCTTCTGGGTGATAATAATAAATTAACACATTGATAACCTGACATGTGGTGACCTGACTTATTACAAGCACAGTTACCAGTCCCAGTAACCAAATTGGAAATCATAGTGGGTTCCCTGCTGATTTGATCTCGATAACACGACAAAATCGCGTGATCAGATTGTATGATCATTTTTGAGCCCTTGAAATTAGTGCGCTTATAAGTTCTTAGTCTGGGGTGCTTATAATGACCTCTGACAGGTTGAGGTATGTTCGAATGAAGTAAACCAAAGCAAAAAGAAATAGAGACAAACAGTTTTCCAGATTAATAAGGTGATATACAGACTTCAATTCTGACCTAGTAAAGTTGTAGGCAGAGTATTCCGGCGACGATCATAGGCAAATCTAGCTTTCAATGGCCTTTGCTTGGTAGAGTCACTACCATATATAGAGACTGCCAATCGTCTGACAGACTTTTTAGTTTGCCACTAAAATATTATTCAAAGTTTAGCTGTATAATATCGTTTTTGATAGTGTAAATTAGTAATTAAAACTGTCAGTAGAAATATAATGTGATAGTGCTCGAAGTTCAATTCAAATGATTACATTTTCAGCAATTAAAACATGGTATGGTGCTGCCTGTATAAATAAATTGTTTTACTAATTTGGCTGTAGAAGAAAAAAACTTTTTGAAGGTGAACAAGGTTCCGTTGAAGGATATAATGGAGGAAAATTCCTTATGGATTACATAAACTGCAAGGATACTAGTCAAATCGAAAGATCTGGTCGCACACTACCACTGTTTAAGCACAGATCCACCGAATAAAGTAAAAGTTAATATTTTTTACCAAAAGACCCCTCTATTTCAATGGAGGAGATAGAGAGAGCTAAAAGCAGACTAAAGTTGCACAAAAGTTCAGGCGAAAATGCAATGCCATGTTAATGGTTTCACAACTGGAAATTAATGCACACCTACTATGATAATACCCAGTTCAGCATTGGAGGAAAGCCTGTTCAAAATTTTACCAAAATGGAGGAGATAGAGACAGCTAAAAGACCCGGCGACAATGCAATTAGATCTGAGTTACTGAAATGCGACGCTCAGTATCTAAATGCCCACCGTCTAAACGATTTCAATGACTTCTACAATAGGACCACTTCGATACCCCGAGCCTGGACAGATGCTGAAGTTGTAAGTATCTACAAGCGCACAGGTTCGCAAACAGATCCTGCAAACCATACGTCAATCTTTCTACTAGATACCTCAGGCAAGTAGCATGCATCTATTCTGTGCCAACGTTTGAAGCACCAATTTGCCGAACTACACTCAAGAACTCAATTGGGATTCTGCGTAGGAAGATCCACTGAACATGCTATACCTGGAGCAAGAACCATCAAACAGAAAGCCGTGGACCAGAAGCAGACAATAGTGTTAGTGTTTGTCGACCTGAAAAACGCATTTGACTCACTGTCTAAAGACGCAATTATCAACCGAATGATAGATCTGGGCTGATCTTGGCAAACGGTCCATTCGGTAAAGTCCCTGATGGACTCACCGATGGGGAAATTGAGGGGAACAAAGGAATGCGTTATGGTGGAACGTGGTGTGAGACGAGGCTCGAAAGAGGGACCACTTCTTTTCAACCTAACCTCTCAACACATATTGGATGAAGTCTTCTCCTCTCTCAAACACAGTGCAGTTCAGATGATTGATCACTCGAACAAAAGATGGCTGCTAAATCATCTAGAATACGCAGATGATCAACGTCTTATTACGCCAAATAAACTCGCACCTGTCAGATTAATAGAGCATCTGGCGATAACGCTGCATAAATACGGAATGCAAATTGCAGCGGACGAAAACCTCTGGCTTCCGACGAGCCTCATACCTCCAATACTTTGGCTCCGTGATCCAAGTCACAGGTGAGACAGACGAAGCAATAAAAGCAAATCTAGTCGGGGCACAAAGGCATCTAACACCACTACGACCACTCCTGTGCTCATGTGGTCAAGAAGTCTCAACAACACCCTGAAAGCAACCCTGGTGGGTATTTCTGTCGATTCTGCAATCACCCATAAATTATCTACTGTTGTCTTGAAAGTAAAAGATAACAATCGACTACAAATGATACAGAATACGGCTCGACGCATGGTATGATTATTGGATCGTATTCGCGAAGAACCAAAACTGTCGAGGAACACCGAAGGTAGCTGCCGATGAGTAACTTGGCGAGTCATATGCGGGCAACGAAATTGAACCCATGGCAGAGTTTGAAAATGGACAAAGATAGCCTGATACTCTCCATACTTGAGAGTGAATTTGAAAATGGGGAAACTAAGAAAGCCTCACATACAAGGCATTGGATGCTTCAATTAATAGAAGATGCGAAAGAAACATGGCAAGAGCATTCCGAATCATGGCTGCTTGATCCAAGGGAAAGCCTTAAATTTCGAGATGAAAATCAAACACCTAGATTGGTAGGAGACAGGCAACGTGATATGGTTTGTACCAACGCAAACTGCCACAAATGTTTCGCCACAGCAACGGAGATGCGAAGACACGTAAGACGAGATCATGGAGAAGAAGGACACAAAACTGAAGAGATAATGGAACATATTTCAATGTGCCCTCTTAAAAGATACAAGACTCAAGGGTGGCTGAATAGACCTATTAGGGACGGTCACCTTTCGGTTAAAATCATAGAAATAGAGAAGCCAACAGAGACAATGAAAGGACCAAATGAAATAGTAGGGAAAGTGGAAGAACTGAGCTTGGTGGAGAAAAAAGACGGAGTGAAAAGTAGGAAAAAAGACTGCGAAGAAAATTCCAACCGGCTGGATGAACAGCACAACTGCTCCATCACGGCTGCGAATAACTCTAACCCACACATAGTCGCCAGAAAAGAATATCTGGATAAGAATAAACATACGAGGACAAAGAAATGCTGCAAGAAGTGTAGCAGAAGAATGAAATGTTCTATGCTATGTACAAGTGTCTAGCTGCTATATAAGCCTTTGTATTTCTGTTGCACCCCCAATAAATCCTTAGGACTTGCCCAACGGGTGAGGGCGAATAAAAACCATTAACTCAAACTGCGACTCCCACACTCTTGATTAAGTGAAAAATCATACCGAATGTGGAGTAATTACCAAACGTGGCATCGAGAATTCCACCTATAGTCTCTGTACATTAAAAGCCTGTTAGGCAAAAATTATTTGTACTAACTAATTATGGGAGAGGGAAGAAGCTGAAATGATCAGGTACCAGGGGAACACTTCTGGCTTTTATGAGCTGCTCTGCTTTCCACCAGACCATTCGCCTTGAAGGATGACTTCTTTCGCTTTCTCCTAGACATTTATCTTTAGTCTTCTTCTTTTGCACGTACCTATATCAAAATCTCTCCTTCCATAGTCATTCTTAATGGAGGCATTAATCTAGCAAGAGTGCAAGCTTATCATTTGAAATTACTTTTGTAAACTCAGATATGGCCAATGTTGACGAACGTTCCATCCAACAGATTAGCTTTAATTCCCCTTAGTTCCTCTGTGCGAGCTGCCAGTTTTTAAAAGTTTGAAGGGGTTTTCTCTTCAAGCAGAATTGTATATGCGGAATACTTTTTGTTAGAGTACGAATCTTTTACAGATCTTCATGACAAAAGCCAAAAAGCTATTTTTCTGTTTGCTGGTCGTGACAAAAAAACATAAAAAAATGGTCTTGAGTGAGGCTCCGAAATTGATAGGGTGAAAGAAATCGCATACCGTTTGAAACTGCCCAGAATCTCATTAGCAAAAGATAGAAAGTTTGGGGAAAAAAAACGTCAGATGGGAACGAGGCAGTTGACGTAACGCCCATTCAAAGATGAAGATTGGGCAAAGTCTGTGGCCATTAGCAAGGAACGTTGACGAAATCTGCCTACGAAGTAGTACACTCGTGTGCAACTCTGTATAATGAGGAATGAGTTATTCCCTAATCTCAAGTCCTTTTATTTCGCTTAGGTTTTATTAACTGAATAATAAGTGGTAAATAAATAAAAGATGTCTTAATAACACATGAAGAGTATTCAGTATTCGAAATGTGATTCAAAAATCTGAATGAGACCCCTGACGCACCTATGATTTATGATGCATTCCTTTATCTCCCTTGTGGCATAAAGCAACCAAGTATAGATTTTCAAGTTTTTTTTTACAGACGAAGTGGAAGAATGGAATCGAGTATGAAAAACTGCCCAAGGGTATCAATTTCACTCACTTGTCCGTATTCCACTTTGTCGCGTTCCAAATTCTAGAGCGTACACATTGTAAGCGTAAACAGAAAGTGGGTCGACCACAAATTTGCAGGTCATATTTGCTTGAACATAGCGATGTTTTAACCTTCATTGGAGTGGAACGTCCTAGTGTCTGTAATTTAGTGCTTTAAACTTAAAAACCTCCTGGGGTATAATCAGCATCTATTTATCAACTAGGTTATTCGTGAAGCAAGTCTCTAAATGTCCAGTCGGTAGTTTTATGGCCTTGAGTTAATTTTATTCTATGTTGAAGCTAGTTAAATAGCGTAAATCTATTCATCTATTGTACGGCAAGATGTGTTATATATTCTTACCTTCTAATAATGCTACAATTACCTTAAGTGCTCTTTTAACAAGTCGTCATCGTTTAAGGGAATTGGATGACCCGATTCATTGCGTTGGCTGCTTGATGATAACTCAAACAGTAAGTCAAATTGAGTTGTTCGGACTGATTGCTCATAAACGAAGCAAGGCTAAACCTTTCATGGAAAAGCAGGCTTATTTTACAGGCTAAACGTAGGAGAAATTTGCGCTCCAGTAGATTATGATCTATTGGATTGAACTTTCACGCTGGTTCGAGCCGGTCTGCAAAGGAATAGCCCAATGGAGGTTCTCCACATCTTGGTTCTTTTATTCATCCCCACCCATTGGGCAAGTCTCAACAACTAGATATATACACATAGTATAGAACAGTTGAAGTGACATCCTCGGCTCCCTGGTCCTTCCTCCGCACGGTTTTGTGGTGCAATAACAGTTCATTCTTCTGCTACACTTCTTGCAGCACTTCGTTGTCCTCGTACGTTTGTCCTTATCTAGGTATTCCTTTCTAGTAGCGACCATGTTTGGGTAAGCGTTAATCTCAGCCGAGATAGAGCGGTTGCGCTGTTCATCCTGCTGGATAGTCTTTTCTTCGCAGTCGTTTTTCCTCCATTGCGTTCAGTTCTTCCACCTTCTCTACCACATGGTTTGGTCCTTTCTTCTCCATTGGCTTCTCTATTTCTATGATTTTGACCGAAAGGTGACCGTCCCTAATAGGTCTATTCAGCCACCCTTGAGTCTTGTATCTTTTAAGAGGGCACATTGAAATATGTTCCATTATCTCTTCAGTTTTGTGTCCTTCTTCTCCATGATCTCGTCTTACGTGTCTTCGCATCTCCGTTGCTGTGGCGAAACATTTGTGGCAGTTTGCGTTGGTACAAACCATATCACGTTGCCTGTCTCCTACCAATCTAGGTGTTTGATTTTCATCTCGAAATTTAAGGCTTTCCCTTGGATCAAGCAGCCATGATTCGGAATGCTCTTGCCATGTTTCTTTCGCATCTTCTATTAATTGAAGCATCCAATGCCTTGTATGTGAGGCTTTCTTAGTTTCCCCATTTTCAAATTCACTCTCAAGTATGGAGAGTATCAGGCTATCTTTGTCCATTTTCAAACTCTGCCATGGGTTCAATTTCGTTGCCCGCATATGACTCGCCAAGTTACTCATCGGCAGCTACCTTCGGTGTTCCTCGACAGTTTTGGTTCTTCGCGAATACGATCCAATAATCATACCATGCGTCGAGCCGTATTCTGTATCATTTGTAGTCGATTGTTATCTTTTACTTTCAAGACAACAGTAGATAATTTATGGGTGATTGCAGAATCGACAGAAATACCCACCAGGGTTGCTTTCAGGGTGTTGTTGAGACTACTTGACCACATGAGCACAGGAGTGGTCGTAGTGGTGTTGGATCACGGGGTCAAAGTATTGGAGGTATGAGGCTTGTTGGAATGATATTCCTGCTGCTTCAAGGAGCATTTACTCCTTCCCGGTACCAACTTGAATTCAGAGAGTTTCGTCCGCTGCAATTTGCATTCCGTATTTATGCAGCGTTATCGCCAGATGCTCTATTAATCTGACAGGTGCGAGTTTATTTGGCGTAATAAGACGTTGATCATCTTCGTATTCAGCTCCATGATGGCTTCATTTATAAGGAAGTAGTAAGATTGATTGCTAAAAGGCCTCTATCTATATTACGCGATAATCGCCTTGATATCATGACTTTATATTAAAAATCCGAAATTTGAAGTACGCCGACATCAAAGGCTGAGGGATTGAGAAAATCTCATCGAGAAGTGGGAATGGTTAGGAAGGATACGCTGGATAGGTCTTCTCCAAATATTCGTTTCTCTAAAGAAATGTTTCATCCATATTGCTGCTAGTTTACGAGTTTTATGTTTGGACTCAGTCTCCAGCTTAACGACTATAACACTTAATAAAAGTTGACTTTTTATCAATCTATCAACAGCTAATCTTTATATTGAATATTTGAATGTCTGCGATCGCAGGTGATTTTGGCTAAAGTCGAAGCCAAAGGTGGCGCTGATCCTCAATCATCGATGATTAATACAGTTACTCAGATCAAGGGATTTCTACGAAGTTGTTGATAGTGAGGAGTGTAAGGGAAGGAGACCTGCAGTTAGTGCATTTTTTATTTAGGTGTGCTTTTATTCTAATTCCCCTCAGCCAGCAGGGCAACGCTCCCTCAATGACCACCCGGTGGACCACAACCTTGTTATCAAATCACTCATAAACCTTTGCCAAACTCGTTATTGCGGCACCACGTTATATGAGAGATTCTCAACTTCGAAAATCGCCACAGGATTATGAATTAGGTGGTTCCATCTGTATGTTTTAGCACAAAGCCCAAAGTAATGGCACTAAAAGGTTAAAAATGGTAGCTTCCGATGAAATTTGCTAAGGTAATCTAACAATTGCTCCCAAATTTATGATTAATTCCTTTTTTGGTGTTAACACTGTGCTTTGATTCAAAGTTAGCTCATACAATAGAAAAGCCAAGTTAGGATTTGAAGCAAACTAACTATTAAAATAATCTCTACAGAGCTTCGGACCACTCCACAACTAGATATTACATTAAATATAAATTTCGGTTTTCAGCATTTGCCTATTAAATAGTTACCTGACTTCTGTTAAATGGATCTATTCCTATAAGATTTGATGTCTGCATTCTTTGAAAACTTTTGATTTTGTTAAGATTTTCCAGTTAAAAGTAAATGGTAGCTTCCCTATTGGGAGTGGCAACAATTTAACGAAATAGTAATTGCGAGAAGAAGATAATTACTTAAATGGAATAGCTCTAGAACATTTTGCGGTTGTCAATCTTGTAAATGAAGATTAGTCGCCTCAGGAAGGGTTATGTCAATGTTATAAATCATAGACAAGGCCAGAAGCTTTGGCTATAAATAATTCGTTTCATCTAAGTGAGTGGTAAAGGGCTAAAATACAAAGCAGAGTATACATTTTGGTATCTTTATAAAGTCTTATTTCGGTCCCCAAATCTCGCTCTTTCCAGCGATCTTCAAGCCGGTGAAGATCTTAGCGAGAATTCTTTCCGTAAAACCAGTTCGTTGACCCACACATCGATCCATTTCTGGGATCCCGGTACTTCTGGATTTCATCTTTCGTCTTCCCTTTCATAGTCCAAGGGAGATATCTCTTTTGTTGAAGACCCCTTCTAGGACCTCGTCTTAGCGGCACTATTTCGGAAAAAAACATTCCAAACAACTTGTGTTCTCCTTCAAAAGTGATGCACAAAACCTTAAGTACTTTTTTTGCATGGAGCACAAATAAGCTTCAGAGTCATATTGTTCAGACCGATGGCCTTTATTTTGCCATATTTTTGGTTCAAGACCTCTTTAAGTAAGCAAATTATTAAACATGGAGAATGAAAAGAAAAAAAAACAACCATATCAATGAAGATTTAGTGGTTGTTTGACAAAGATACTAGCAAATCCATCGCATGCCTTGTTTTTCTGTGTGATACCATCAGCTGTTTCAGTTTATCAGGGGTTCTTGGCAAAGAGTAAGGATTGAGCAGCCCATCTTGTCAACTGGTCGGTGTAATTTTAGTCTTACTTGTATTATCTACGTCATCGCTGTGGCAATCCAGAGCAAATTAGGAACGGAAGAACACCATTTCGGGGGTCATCCATACCAAAACCAGTGCAACTTACTGCGCGGACAGCATATTGAAGCGGAGGCTAGAAAAGGTTGTGGCCAGTAAGTTCGTCATCCGAAAATAAAACTGTAGTAGAGATCTTGAGATGAAAATCTGACCAAGACGAATGGATTTTGAGTACATCTCGAATAGGTCTTGTCGAACACTATTTCATTTCAATGTCCCAGAAAATTCCTGTCGAATCACAAATTATTGAAAACGTTGTGGTAGGCATCAGTGAATGCAATCGAGCTAAAACAGCTTTGATAGAGCAAGCCTCTGGGTCAAGAAGATAAATGCTCTCGGCCATAGTGTACTCAGTTTCTGCAGTGCTGGCATCCAAAGCACCGTTTAACATAGTCCACTTGGTGGATAATTCTGTCCCAATTCAAGTGCACATCTCTTTGTCTTCATCCTCTTCAATTGTGGCAACAAATCGAACAACTTTGTCTGTTAGGTAATGGCCTAGGGGGCAGTGCACACAGCACCTTCCCGTCCACCAAAATGCCAAATATTCTTCTCTTCATTGCTGTTAGAAGCCCTAGAACATCCCATTATGTTAGCCCTGTCTAGCAGCGAAATGCCAGAACTGAGTATTCCTGCAGTTTCCAAGCCTTGACTTGTGGATTTTTCTTATATTTTATATGAATCGATTATGCTGTTGTTGAGCATTATTGATTTCGTCCTTTGTTGTTACTTCTTTAGGAGAGTAGATTGAATGTGCTAAGCCATACCGTTCAGGCATTCGTTAGCTAAGCCCTTCCCAGTCCTCGTACCTTCCTTGACCTTTTTGGGATCCATTGGAGCTCTTCTGGGAGCCTTGCCATTTCTTCAGAAATGGTTTTGCGACTAATTTTCGCCTTCACTCTAACAATAACTTAGGAAACACTCTAATAACAAGCACAAGATTTAGCAATGGACGTGCAAGTCTCCTTGGGACTCTCTTGTTGCTTCATCTTCCACTATCTTACAGTTAGAAATCTCTTTACAGACGGGAGTTAAGCTTTCATGATTGCTAATTAAGAAGTCCTAGCATTTTAACAAGTGAAAAACAGCGCCTTCCATGGCAGCAATTAATTAATTTTTCATCTTGCGTCTGGGTCAGTACATAGAATCAGTGCGTTGGATGTTTAAAAATTAAAAATCCAATTCTCCTATATTCATTTAAAAAAAAATTATAAAAGGCTATAGAAACAGACCTTGAGTACTTAAAAATAGCTTATAACAATTATTGACAACAGCAAACTTCGTCCAGTATTCTTAGCCGCGAACAAGTTTGATCGTCGCGTTCTGATTCTTTGACGTTCCAAAAATATGCGCTTTAATACGGTTAACTTTTAAACAGAGGGACGACCAGTTAGTAAGAATATCTAGTAGAGTCTTAAAATCCTCTTCGCCATCAGCCATCAGCCATCAGTACTGTGCCAAGTTTGGCATTATCGTGAAGTCGCACATTTTATCAGCGGGTATTTTGGCCATCTCATGATTAAAAGATGCTTCTTCATTGAGCAGTTCCTATGTTTTGTGATCGGTTGTTTCGTAATGTAACTTTTTGTCAACGAGTATGTGTACCTTAAAGAGATGCAGTAGAAAATACTCCATCGTAATCTGACAGATAGCAAAAATCAACCGCAAAAATGTGAAAAAAAGGCGCTTTTATTAATGAAATGGCAGATGACAATAAAAAGCCAAAATCTCTGTGGCGAGATATATTCGCAGTAGGATAATTTCCGAAAGTAAACTTGACTATGTCAGTCGGGTTATTTTTTGAACTTAAGAAACAACAGTTTCAATTTATTATTTTTTAAAATACACTTAAGCGGCAGAACTTTTTTGAAGCACTTTATGGCCTAAATAAACATAGGGGAATTTCCAAGGTTTGCAGGCAGAACATTTCATAGTCGAGGAGGGCCGAACTTCAGTTACCGATCAGCATCCCTAAATCTGATTAATCTACATTATTTTAAGTTTCTTTTAAAGCTCATAATTTTATACTAAATTTAAAATCATTTACCGCTAATCTTTGCGAGTTTAAATCAACACTAAATGCGCTCCTTCATTCCTCCGGTTCCCCTCTACCTCAAGAACTCAAAAAAGGTGGTCAAACGACTTGATATTTTGGAAAGGTCAGGGAATTAGGTTTGCTTTCTCTCCAATGTATTCGAGGCTTGGACTACACTTTCCTTCTCCGGAATTCAATAGCTTGTTGTCTTCATCGAAGCTTAGGGGTTATGACTGGACATCCTTTCTTGTCTTCTACCTTTAACGTATTGTTGTCTGTTGATCTGATCAACTCAAGTGCTTTCGTATGATTCGATTGACAAAAATGACTTGTCATATCATCCTGGTTATCAAAGAACATCAAAAAACAGCTAAATATTAGCGTAACTGAAAGAAACTCGGGGTTATTTTTTCGTGAATGTTGTTGTTATGGCATGATCTTGGATAATAGAGCTCTGAAGTTGACTTATTGGTCCAAATATTGACGGGAACAACGCTGGAAGAATTGATGGCCTTCTACAAAAAACACCCTAATGACTTTAATGCATTGACGTCTTTTGAAACTATTTATCTGTTTAACGGCTTGGATCCAAATTAGTAAATTGGTAGATTGTGCCTACCAAAAACCCTCAACTTGAGTCAGCATTGCTATGCGCCTTTGCAAAGCACCGAGGTTTAAACCAACAATTTTTGAATACGTTTTCGTTGCTCGCTACGTCACGTGTTTAGGTGAAAGCGCGGTTGACTAATCGGCTAAAATAGAACAATAAAGTGTCGGCCTCTTAAGGGCTAAAGGTCATGTTTAGGGTCCTACGGGGGTGGTCGGTATGATCCGCTAATTTTGATAACCTGATCTCATATGATAATGAGTGGAATGCTGAACAACATTGACGTATCGGTTGAAGAATAAAAGTGATGACAAGAAGATTTGCCTGCGGATTTACCTTGGACTGCATAACGGCAGGATTTCGTAGAAAAGGCCTGAAGGGAGCGTAGGGCTCATTAAAGAATGAGACTCCAGGTAAGATATGGGGATATGAGCTACCATAACTAGGCTGAGCAGAGCAACGAGCCAGGCTTACACATTTTAATGGCTAATCCGCCCACAATCTCTATTCCTATTTAACTTATTATAAATTTGCCATATCTCGTAATTGCAGTTTACTTTTTGATCCGAAAATGGGGGACAGAAAGAGGATAATTTTTATTTGACACCCATCTTCCCAATTTGCTATTCGTTATCAGTTATCCTAATTCAAGATAGTTCCGGATAAATACCAGATTGTAATCTTTCGTCTCAGTGACTTCAAGAGTGAGGCCCATTTGTCATGTACCACAAGCCGACTATAATAGTAATCGACCTAGTTGCACATGAACGTGCTGCTCCATGAATTGCCCAAAAATGAATGCGCTGTAACAAGTGCGGCTATGTAAATCAGCTCCACTAAATCATTTGCATATTTCCTTATTTATTGGGTTGTAAAATGTGGTCTATGACTTACAGAATAGGTGGCTGCATTATTCAAGAAGTGACATTTGTTTGCTGAGATACCCTTGAATTCAGGGGAAAGGCACTGAAGACATCCAAATCAACTCAGTCGTTGAACATTCGTAAAAATAAAAGAGCCTCATGAGTGTACGTGAGTGCATTAGTACTTTCGGATTCGATTGTGATTCGAGGTCACCAAATTGTCAAATTGTTCAATGTGTTCTATGCCAGAAAGTATTTCCGCAATGAAAGTGAACAAATGAAATTCAAATAAATGGAAATCTCAGGGCGGAAATCAAAGCCTCCTTTTAAAAATTAAGACATTTCAATAATAAGCTACTGGTTGAGAGTTTGGTCCACCTCCTCGAGCTCTCGCACATAGGGGTAGCTAATGCAACTTGATGATGAATCAGTCCTTGTAACTTTCTCATAAAACAATTATGTTTGAATCAAAATCTCTCTCCGACGCTTATAATTCTTGGTAGCATAGGCTTCGCGTTTCTTGAATGACTAGCCTCGAGTGAAGTCTGTCCGATTTTGTCTGTATGAATCTATGTTGAGGCTCTAATGAAGTTACACGATGGAGTAACTGCTACGGAAGAATGCTATTAACTTAGCACTTAATCACTCGATTTACTTTCTGTGAAGCGAAAGGTAGTTAACTTTTAGGCTAGTTCTAGTAACTGGCACAAAATGCATTCTTGATTTTTCTCAAGCTATGATATTAATACAATTGATTAAAATTTAAGCATATGGACATATTAAAATGCGGTAATCTTGAAACAGTTCAGCAGCATAAATATGTTATGTAGATATCCATTTTCAATTAGATAATCTAAATGTGCCTCCTATTTAGAGAACCGTTAAAAATTTCGCAGTCTTTTTTCCTACTTTTCACTCCGTCTTTTTTCTCCACCAAGCTCAGTTCTTCCACTTTCCCTACTATTTCATTTGGTCCTTTCATTGTCTCTGTTGGCTTCTCTCTTTCTATGATTTTAACCGAAAGGTGACCGTCCCTAATAGGTCTATTCAGCCACCCTTGAGTCTTGTATCTTTTAAGAGGGCACATTGAAATATGTTCCATTATCTCTTCAGTTTTGTGTCCTTCTTCTCCATGATCTCGTCTTACGTGTCTTCGCATCTCCGTTGCTGTGGCGAAACATTTGTGGCAGTTTGCGTTGGTACAAACCATATCACGTTGCCTGTCTCCTACCAATCTAGGTGTTTGATTTTCATCTCGAAATTTAAGGCTTTCCCTTGGATCAAGCAGCCATGATTCGGAATGCTCTTGCCATGTTTCTTTCGCATCTTCTATTAATTGAAGCATCCAATGCCTTGTATGTGAGGCTTTCTTAGTTTCCCCATTTTCAAATTCACTCTCAAGTATGGAGAGTATCAGGCTATCTTTGTCCATTTTCAAACTCTGCCATGGGTTCAATTTCGTTGCCCGCATATGACTCGCCAAGTTACTCATCGGCAGCTACCTTCGGTGTTCCTCGACAGTTTTGGTTCTTCGCGAATACGATCCAATAATCATACCATGCGTCGAGCCGTATTCTGTATCATTTGTAGTCGATTGTTATCTTTTACTTTCAAGACAACAGTAGATAATTTATGGGTGATTGCAGAATCGACAGAAATACCCACCAGGGTTGCTTTCAGGGTGTTGTTGAGACTTCTTGACCACATGAGCACAGGAGTGGTCGTAGTGGTGTTAGATGCCTTTGTGCCCCGACTAGATTTGCTTTTATTGCTTCGTCTGTCTCACCTGTGACTTGGATCACGGAGCCAAAGTATTGGAGGTATGAGGCTCGTCGGAAGCCAGAGGTTTTCGTCCGCTGCAATTTGCATTCCGTATTTATGCAGCGTTATCGCCAGATGCTCTATTAATCTGACAGGTGCGAGTTTATTTGGCGTAATAAGACGTTGATCATCTGCGTATTCTAGATGATTTAGCAGCCATCTTTTGTTCGAGTGATCAATCATCTGAACTGCACTGTGTTTGAGAGAGGAGAAGACTTCATCCTATATGTGTTGAGAGGTTAGGTTGAAAAGAAGTGGTCCCTCTTTTGAGCCTCGTCTCACACCACGTTCCACCATAACGCATTCCTTTGTTCCCCTCAATTTCCCCATCGGTGAGTCCATCAGGGACTTTACCGAATGGACCGTTTGCCAAGATCAGCCCAGATCTATCATTCGGTTGATAATTGCGTCTTTAGACAGTGAGTCAAATGCGTTTTTCAGGTTGACAAACACTAGCACTATTTTCTGCTTCTGGTCCACGGCTTTCTGTTTGATGGTTCTTACTCCAATCATGGCCTGTTCGGTGGATCTTCCTTCGCAGAATCCAACTTGGGTTTTTGGGATTGATCTATAGTTTGCAGGTTCTTTCTGTAAACCTTCACGCTTGTAGGCGCTTACAACCTCAGCATCTGTTCAGGCTCGGGGTATAGAAGTGTTCTCATTGTAGAAGTCATTGAATTCTTTAGACAGTGGGCATTTAGATACTGAGCGTCGCATTTCAGTAAGTCAGATCTAATTGCACTGTCGCCAGGACTTTTGTGCAACTTTAGTCTGCTTCTCGCTGCCTCTATCTCCTCCATTGAAATAGAGGGGTCTTCTGGTAAAAGATCATAAATTTAATTCCCTCCGTGGATCTGTGCTTAAACAGTGGTAGTGTGCGACTAGATCTTTCGGTTTGACTAGTATCGTTGCAGTTTGTGTATTCCATGAGGAGTCTTCCTTCATTATGGCATTTTTGACCAGATATCTTAACATTAAATATTACTTTAATATTATTTTCAGTTTAGTAGGTGGAAAAGCATCCCAATAACAGACTAGATAAAGTGAACTAGACCAGGTAAGACCAACGCAAATGTACCTACCAGAAACCTGTAAGATCATTTATTTAAAAAAATCTCCGAATAAATTTGATGTAAAAATTGAGAAAATTCTCATTTTCAGTGTTCAGACACGGCGGTTAAACGCTGGCTTTAGGTCTGAATAGTCACACTTAATATTGCCGATGTTAAACTGACCTGAATAAATTCCGATTTCTTGCTCGGTTTGTCCGAAATCGTAGTAAATAGAATAAAGTAAAATCTACTTGGCGTTGCAGTTTTTCGGCTTTCGATGTCAGCATTTTAAAAAACTAGTTTGCTTTTAGACTAGTCCAATATTCTCCAAGAGACGCCTTGAGAATTTGCATCAAAGAATCTTAAGAGGAGCTCCCAGAAACTATGCTTCCATGGACACACCAAATAAATGCTTCCCTGACTGAAAAATCCATAAGTCTGCGGGCCTAGGATGAATCGGCAGGGATGGATAAATCTTCTGCTAAATAAACACCTTGGAGCTTGAGAAAAATCAGTATTCTAAAATTTATTATAAATACACCAACTTCACAAAACCTAGACCTTGTTTTCAAATTCTTTCTCCTGTTCTACTGCCAAATCGCGCTGTCCAATACTGGTGAATAGTTTCGCCAGTCCCTTCGGCAGCGTACTCTTCTGAACAGGAAGCTCCGGTTTTGTCGCGGAAACATCTTCCTTAGGAGTTATTTGAACCGATTCTGTACTGGTATCATGAGTAATTTCAGACAAGGTTTTTTCCTTCTGAATCCTTCCTTGGAGCATATCATCTTCTCCATCCGAGTTAGTCCTATGTAGAAGATTCTTCCTTCTTAAAATTAGAGTTTCTAACATTTTCTGACCTAGTTCCACACCCTCTTGATTGAGTGGGCCTTCACCAAGATTCATTCGGAATCCGATCTTATTCCTTTTACTCTTTTTAGAATTGGGATCTTCATATACAAAGGGTTTGATATCCGCTGTTGGCAGCTGGTTAGATACATTCGAGAGCCAGTCATATATCTGCTTTGCCTGGTGGCCCCGACTCTCCAGGAGTTGTTTGATAAGACTGACTGGAAGGTATGGGAACTTGAATGAGGGTCGAAGATTATCCAAGTGCTTATTCTCATGGCATTCGAGAATTCGACAAAGAGTCAGGGCAGGCAATTTCGCTTCATAGGGTGCATAAAGAGCGTCTAGGTCTTCCTGAAGGGGAAGATTCTTCTCTATGGAGGGAGGTTCTGAAGTAGTAGAAATGACCAGCTCCTCAAAAGACTCTTTTCTATTCTGATTTTCTTCATCTGTTACAGTCACAGCAGGCCCGACTGTTAAAACAGCTGGTAGGCACTGATTGTTCTCACAAAACTGTTGATTACATATTCCGCAATTACACCATGAGTCTCCTCCATGAGCCACCAATATGTGAACCTGAAGACGATAGGGAAGCAATTGGGCCTTTAGAGAACATCACCTGATTTACCCATCCTGGCAGTGAAAGTCATGGTACCCTTTATCTTCATATTCACCTGGTTAAGAGAATGATCCCAGGCCTCCCTTTGGAGAGTCTGACGTGCTTTTCAGAACACAGGAATATGTGCTAATGAAATCCATATTCATTCCAAATGCAGCTTATTAGACTGAGTGAGAGATGCTTATGTGTTTAGACAATTGTAGTACGAAATTATGCCACTCTCTATTGTTCATATGCATTTAGTGACATATGTGTGAAAGGATGTAACTAAATCAGTATTCATACATTAAAAGTATGATTAATTATAATTAGTATGTGTAATTACTAACTACTTAATAGAGAAGATTGCCTACCTGGAGTTTAAAAACAGAGGGGAATATTGTGAAACACTCAGTACACAGCCTGTAGATATCCAAACTCTCAACCATTTCTTCAACATCAGCAAGATGTTGGATTCTCTTTTTAGTCTCGGTGATGTGAAATACGCTAATGTGTTTCAACAGATTCTCCTCATTTTCAAAATCATGCAAACAAACACGACATGAGAATTTTGGCAGAGGATATTGTCTGTTCCATCCATTGCGAAGAATCAAACTTTTCCGCTGGGCTTCAGCCGAATTTATGAATTTTGACTTTCCATACTGACCAAGAATTGAAGTCCCGATAAGGTCTCGAACGCAGGGACCGGGAAGAGCCCTATTAACCATATCTAGCTGTCTCAGTTCGCTGGAATTAAGCTCTCGGCCCTTGTGTCTAGAATGTGGCAGAATAGAGTGGAAACAATAGATGTGTGCGGTGAATTCTGCCAAGGTTTTAAATGTCCGAAGACATGGCTCAGTTGGTCGAGACTTTGCTGGACTTTCCTGGTCCTGATGATCAATCTGCCATGGGTCATTAGATCGAGGCTCGATTTTATCTATCCAGCAAGGAGTTTCCATTCTTTCAGTATCGTAAAGGCAGAAGAAAGGGACTTTCGCATCTACAATCAAGCCTGCAGAGGATTTTACCTGCTTAAAATAAGCCAGTCGATTAAGAAGTATGATTTCTGGTGCATGATATTCAAAAGCATGCATTTCTTGCATTAAATGGTTGTCGGACCGAAATTTTAGGTTGCAAAATACGCATCTGAGGGGATTTCGATGTGGCGAGTGAGAGAATACAATATGGGTTATTAGATGTGATCTTGAGGGGAGGATTCGACCCCTACAGAAGATACACGCAAGAGGACTCCCCACGGTATCCATAAGATTCTCTACATCACTTATCTCTCCAGTATGTTTCATAAAACATCGATGTCTTAAAACGGTGGTACAGTTGAGCTCAGCTGAACAAAATTTACATTCATAGAGAGGTACCTTTTTGTATTTATCCATTGTTCCCACTAGATGTTTGTGATCGGACAGATGAGCGTGAAGACTCGATCGAGTTTTGAAGTCCACTCCACAGATAATACAAATCATGGGTTTGATTTCGACGATGCTGGGGTCGACGGCTGGCCATGGTTTCTTGCCAGAGAGCACATCTAGATCAGCGTGTTTGGAAAGAATGGGCTCAACTACAAATTCTACCTGTGGTCGTGTGCGAGAAGGCGCACAGTGGTGAATTGAAACGGGTTCCTGAGTAGTGATTGTATCGAAGCTGAAGCGTGTTGAATGTTCCGGTTTTGATCTTCGGTGCATTTTCACGGAATTTTCAGTGGAAATTAAGATGGGATTGGCGTGAAGACCAGCGTACAATTATTGATTTGAAACACGCGAGATACTGTGCTTGAATACACGTGCAAAGGTGCCTCCATTTAATCATCACTATGGGTGATGAGATTTAAGACTATCTGATATCATTCTGAGATGTCGACACTGATTTTAATGATTACAAGGGAATGCAATACATAATAATTTTGTACTAAAACATGTTTCTAAAGATTAAACCTTTGCTCCAGGTCGCGATTCATCATCATGGAGCCCTTTCTTCAGTAGACACAGAATTATAAGCCGCTACTCCTCGCACCTGCACTCTAAGTTTATCCCACTGGTTGAGAATTTCCCGTAATCGTTAATATCAGCATAGAATTGAAGGAAATTTGTGAAGTGCATTTTATACAACTCTATTTTTCCCTAATATTTAGCCGAAGAAAAACGCGGAAGTTATGGCTTTGTTATCGAATCTGCTATGGAAATATTTGAGAGCAAACATCGAGAAAATTTTCGAAAGCCATTAACTTTTTGCGTGATTAGGTCCATGGCCTAGTGATTTTCGCGCACTACATCCCTCTGAGCGAAATGAACCAGCCTTGCAATTAACCGAGTAACAGCAAGCTAAAATTTATCGATTTTTCGATGAGGGAAAAAAATCGATAAAATATCTGCTCTGTCGTAAATCACATTAGAAGTAAGCATTATGTTTTGAATAAATAATACTGTGTAGTTGTTGCAAAACTTTTAACACAGCTAATTCGAATAAGCAGAATTGACAGCATCTTATTGTTAATTCCGATGCATGCAAAATGAAAAATGCAAGTTCGACAATGATACCTAGGATATGGAATTGAATATTTTTTGACATTCGAAGCAATTCGCTATTAAATAGCAACAATCAGGTTTGTTTACAGGTGCAATCGAGAACAATTCACGTAGTATTTGGAAATCTGTAAATTCAGAGTCGGGCATTATGAACGATGAATGTTAAGTCACCAGCATGTCAATTGAATGGGCATTTGGTTTAATTAGGACTTTTGACAGTTCTGGATCTGAGAAATAATTGATTGAGTTAAGGAAAGTTATTTGAAGGTACTTCTACCTTAAGAAATTAACCACATTTCAAGCCTACTGGTGTTGATGAGAAAATAAATGGGCACTTGGACCGCGGAGAATAGCGAGGCTCATTAATATGGGGGGTTTCAATTCCATAAGACTATAGGACCCTAAACATCGTATGGGGTTAGTAAGTCTTCTTCAAACACCAAACCATATTAGGGTAGTGGAATAATTTCAAGTGCAAATTTAATTTTTTACTTATACAAGGTATAGTAGGCATTATATTAATGGACGTATTTTGATCCGACAATGAATTCAGAATCATTCAGGATCCCCAATAAACATTTGATAATTCGGCAAACTTCGGACAGTGCACTGCTTCTTGAATGTTGACTTTAAGTGAGATTTCAGTCCACGACCACCAAATTAGGGCGATTACTTTCAATCCATCACCTCAGAATAACTTATTATCGAGAACAGGACTACCAGGCTAGCTGTCATGTTATTACGATGATCATTTATTTATGGAATTAACGCCCAAGGGACTCATTCACAGTATCCAATGTCGGGACATAAGTGGAACGTCTTCATTATATACATTAACACGAATCCTTGTTAATCCTTGTTTATTATTTTACAACATACTGTTTTTCCTAAACGAGGACGTCTTGCAACGACAATGGATATAAATGTCGGTCGACTATTAAGTAAACTTAACAGCTGAGATTTTCAAGCAAGTGTTTTGTTTTAATGCCTTCGTAATAAAAACAGCATAGAAGGATTTTGTAAGTGGCTTCAAGATTGAGGTTTATGCGTGATTACTGTGGTCCATTTTGGTTTAGTTACAAAAGTAGAAGTAAAGCTCACAGCTCTGCCTAGCTAAGAAATCTAGCAATTTATCTTCTTGGAGTATACTTGATGATCATGAAATGAATGGACTGTCAAAAGGTTTCTGAATAAACATGGCTTTTCTGTATTTGTAAATTGTTACTATATCTACTTCACGCCTTCTTCTTTCACTTCTATATTATGTTCATTCTCAGAAAGTAGTTCCTTGATTTCGATGACTACCTGATGAATAAGGATCAGTTTGGCTCTGGGTGCTTTAGCAAATAACTCTAATTTAACTACGTGCCTACAAATCAATTTTCGACGGTCTTTTCGTCATTGTTTCCACTCATCTTAGTCTTGAAATGTTTTTGACAAGGTAACCTTCACTTCACACACCTTTAACGTACCCTTTGGCATCGCTACGAATCTTCTCCCCTCCTTAATGTGTAGTTGCCACAAGCAGCATTTTACGGCATTAATATTAAGTTTTTCCTATTCCAGTTAGAAGATGTCCAGCCAGAAAGCCAGCCGTCTGCTCCTATACCACACTGTCCTTCAGACTTGATTTATCTAAAAGTTTACGAGAAATTGTACAATACACAATTTCAAATGCATCTTATAGTTAATTAGCAGAAACAGTATTAGCTGCTCTTTCATTTTAAACGTTATTTAACATAAGTGTCAAAATCAGTATGGTGGGCTACTAGGGGAAAGTATTCGAGGAGGGATTAAATAATGAAGCCTAGAACCTTTTTCGGAGTATTGCCATCTTGAATGTCTTTTTTATCACCATGTGTGACCTTCTCGATGACCGGTAGTGTATTCATCTGTAATTTACTAAGAAAAACAGCATCGAAGTCGATTTCGGTTATTTATTTGCTGCTAAATGATTACAAGCTGTCTAATTATTTCAGTCAACAGAAAAGATCTACGCAGAGGTCATTAAAAGACTAGATTTTCAGCTGTTAACTTGAACTACGAGGAGCTTATGAATTCTGGCTAAGCCTTAGCTCCTCCTGCATTGACTAGATATTAGTCACTGAAATAACGATCTCTCTGTTGACCTCCTCGGTTTGCGATCGTTGACTGGTTTGAAACCTCGTTTTTGAGCTACCAAGCCGATTAACACAGTATCCAGTATCCTATTTTGTACCGTGCGCCAGTCCTCAAGGCAAGCCAGTCCCCACACTCGGCAGTCCTTCAAACTAAGGAGTCGTTCAAGTTGCCCAGAATTTAGCCTACTTGAAGTAATGAAAATTTCTTAGCTATTCAATAGAAAGACAATTAAAAACATAGGTTGTTTTCTTTCTCCGTCAGGGGTAGTCAGTCAATCTATTAAAACCAAAGTATGTCGGGTTCCTTTACATTGAGAAGCCACTCTAGCGTACATTTTTAGGTTGTAGAGGTTCCTAAGAGTTCGGGCATTTGAACAAATAAACAACATGTCTTTAAATCAGTATAATTCATGCAAATAAATAAGACCACTATTTTGGCCAAACAATATCAGTTTTCACTTACTAAAGACTAAGCAAAAAACACGAAACGGCAAACTGACAAAATATTAAATCTTGATTCTAATATGCTTGTGATTACATGGATTGACAAAATAACCTGATCTTCATCAGTCGTACCTCAGAAAATTAACACAACTATTGACAGACCTTCTTTATGCTTGCACACTTTTGACATCAAGCTGTGTTGGTGGCTTCTTTTAAAATAACGGATGCCGAGAAAGTCATTAGCAAGCTACCATGCCCTCCCATAGACGGTGCAGAAATAAGCATATCTGCGCACATTTTCAAAAAACGTAGGCAAAAATTAGTACAGAGGAATATGTACTACAAATTTTGAGGTTTAAGGGCACTAACTATGAAATATTTTTGTGTTTACTGGAAAGAACGACTCAGCTTAGCACGAATTTATGGAGCTGAGCTGGAGTTAATTGTAATGATAGTGCTATTATTTATGTTCATCTGTTTATGCCTTTGAGTGATTTCTGTGCTGGTCTCTCGACACTGTGAAATGATTTGAATCTTTTTTTTTAATGGAAAAGCTGGGGAAGTGATCAAAAGTTCCAGCGCTTAGATCAAATAACATTGCCTTGATATAAAAAAGCATCTGCGTCTGATTGTTGTCACACAATGACAAAGACTGGACCAATGAAGTAGGGCCCTACCTCGTCTACTCAAATATATATCTTAGTTTCAACACAAAATGAGCTTAATTTAAATCAACACTAACAAGGGACCCACTCTTTCAATGCTGATTTATTTTTTTATTTAATTTATTTTTACTTACTCCTCACCCATTAGGACAAATCCCAAGGACTTGTTGGGGGAACAACGAAAGCACAAATAGCTTTTACAACATGTAACATATCGGGTATCGACGTCTTCGGTTCTCTGGTTACTTCTCTGGCAAGGCTTCATCGTTCAGGTAGCAGTTCAAATTCACAGTGGTACCTCGTCCGTCCTCGACATTGTTAAGGGCAGACAATCTTTATACCTTCTTCAGAAATCCTTCAAATTTCTGGCGGTGATTCCATCATTGCCACGCGCGCAAGTTCCACAGTCCAGTTTGAGACCATTAATCCAGGCATTTGCGTCGTTCCGCGTTTACCAGGCTGCACGTAGTTGTACTTCTGCTGGCATAGTCCGGTGGGTGATTAGTCCTATCCGGCCGCCCCTTTAGTCCCCAGAGTTGCTGCTGAGGTCACCGGTGATCACCATGACGAGGTTTAGAGAAGATTTGACCACCCTCAATGTTGATAATAGACTTTTGCGTCGGTAGCTGAGTTTTGTTGACCTCAATTTCAATTGACCACACTAAATGCACTTTATTGATATTTGGCTGACCCCGCTTGATTATCTCACCCCGAGGTCATTTTTGCACCATTTCGTCGGTTAGCCGGTTGAATCGATCGTGCCTGATTGTTTGAACTTGCATTACTGGTTAACTATAGCATAAGTTCATAATTTTTTATTATTTCAGTAAATTAATGCATGATTTCTTTGCCTGAACTATTTGAAAAGTTTGTGTTTTAAGCTAATTTAATCACGGCTCTAGTTTTGAAAAGTATCAAACCTACAATAGCAAGGTGAGTTTGATATTCAAGTCTTTATTTGGTTCTTTAAGGATTTACATTTATTAGCTTGTGTTCATTTGAGATTTTCGGTCTTCTCAGCAAATCAGTGAAAGTAAAAGACTGCTGCTCGTGGGACTGAAGTGCATGTGAGATACTACTTTAATCGGCCTTCGATTCAATAAAGGGAAAGAGGCAGAGTTTGTCGGGAGTACGCTTTGTATTGAGGAATGCACTGGTAGTAGTGGAATAAATTAAGTGGCACAAGAAATAGTTAAATTCGTGGTTTCAGTGAGATCGAAAGGAACTTAAGAGAAAAGTGCGGTATATGAAAGTGGTAGTCAGTCGTTTGAATGCTTCGTTCTTTAATTTCTTGACTTTTTCCATTTGAATACCATTTCTCACGACTTCTCATTTTATTTTATAGAAATTGCTTCCTGCCAATTTTAAACGTAGTCTCTTTTCAGAACTCTTTTCGGTGACGCATCTAGCTAGCTCACATAGTCTGATCTGTGATCTCTCCGCAATAGACCTAACCCGACCAGTGTTAGCAATCAATCGGATCAAAGTTAGGCCTCCTTTAGCCACTTCAGCCCTCTTAGATGAACTAAATTTTAGGTTTTGTCTCTAAGTACCAAGAGCGCTGTAAAAATGGTGTACAAATACACCCAGAAGGGTGCGAACTCAGATCTAGAGTATTTATTGAGCCACATTTTCTCAATTTAAACTGTTTGCATTAAAGATGACACCGAGTTGGAGTTTCTGTGATTGTTTCATTCTCAGTATAAAATTTGAATGGCAAATTTGTTCGATTCACTAAATTTGATAAAATCGCGAAATGTTTAAATGTTTGAATAGATTCTAAGATGTAAACAAACCGGAAATATTTACCTCTCTAGCAAGACGTTAATTGGACCTCCGTAAGTGTTGAGGTTACACTGGCAAAACTTTAAAAAAAATCGCTCGCTACTTCATCTCATAACTGCAGTCTCCACGAATTCTCAGATTTAGAAATAAAAATTGCGTTCGGTTTAATGGAATCGTGGAAATAAGAGAAAACGTAACATTCATGTTCAGAGCCTTAACTTGGTAGCTCAGGTCGGATGAGCAAAAGAACCCCGAGCTGAATTTTTTAGCACCAATGTGTGGTGCTAGAAGTGCGGAAGCGGAATGCGTTAAGGGCCCACTGATCTAGGCTGAACCAATAGGAGGAATAGCCACAATCGCAATCGATAGCCGAAGATAGAAACATTGTTGATTGATCAAACAGCGAGGTGTAAAGCCAAATGAAGAGGAGCTCGCTAAACTTTTTCCACAAAACACAGACTAAAATAAACCACCTGAATCTGCAGATATTCAAAATTGATGTCTCAATTTGATGTTTTGCTTCATTAAAATAGACTCCAATCTGAAATTATGAAATGCAATACCACATTGCAATGATCAATTATGAATTCAGTTCTTGATCGCGTTTTCAGCTTATATTCACCACTTTTAATCATGGTGAAGTCACAAAGCTGGAATCATGGGAATTGCTCTGATTCTTATGTAACAAAGGAAACTTCCTGATACTCTGAATAGTGTCTGGTGCCAGTACAAATTCGTTAACTACCCTCAAGATAATATTATTCGTTCACTCAACTCACTATTCATCTAAATTTTACTCCATTTTAACACCTGCTCTTAACATTAGTTGTAGTGAGCATACCTTGATTATTCAAAATTACCAGGCTCGGCTTGGATCAACGTGAGCTTACGATTCCGTTGTCTCAATCATTTAGAATTTTCTGGCTTCTAGTGTGCCTCAAGCCTGAAATTTGACTTGCCTTTCGCTTTCAGTTTACCCATGATTGACGAACTTCCAAAAGTCAGAGAGAATATGCCTTCCTTCTACCGAAGCTCCTCATGGCTTGATTTACCTGTTTGTCAAAATTTTATTGCTGGTCTGTGTTACAATTCCTCTCATGAATGTCTTTACGCTCACCCGGAATCGAATATGGACATCTCTAATGGCGTTGTAATGGCTTGTTACAACTATTTCACAGTTAGTTGCTTGAGCTGGCTAATGGCTATTATGATCTAGTATGGGAGGTGCAAATACACACGTTGTAAGTTCTACCACATCAAAGAACATCAAAAGTGGATTTTAGAATGCCAAAGAAAATACTACATTTTGAAGCACGGACACGAAGGAGAGGCAGAGACTCAAGTAAGTTCTTACCGAGTTTCTATTGCAACTTATTCCCTCAAATAAATCCCTTTATATGTTGCACCAGGCTCAAAGTTTGGCCGATACGCCAACTAAAGACGCAGGGCTCGCAGTTGAAAGGACGAATTTCCCAAGTGATACGAGTTATGCTACAGAACAAATCCCGACTGTTAGAATTGGATTGAAACGACAATTCCTGCAAGATGTCAATGTAAGTAGAAGTCTTGTTTGCCACAATCTCCGTGTCTTTCAGGCGACTTCGTTTTGAATCATTACTGAAGTTGATAGACGGATAATGTCTGTGAGAACTGTTACGAAATGTGCCAGTTTTTAATGCCATGAATCTCAGTATTCGCATTAGCTATCCAGAAAGGTTAATGGGTCGTTTCTTACGGTACTGCGTTGTTAACCTTGATTGATTTCTCTTCATCTTTTATGATCCTAGCGTTGAATTCATACTTGGTTTAAGAACTATTAAACTTTAGTCGAGTTTCCTTCAATTATTTACAAATATTGTAGGGACTGGTACTTCTCGGCGGTGTTCGTCCTCACTTTGGAAACTCGCGCTGGCTAAAAATAATTTTACATTTTATAGTTAGGAGGGAGAAAGTAGGCAATTTAAGTTGTTTCGCTAGCAGAACTCGAACTCTTCTTGACGAAAATCACTGACCGTCCACTAGCTCAATCCCCTCTGAAATCTTCAGCGTCGGCGCTTCTAATCAACTGAAAAACTGGTTTATCTTGCCCCAAATTCTGATCTATTTAATAGACTGATGCAAAAAATACTGTGTGATTTTACAATTTCTCTTTTTCTTCAAGTGATCTCAGCTCCTTTTAAAATAGGCACAAGGGGGATCTTTCCCAAAATTGCCTGTAATTCTGCATTAAGGACTAGTTTTGAATTGCACCTTTTCGTAGGGCATGAAGAGGATCGACGTTCATTTTCTACTTCAGAGTGCATGCCAGTGTTCTCTTAGCCGTCCTGAGGTTTAGTTTAGTAAGTCAAATAGAAAGGTTAACAATGGGAAGTGATACCTAGGGTACCCAGGCATTACTTGATATTTTTTTTTTACTTTCTAAACCGACTCCTATTCCAAAATTTTTCATCATTTTTAGATGCATGTCAAGGCGAAGCGCATGCATATCAGTCAAAATCCTTCCGGCACAAGTCAGGTTAATTCGTACATAATTACAGCTGAAGCAATCTTGCCATTTCCCGACCCTTCAACTACGATATCGAAGTCAGCCTTATGTTTCCAGGCTGAAAAAATGGATATTTCTGATTCAGAATAGACTTGGTAATTTTAAAAGTGCTCCTTCTTCGCCAGCGTTCCTTTCCCAATGGTAGCGTAAAGCGTAAAGAGTCTGAGATAGTAGAACTTATTTGGGTTAGATTCAAAATACGTCGGACTAGAGTGAACTTTCGGATGGTTTGTAGCGACCTCTACCCTCCAGAGCGCTATTTACTGCAGCCAAAGATGCTTGGGAAGGTTATTATTTGGCTGAATCAACTGATATGAGCGTATAGACAGGTTGCAGGCATAAATGCTCGGAAATCAAAGCAGCAGTAGGCATCGATGCATTTCTAAGTCATTGCAGTATTAGTTGATGGTCAGTGCAAGCGGTATTCTGTTCGAAAAGGGAAAAAACATAGAAGCCTTGTAAGTTTTGCGTTTTCTCTGGTAGTCGAATCATGTATGTTTTTACAAAAGAAGCATTTTGGTGAGGGTACTCGATTGAGAAATAAAGTTCGAAATAGTAATTAGGGCACTAACAGTAACATGGTCGAATTAGCAGTGTGAGGTCACCTCAAAAATAGTCCTGAGGCCCTGGATTGGTTTCTACTTAAAATTATAGGTAGGCACTTTTAATAGATTCTATAAGAGTAGTCGATATTGTTTGTACCAGGGTTAGTAAACCATGCAACTCAAAATTTAAGTTTTCACTTTCATGCATTTAGAATGGTACTATTCTCTTATAAATACTGGATGGATATTAGCACTTCGTTTCATTTTGCAATTATGGAGGACCATTTTAATTGATTTCTTTAAAAGTAATGAAACTAAATACTATGGATTTAGTTTTTATTCTTCATTTAGCCAACTTCGTTGAAGAGTGCCATTTAATGGCATCAACAATAAAGCGGAATCGATTCTACACCTTTCATTTATTCAGTCCATGTTGCAAGTGCCAAGAGAGCTATAAATATTTACAATGAAGCCTGCAAATACCACTGATTGTATGTGCTTGATTTCAAAATGTTGCAGTATTTCCTGCTCGCACTATTACCACTCTTATCAGTTAAACAATGAACACCCGAGCAGAATCTTTTAAATTCTAGCGATGCACACAATGCTGACCTGATAAACTTCTAACCGCTTGCTGCAAAGTAAAGTCTTTAACATTCTCTTGATCGAAATATTTTCGATGTCAATACCAACAGAAAGTTCGCGATCGGAACGACCACAGTTAAAAGCGTTTAAAGCGTGTTTACCACCCCAGAGCAGATATTTCATGGTGTTTTCATCGAAAAGTTGTCGAATACTAAATCGTTTACCTTAGACCACCTGCAATCCGATTTTATTATATTGCATTAGTCAACATCATTTGAGGATGAAATGAGAACCTGCTAGATAGCTTTTTTCTATCCATTTTAGAGCATGCTTTCGGCTATTAGGGACTTTTAAAACGTACAGGTCTACAACACCATATTTTCAACTCTTACTTGAAATTAATATTATATGATCAAAGAAAACTCTATTAATTTGCGAAATGTTATGTAGAAATTCACATATTAGATGAATTAGACTAATACCTGATTTTTTACTGACTCTTTGACGAATTAAACCGAAGTTAAGATTGCAACGGCTATAAATGTTCCATCTCTGGATGTATCAAGAAGATAATTAAGAAGCCGCATTTCTGACTATCACCATTTTTCTCGGAATCCAGCGCAACCACCCTTCTGAAAGGCTTCCAGCTAATAAAGGCCAAATGGTGCCCAATCTCGTGATATGAGAAGACACTAAAGATGCGGAAAGGTCTTGTGAACCAGTACCTTGAATAGCACAGTTTATTTTTCTTATTCTTTATTTCTATAATAAATAGTAGAAAACAGGCACAAGATCTAAAAGTATAAGCCATAAGAAAAATACCCAAATTCCGCATGCCACCTTTCTGGATTCACAACGTGTGGAAACTTATGCGTCCCCATTTAAGGAACATCCATGCTTGCCATCTTCAACAAATGAATTACTGGGCTAATTAACAATGTATATCCGATTTTAAAAAGCATTCCAGCTTACTATTCATAGGCCTTCGTCAAGTTGAATTTGACAACCTTTTATCCTGGACTCGTAGTATAGAAGTTTAGAAATATAACATAATATTTGGAGTTAGGGCGAGGGGCAATCCGAAGAAGTTAATTTCACCTGGAATCTATCACTCACTTCATTTCAGGTCTTTCTGCCTAGAACTTCAGTTTTGTTTGTCTTTATAAGTACTGCTGAAGAAAACAAGTCACGTTTGGCTTTGGATGGGAACAAGCTAATGTATTTTACACTTGGTGCATAACGGCCCAGCTTTCACATCAGCGGCTTTTTGTTGGTAATAATGCTCATTCAAGTAATAAACATAAGTTCTTAACTGGATGAAGGATGTAGAGTTTTTAGTGTAAGTGTATGAGGAGGAGGAGACGTAGGAAATTGGAAATTTTCATTTCTGATCGCTTCAGATCGAGTTTTTGGCCATTCATATTCCCTCTCTTACCATTTGTTGGGACATCAGTTAAGACGGACAAACTCTGCTTTTAAGCAGTGACTGGTGATGAATTCCCTTCTTTTTGGTGCTTTCTCACATTCTGAGGTCTTTTAAACCCTCGATGAGAGCCAATTTTTTGGAGAGATTTCATTAGACCTTGTTCATTCAAGAACTGACGTCTTAACCACCCTCCCTCCCTGTAAGACCTGAACAATCCTGAAACAAAGCGTTTGTGATTAGTGGAATTAGCTCTCAGGAATCTCTTACTGAACGATCTCACTGTGCAGATTAGAAATTCATGCCATGGTATTCCAGCTACCGTTTTGTGCATGAATACTGCAGGCATTTACAAAGATTAAATTCATTTGAAATTCCGAAATACCTGGGTGGTTTTGATTCTGAGTGGAAACGTGAAATTGTTATTGCAGGTGATGCTGATTCAAATAAATAAGGAGATATTCCAAACTGCAACCACTCTTCTCACTCTCTAATCATTGTAGGGTTCTGATGTTAGACCAATTAGAGGAGGCGCTAAATTTAAAAGAACCTAAACTCTAAGACTAGAATATTCAGGTAAAATACCTTTTCTTGAACCTTTCCAGAAAGGACAGTGCATGGTTTAGGCTTTCAAAACCTTCTTGGTACTTCAAGAAAATAATTTAAGAGTCTTTGCAAAGACGAAGTTTTCAAACATGCTCCGGTCGCTTTTTCAAATATTAATGTTATACATAATTCTGGGTTTCTAAAACAAATGAAATACTCAGTGAATAAGTTCGCCCGCATCGAGAATCAAGAATCTGTTAAATACCATTACCTAACCAGGAGTGTAGGTTTCTAGGGCGTGGTCACATTGTAAAAAAAACTACGATCAAACTTGCACATCAGCCGAAATTCAACCTGATTACAGAAGTGGGTATGCCGAAGAATGACCAAATGAAATCGGTTTGCTGTGCTATGAGGGCAGTTGCTGGAATTCAGATGCTTTGCTTTATTAAAGTTGAAAATTACAACGACGATTTGATGTGTTAAGGCGGCAAAAATAGCTTAATTGTGGACCTATTCTGACTATGAATCGAGTTTGAAATTAAGGAAGGATCAGGGTTGGAGATAATGGCTGATTTGATTAGTTAGCTTGCTCAACAGATAATTTTTCTGATCAGTCAGTCGGGCTGAATTTCTTGTTTGCCCATTGAAGGGGATCGCTAACGGAAGGTGGCCTCTTTTCAATAGAGCATAGGGTCTGATTTGTGATCAGACAGTGCAGTGAAGAGGATTTTAGAGGGGATTGAATGTACGTTGGAGCTCACTGTTTCAGCGGAGCCAGGTAGGTATTAAGACGACTAAAGGGGATTGAGCTGAAGGCCGCTTACAGTTCTCTTAATGCTGCACCACTTGTCTGCTTTATTTAGGAATCGCTTTTCTGTCAAGAAGTTCTGCTATATAACCGAAAAAAATTTTCGGTCTCGTTGATGGATCCTCGATTACCTATTTCTGAAAGGTTTGACCTTTCGAGCTTCTTTATTTAGTGAGGAATGCGCTCTAACACATGCTTAATCCTTTTTTAACATGATGTAGGCGGTAGATCTGAGTGGTTGGATCAGAAAAGCAGTACACGCAGCTAATATTTCAGTTTTACATTCCAGAGCCCTGTACATTAGAGAAGATGAACAGCATGTTCACTAGACATGGTAAGTGGGTTTGTACTACTGTGGTGGCATAAATACCTCTTCCTTTGTTGTAGGGGCAGCACTAACATCGGTACGGCATCAGCAGCATCGCCAGTTGCGTGGGTACCTGCCTGCTCGTATCGACCTCGGGTTGGTATGCGCACTAACACCAGCACGCGTCTTTCACCAATTAGTCCACACACACGAGCCAATATTCACACACACACGCACTACTGCGCGCACAATATAAAGAATAATCAGTGGCACACTCGCGTCTTATAAACTAAACCACGCTCTCTAAGCCTCCCTCTAGCGTCTCTCTCCTCACAATGCAACCCACACAGGCTTTGGCTGCCAGTTTATGGGCAGGAGGGGTCGCAAATGCTGCCTTAGTCCCGCAGCCCAATGTCCTTCTCCAAACAGCTACAAATGAGCAGTGGATCGCTATGCTTACTGCAAATGCGAGGAACGCAGAACCGGGAGCCGCCCCTCTGTACACAAATTCAGTAGCTAATACGGCCCCTGTGTATTCTGCTGGTTTATCTGATACTAATTTACTCCTGTCCGGCTATCCATTCAGCAGTGCTGTGGCCTCCCATCCTGTGGTTTCAAGTAATGGATACAACCCCGCTGAGGTAAGTACCGAAAGATTTAAAAATAAGCCCTCTTTTCTGATCCATATCCAACACATGACTCTATCTATCTTGATTGTGCCTATAAATGGTAATGACGGCTGAGTGAGAAAGCAAAAACAGGCGTATAAATAATATCACGATCCATCTCATTAACCCAGGCTCAACAACTACTGTACTCATGACTACGGGGTAAGTTACGCCTAAATACTGAAATCCAGCAAAACACTTACTGACTGTTGCTACGCCACCTGCTCTCCCAAATGAACAGAATCAGAGATAGTGTCTCTGGTCGCAGCATAATTCTACCGCCCCTATGGATGTACACTCCTTAACGCCTGTAAACCGCTTGTATTTTATGTGCGCGTGCGTTCAGTGTCTCGTCGTGTCAGCGCATCTTCCCTATTACCACAGTCATGCTCCCTTTCCTCCTACCTTCCTACAATCATTATCCCAATTATTCCCATCCAAATCGTTTCCTGTGGTGTGATCCCTTACCTTTTTCCGTTTCTTACCTCACTATACTCTAACGCAATCTTACCTAGTAGGAATTTCATCTATCTACCTTCCCTCCCAATCTAGCCTTTTAAGTTCCCTTGCCGTGTGCACAAAACAATAGATTTTAAAATAAGGTGAAATTTATCACCTTCTTTTCCGGGTCACATGTTTCCACGAATTTTTAACTAGAATCAAATGTTAGAAATTAAAGTAAGAGCCCCGTAGATAAAATGTAGTTTTGCTCTTGCGAGGGATGGTTAATCCAACCATCTGTGCACGCATGCATTAGCGAGCAGCCCTTCAATTGATTTAACTCCTTGTGCATGTGCACGAAAATGCGTGCACTTCCATCGTTGACAAAGATGGAGGTGGTGATGAAAATATCACTTCAAATTGTGACTATTCATGTCGCCTCGGATGATGAAGAGTTTGTTTATCTCCACTGTTCGCCAATATGCTCGTATGCGACACCATACTATCATTCACTCTACCCTCATCACCTTATTTCACTCTGTTTCACTTTTTAAGACATGTGTCTATTTGCACTAGGGCTACTGACGCCAGTCTCCAGTAGCCAAGTCGATTCTGTAGAATTGAATGAAGTCACCAGTGTTAGCCCGATTAGACAATGCTCTCTTGAAGGCTTTGTTTACATGGGGCAGCGATCGATTCCGAGGGTCCTCGGTTCAACGTGAGGCCATTTACACACACTAAAAGCTCCTATTATTTCACCTAACCCTTGGTGACGTATTTAGTGCACGAGCCTTCGTTTTCATTTCTATTAATGTTCCTGCTGTCACTAGCACTGCATGCCTCACTGATTCCTCCTTCATTACAATGGATTCGAGCTTAGCATGGCAGGCTACAACTGAGTTTGGCAATTAATCTCTGGTGACTTAATTCCCATTTTTACTGAGACAGTTTCTCTCGGAGTGGAGAAATTCTATGATTTCCTACCGATATCAATTCGCTTTTGTGTTTTCATAACACCATTGCGCATGCTAGGCCAATTTGACAAATTGCTTACCATTAAAACTGAGCTTTTTAGTTATCTCATGGATGATTTTGCTTACGGTAGCCATAAGGAAACCCGTCAGTGGTGATGCAGAGATATCCACAGGAGGTTTGATATTAGCAGTAGTGAATATCTGTATATCTTATCTCCACAAAAAAAAATAATCACGTCTTTCATTTGCATAATGATCAATAATTAGTTCTCTTCACTAGGTATTAGCACATATCTTCACAAGACCTGCTATTTCTTGATTGATGCACAACTTTGGGTGTTATAGCAAAAACAATTCGAATCTCGAGTTTCACGCTCACTTTTTCCTGCATCCCCACTAACGATCTGCCAATTTGCACACAAGAAATCATTGCTTCATCGCTCCGCTGTACGGATTCTGTTTCAAGAGCTTAGTGATTCATAATCACGCCTAGAACAAACTGTGTGCAGGAGACGGACTCTTACGCGGTCACTACAACTAACATCAGACTGTGGAACATTTTGAAAATGTATCTAGATCAAGATTCTTTTTGCAATATCTCAGTTAAATTATGTTGTACTGCCCAAGATTACGTCTTGCCCAAGCGTTGCATTGCACCGTAAATTGCGTTCCTTTCTCAATAAATTTACTGGAAATCAAATGGTTTTGGTGCTGCAAGATTTTGTCAAGACCATTAGATTAGAATCTGGACAGGTTTCAGTTAATCTAGTTGGCCTAGTTTTGCAAGCCTAGTGTGCAACCCCCAAAGCTTGTGGCGAAGTGTGCAGTTTCTCAGTTCGTGCGAGTTGGTGTGTGCTAGTTGCCCTACTCTTCTTCGCTCAGCTCCAATCCCTCTTTTAATCCGCGTCCCAACGTGCTCCTCTTTGGTGGTTTCTTTCAGCTTCTTTCCGCCGCTACCGCCTCTCCACTCTTCTCCAATGGCGCAGCACAAGTCGCCTACAGTCCCAATACTGTGGCTCTGATAAATGCTATCCGGCAGGCCGCTGCTGCAGCATTGCCACAACAATCAGTTCCTCAACCGATGGCTCAACTGGTGGCGTCTTCTCAGCAGTCTGCATCGGATATTCATGTTGCCTCTAATTCTCGGAAGCGCTCTGCTAATGGTGACAGTGACGCCCAAGGTGTACGTTTCACCCATCAGTTGATTAGCTTAAACTTGACTAGATCAGGTGAATGATGAGTGTTCTGAATCGATCGCTCCTGTTTTAGGCGACACCATCGAAGCGTTCCAGCACGGTAGTAGATGGAGCAATAAGCATTTCGAATGCAATGAATCAGGCGGTGACAGCTTCAGCAGCGACGGGTGCGCCTCAAATAGCAAGTACATTGGCTTGGTTACAGCAACAGCAGCAAGCACAACAAGTTCAGCTGGCACAACAGCAAACTCAGCTGTCATCACCGCCGACTACAATTTCTCTGACGCCTACTACTTCACCTGCAGTGGCGATTCAAACTGCTGCTCTGTTGCGTTTGCAGCAACAAGCTCAACAAAACTGGGCTGCTTTATTCTCTACCTTCGGTCTGAGTCCTCTGGCTTTCTACGACCAATGTGAGTTTCGTCTTTCTGCCGATGCACGTGGCAAAAGCTCAAGCTATCATGTGCATTTATGACCACCTATCCAGAATCTAGACCAATAATCTAGAGACGTGAGTATGCCAATACTTTTGTCACCTAGCTATTTCACCAATCAACCTGACGTTCACTAGAAAGATGTGCATGAACTCAAGCTACTGAGAACTTCTGACAACCGAACTTTTCAAGTTTGTCTTGACCTCTCAAAAATCGCCTATCCTATTCGCTTGTATCGTTATTTCTCTTCTTTGGTTCGTATTTTTGATCGAGAATAAATTGACATTCTTTGGGTTCAATAAGGAATAATGCAAGCGGAATAAATTTATGTGAACCTTTTATACCCCTCGAGAAAACAGATAACATTCAAGAGAATCCGTCTCCTGTCCTAAATGAAAGGTTTATGTCTGATATTGAGACGAAAAAGGAAACCAAGATGAGAAATCAGTCACAAAAATCCAAAGGAGATACTTAATACTCTGTTCTGCGTCCTACCAGACTTGATCAAAAATAGGAACACTGTTAGAGCCTGTCCATATCGAAAAATCAATTCAGGTCTTTTTACAAGAGTGATCTTTTCTCCCTATTTCTCTTGTCCTTCTCGGCGACGGCATCGAAAAACTCGTGGCCTTACTTCTGTGGACCAGTATATACTTGAATCATTTTATTACCCGCGACTGCCATTTTTAGAGTAGCTTAAAGACCTCTTCAACTCAAGCTATCGCGAATAGTTTCCGCCCTCATTCTCTAAGTACTTGAACTACAGATAGAAGCTTGCTTGCTCCGAAGATCCTTCCCTCTTGGATTTTTTCTCTACCAAAGACTTTTCACTCACTTTGTAAGTTGGTTGTAGCCAGGAAGTTAATAGGGTAGAGATAACAGTTAGGACCGTTCTTCTGAAAAATATCCTTCAACCATTAATAATTGTAAATCATGATGAAACAGCAGAAAAATGAAACCATTTTGGACTTTCACGATTAGCTTATTTATTTCTGGAGACGCAATTTTTTGCATATAAGAATTACTCGAACCCTAATTTTATTCCATTAAACTGATAACTTTGTTTTCATTTATAGTAACCAACGGACTTACCATGAGTTCGCTGACTGGAAATCTCAGCCAGAATCAAGCTCTCATTACAAGTTGTCCTTATTTCACTGAAGATGGACATGTTAGTTCTATTTTTCCATAAAGTTCCTTATCGTTGCCATCTACAACACATTTATGCACACCCAGCAAGCTTGTTTAGTATAGAATGATTTTCGGACAATGCTTTAGAACTCATTTTTTGATTTCTTTAAAATTCTCGGATTAAATTTTCGTATTCCATACCACTTTCATTAAACCAAATAAGACAATAGCAGCTGCTTCATTTATAGATCAAAGAAAAGTCGCTCTGCAAGTGAATTAGATCACAATCCAATTTAAAATATTCACCATAAACTGAAAAGATTCGATTGAAGCACTTTGCTGAGATTGACGGTTCTAACATGAGCTTCGCCGGGATTCTCGAATTAACAATTTCTTAAATACTCCAGATTTTTCTAACGATGTATTTTATTTTCTTTTAGTTAATTGAAAGTCTTCAGCTGTGCCGCGATTTTCAGGCTGGGAAATGCCATCGGAGCACGGAATGCCGCTACGTTCATATAGCTGATAGTAAGTCGACTACACTCCAAAATTCCAAATTCGCTTAACTTGGAATATCCGTCTTTATTCGTGCTGCAACGCAGTTGTATTTGCATGTTTCCATTTGGGCTTCTTGGCCGACAAACATTCATCCGCTTTGCAAGTCGGAAATTAAGACTGGTGAGTCAGGATGCTCCCCAATTGTGGTTGCCACCACGTGCGGTTTTCCGCTTGTCCTGAAACGCGAATTTCCTACAAACGCGCTGAGAAAATGTGCCATTTCCACAATGTTACGATTTTCTAACCAACCCGATCTAGATAGATTAATGTCCACCATTCTCTTGAAGTACCTTAGGGATAGCATATATGCACGCTTTTACCACAAGCAATTCATTTTTTTTGCAAATAGCGAAGGGTCTTGAAGTGAATCAAGGCAGAGTCACGGTCTGCCGAGACGCCGCTAAGGGCCGATGCACACGACAGCCTTGCAGATATTATCATATACCTCTCCAAGCTATTTCTGTGAATCGTTCTCATGCTTTGAACAACGTCTTGAATAACGCCGCAGTTGCTTCTATGACCACATTCACTTCCTCAGCTACCACTACGTCTGTAGTTACGACTGCCCCACAGACGCCGGCAGTAGTTACCATATCACCCTCAGCATCTGCCTTCTCTTCGTCAAAAGGATCCACGGCTCTTTCAGAACTTCCACCTCCTTCACATTCACCATCTGGTCAGTTTGGACCGTAGAAGTCGGGAACGGCATGAAGACAGCGATCACTTATTTAATGGTTTCTTACGATTTTGACCGACAGATACCTTTTAATTTTGATCTTTTATACTGTAAACCAGAGAGTACCTAAGTATACTGTTAGTTTAGTAGGAAACGAGCTTTTTGTCTCTTCCAATAGAGAAAGCTTTGAATCGTTTAACTCGAATGTAAAAGAATTATGCAGTTTGTGATCCAAGAGTACGTTTGCAAGCATTAAACAGGAACTTATTTCGATTTTACCTTTTTATTATGTTAATTATGTCAGGTTCGCTTCATGAATCGTAAATTAGTCCTGTTCTATTGGCTAATACACATGGGGTTTCCGCAGCAAACGACCTTGAAGTGCCCTGATTGGTTGAGTATATGTGAATTTAATCCGCCGAACACTGGCCAGAGGCTAATTCCAAATTAACCCATGTGGCGTTTCCCTGACACGGATATCTTAAGCTGTTTCGACTCCATTCAGTGCTCCAGCTGAATGAAATTATCAAAATTGGAACTGAATACAGCAACCACTTAAAATTGACTATCAATTATGCTTTCGCATACTTAGAATAGCATGCTACGTGCTGGGGTGCTGTATCTACTCAAGTTTCGTTTAAAGGCGAAACGGTCAAAATTAAACCATTTAAGTAGCTGGAATACAGGGTATTTTTTCTTTAATTTTAATTTCTATAGGTTTGGTTGAACGCTAGTTTTGAAGATCGCATTCAAAAGATTTCAGGTCTGTTCAACCAAGGAACTGCACATCGTTGTATTCACTCTCTGGTCCCCTCCCAAGTATGATTGCGGAATCATTCCTTTAAATCAGTGCATTTTATGAACAAAATCTTCATTAACGCTAGTGAAGAAAAATATTGAGCTACTTCAAAGTCATCAACCACGAATAATAACAAATTTATCGGTTCCATTTAGCCTTTGTAAGAGGTCAAAGTTATTTTTTCTTTCGAAGGGATTTTTACCTACTGCTTAGTTCCATGAAGCGAAGTCTGTAAAGTGGATTCGCCGTATCGCTATAATTTGTGAGCCATATTTTACGCATTCCAAAGATATCCGCTGTTCATTCTTCATTTCAACGCAAAATCGAGGTAGATTCAAGATTCTGATATTTGTTGGCATTCTTAAGACAAATTATTAGGCGCTGTGAAGTTTAGACCGATGAATTCTTAGCTGGTGCTTCTACAGATTCGGGACCCTTAAAAGAATCATTCAGCAGATCGACAGTTAACTTCTAACACCAGGGGCTCGTGGTGATTCCCGCTAACCTAAATAACCAGAAATCTCTAGACCGAATAATTCGCCGGTGACTCTTGTAAAGTAGATACTAGAGATTAGACAATATTTGTGCTCATACTTTTCGAGTGAGAACTGAAAGTGCCTCGATTAGAGCTGATTGAGGGGGTCTGAAGTAAGCCAGTTTAATAAATATTTTTTGGATAAAGTTGCAAATCTGTTTTTGAAGGTGTCTCTTCCCGAAAGTCACCAATAGAAAAAATCTAAGTACGTAATAAAAAGAGAGAGATCCCTTGAAACAGCCAAATCTGCCAATGATTCTCTTACGGGTTTTTTTATGCTCCTTATGTAATTCAAAAAAATGATGAAATTTAACCGCCAACAGCTAAATCCTGCTTCAGTTGCAATAAGTTCAGCCGATGAAATCCAGCATAAACATAAAACTTAGTAATTCAGATGTATTTAACAAGGTGTCGCTTTTACTTACAAAAAAATGTACATACCTCAGTTGACAACCAGAACTGATTTCGATAAATAAATTCAGTTATAATCCTAGGCAGTAGTAACTCTTTTCTGGTTTGTAAATAAACTATCTACAATGTGAAATGCTCGAATTCACAAACTTGGGTGTCTCCGAGTGGACACTTCATCGAAAGTAGAAAAAGTTTTACTACAAAGCTCTAGGCCATACTGTAATTCTACAGCCCTACGCAAGTCCAGTTCGAATAGGAGTATCAGAACTAGTTGTTCCGCTTCGCATTAATTTTCCCCACCTTGTATCAAATGTTTGGTGCATTCACTGGATCGTTTCTAATTCTGATCCTTTGATCGCTGTTATTTTCAGGCAGATGTTTCACATACCATTGTCTGCTGGCTTGATTCCGCAGTTTTCATGCTGTTGTCAGTGAAGTGAAGGTGCTGACCTCATTAGTTAGAGAAGTGAAGGACAGAAACATTACCTAAAATTAATGTCCATTTTGACTGGTCCTGCCCCAGTAATTGCGAATGATTGAACTAAAGGGTACTTCATACAAAACTGCTGAAGTGCATTAGAGAAGTGTATAAGTAGGGAAAAAAGTGGAGGATTTCCCCTCAATAAACGGTTGAAGAAAGATATCTCTTGACTGTAAGGTCAACTATTATCACTGTCGAGATAAATGTACCACTTAAATTTTGCATTTTTTTTGTCTCTCTGGAAATCTAACAAGCCCATGTCAATTTTGGAAAAAGTTCATGAGAAAATCAGCATTAAGCCGTTATTATTACAAGTAATTTTATAAAGACCAAATCCTCTGAAAAAGTTAAGTAGGTATTAAACTAGGGCGTCTAATTATTTTGCGCATCGTGAATATAAAATAGACTTCGATAGAGATGTATCACCAGTATTGGAGTCCAAACGTGGCCTGAACAAAGGTTTGAGTTAGCTTTTAAAACTTGCCTGAAAGATCGGGCGGCATACTGTATGCTAATAACGGGCTCTTGAACGTTCACTAAACTCTACTCTTGTGTTACTTTGAATTATTAGCCAATGAGATTCTTTCGATCATGTCTCCAAAAATATTTTGCATTTGAGAGGTCTACTGTACCGCTTAAATCGAGGTCTCAATCAACAATTCTCTTGAAAGTCAGATTTCGATAAGGCAAAACAGGAACGGGAAATATATGGGAATGCGACGGTAAGACCAAGCGGGAGGTCCTTATTTGAAGAGTAATTAGGACACGCAAAATAGTTCGACGCTACTACGAAGAAGGACAGGAAGATCGGAATGTGAAATGGAGCAGGTGTGGTATCAGAGACTGTCTTCATCCAGGCATGAGTATGGCGAGATATAAACCAGCATATCACAAGAGACCAGCGTGTTCGAATGACCTATTATCTTCAAAGGAGAATCAAAAGAATCACAATTCAAATAAATTGAAAAAAAATGGCAGTATCCTGGTCCCCCATACCAAAACCAAGTAGCAACTCTCACTAGAACATTTATTATCTATCAGAGGATACAGCTTTCATTTTTAATGGATACTTTACACTGCCCGTGAGTGACTTTCAATTTAAAGAGACTGAGTTGCATTAGAAGATATAGAGTCGGTGTGCTGTTTACTGACTCAGATACGCGGAGGGATTTGTCTTTATTAAAACTAACTGGATCACACCCTATGCAGTCTGATAAATGACCTTAAAGTTGACAAGATAATCAATGTTTTATATATGTGATTGCGCAACAACCGCCTTTCGAAGCGATTAGTTACCGCAGAATAGTTGATTACGTCAATAAAAATGCTTTATTTTGTGTAGCTTACAACAAATTAGAGCGTATGGGTTGGAGTCCTCACTTGTAACAATTGATGGGTGGTTCTGAAAAGATTTTACTGACAGAACTTTGACTTTGACTTCATCTAGAATTTTAACAGCTTTCGGTTACCGGTCTGCCTCGCGGCCATACTAGCACTAGTGCTACGGTCTAAGAAAATCTGGACCACTCACGTGTCGAGAAAACACAGACATTACAATCAAGATTTTATTACCAAAATAGCAGTTCATTTGTACTCAAGTCTTTAATCAGAAATTATTGTTTTTTCTCAGTCGACGTTGTCCGGCATCATTGTTTCACTCGGCTATTCTCATCCTTACGTCTTCTTCTCCGATGTTAAACATTATCATGCTGCAAACTCACGGAATTGGAAAGCCATGCTGTGTTTGTATGCGCCTTGTCAGGTGACCATAGTCAAAAGGGGATCAAAACTAAATTGAATATTGCCTCTACGAGCACCTACTTTGCACTCAAAGCTGGTAAATTTTAGCGCGAAACTTTGTTTAGCCTAGCGTCAAGTGAGACTGAATACTGCCTTATCAGAGTAAGGGTTGAAAGTCTTTGTAGCAGAGAGATTTCTAGGAACATCTGTAAATACACAAAATCTATGTTAACGTTTAGGCACGTCCGGGTATATGCATTTTAGCTGGATACTCAAGGCTATTTAAAAGAGTTGACGGCTCTTATCAATTATCTTGAAAGCAGTGAATGCTAGAATCGTCATATGCAGTTACTTTACCTTTATTGGCTCCAATAATTCATCCCTTGCTACAATCGGTCTATGCAGGTAGAGGCTTATTACCTTTTCTAATAGCATTCAACCTCCAATTGGTACATTCAAAACCGCACTGTCATTGCCCAAGAACTAAATGATTCAGAGTAGAAGCCTGTAAATAAGGCGATAAAGACCGAGTAGCTTTGCTGACAGACTGAAGTCAATAAAGTTTTGATCTATACACTAATGTCAGTCATGACTTTGATCAGGACTTAAGTTTTTAAGTTCTGATAAAAAAAAGCTTTGGAAAAGGTTAGTTCCAGTAACAAGATAGTTGTCGATATCATTAACACCATAATACTTTGAAATTCAACAAATCCAATTTATAAATATGTGTATAAAGTCACCGTCTTTAATTTTAACATAAATACGTGCTTCCTTAACGTTAAGAATTTATCGGATGAGTCTTACGCCACTTCTACGCTGAGAAGTCAATCCCGCCTAAAGTAAAGGCGATCATAAACAGTAATGATAAATGCATGCTTCATTAGGGAAGTCCCTTGTAAGAGCATACATAGTCGCTTAATTGCTATCAGCTGTACTAAAAACTATCCTTGCTATGGGTTATTTGGACAAAGCGAAATTCCGTGGGTTCATTCTGTTAAAAATACGATTTAGCTTGACTCATGGCAGAATGCGCAATCGGACCACAAAGATAAACACGTAAATTACGAAGAACGCAGGCTATTGTGCACTTAGGGCCTAGCTATTTATCAATCCTGTAATCCAAACGGAGGGACTTGGCATCACCTAGTGCATAATAAACTGGTACTATTTATCAAGATGCACGCATGCGATTTATGCAACTACGTGGTATATTTGGAAGCTCAAGCCGACTGTGAACCAAGATCAATCAAGCTTAACCATGGCTTCGTTGCAGCAGGTGTTAGTTACATGTTAACTTTCGTAGTTGTCCTAGACTTTACCTCATCACCAAACCACTGCGACCTGGCAGATACAACTTGGTATTATTAGAATTCCGATTACGTATTATTCATAGATAAACACAATTAGCCTCATAGAGTCAACATGGAGAGTATCTAAGCGGATCAGTCCGGATAAGGCAGTATAGCAAGTAAATCGGTTGATGTTATTTGATCGACTCTTGCCATTCTTGAGTCAGGCAGTCCCTCAGTACACGCTTTGTCCGCACAGGTGATACATCAGTCCACGGAATCAAAAAGACGGCTGCAGTCCACTCATTCAACATAAAAAAAATAGCCTGTCAGTAACAATGCCATATCACCCTGGTTAGTGGTACAGACATATCCAGGCCATCGTTTCTCAAGGTTTGTGTACTATGTTTTTTGTTTAAAGCATCGTCTCAACATCACCTAAAAACATGGCGATCAATCCAGAGATGGTTGAGTTAAATTTGCTAGCACAAACCCTTTAAACCTCCATTATACACTAGAAAAATTTTAAAGTATTATAACCTCATACTAAACTGTGATCCTGTATATTAGCTTTCCTAAAACTTGTACAGCAAATCCAACTACCAACTGATATCTTGAACATCATGGACTCCTCCCAATTTACCCTTCCGAATTAGCTTGTGATATATGCTCTCCTGCCATTAAAGTCCAAATACAAACACATATGAGGTACAGAGGATTTGAGTACGAAATGGTGGCAAAAAAAATTAGTAAGTAGAAAGCTGAGTCTAATTTGGGATCGTCCCCAGAACGTTTTAATTGGTCTTGCATTAGAACTTATCATTCAATTTAGATTAATTAAAACTACTGAAAATTCAATGAATGATCTAATGCATATTTTGATTAGTCAAAAAATTTCTTTTTACCTCACTCTGTATTTCTTCCCTTCAGAATAAAATTCTATCTAACGGCCATATGATTTTGATTAAGGTGAATTTTCTGCCTGTTAATAAAGAAAATACAGTGAGGAATCGGGAAAATATGGTCCTAAAATAGAGCCACTGATGATGTTGGGCGTTATTCGAGGCAAAAGATATTTTGCTGGCTCGTTCATCAATCGTTCCGAGGCACCCTGGAAAGCAGCGTGCATCCTTTTGAACCGATGCAAGGTAGCTTAAGTTAGTCACATCCATGTTTGATGCAATTGTTTATTAGGGATGTAGCACCCCACTGGATAATATATAAAAAAAATATGTTCACACATTTCTCGTTGCCTTGAAAATTGAATGATTTCAAATAAATAAGAGACAGGGGACGAAGACGCAAACCTTAGAAAACCGTACTATCTTACAATCAGAACAAGCATTGTAAATCGTCTGTTTTGGCTGTCTTTTACGCACTTAAAAACTCCAAATATGTGCTTTTATTTACGTTATATTCCTTGTCACATTATTTGATTAAAGTAGCGAAGTACAAAAATTGAATCGAAAAAATTGATGCAATAGATAGGCGAGCATATCCTTCTTCCTGGATTACTGTTTGAACTCCATCCAGAACAACATGTCTGATCACTAATGATGATCTTCACTGATGAACTCGCTACTGTCAATTCGTTTATCATCAGGATTTGCAAACAGTTGATCTAGCCTATAACTTCTCAAATGGTACCTACGAACCAAGTTATTACTGCAAAATATCCTCCATCAGATATCAACCGCGCATTATTTTGGAGAACAGGGTTATTTTGTGAACAAGATAGGTGTCGACGTTTAATTGACACGACCTTCAAGCACTTCTAATGCTCAGACAGTCGATTTATTTAGTTGTAAAAATGATCCATCACTATCAGTGATTAGTTAATACTTCTGTTAAGAGGTGATCGAACATTAGGGTGTAGAGCTTTTTTTGGTACATCTCATTCAGCTAGGCCAGGACAACTTTCTTCCAATACTAAAGAGTTCCTTCAGGAGCGCTAAAGCATTCGACGATAACTTTGCCTTTTAACGACCACCTAGTCAACCATCTTGGTCACTTCTGGCTTCCTCTCCCGTTTCTGCCCCCACTTAAACTGCCATCAAGCTGTAAGTTTCGATGCTGCTTTATTTGAGAGTTTCTCATCTTAATCTCTCCAACAGGAAAAAAACTAGGTGTTTACGGAGTTAGCCAGAACTGCTAGAGCCCTCATAGTTGTTATTGCTACCATGGGACTGCGGAGAGTGAAGGCTGAGTTACCGAATTATTGAAATCTCGGTTACTTTCTGGTTCCATTCTTCAACATTTAACCGAGCATTGATTTGTTCAAAAAGCGTCTGTTGAACAACAAACGAGACAAGACACACCTAAAAATAATCAAACTCATAACATATATGAAATTTTGTGTTGCTAAAATCATATTTTCCCAAACAACCTCGATTTTGCCAATATCTGCCTTAATATACGTAAATTTAGAGTAAAATTATGCACAAAAAGCCAAGCTCTACACGCTAGATGCTTAATCGTGGCCGTACACTACAGTATTTTCTAGTATTTTCATCAGTTGCACGCACAATGGATGTGCAAAATGATTTTCACATGGTTTAAATTGACACTGAAATGTCAAGGTCACTCAATAAGGGTCTTGAATTTAAGCATTTCCAGTTAATTATTTTTGCGGCCTAGCAAATCCTGCCATCTGTCACTAAGTTCTTCTGGTTTTTAATAAATAATTCAAAATTCGTATTATAATGTGCTAGGCCATTGACTCAAAGACCCAGCATGGCGATTTTTAAGTGAATATACGAAGCGAGTTTCACTCTAGGGGTTTGAAATCATCTTTACACGTGAAAAGGATTGGGAAACCGAGGTTCAATCATTGGCTATTGATGGGATTACTATAGGTAAGTACGAATTCATCACAGGTTTTCGTTCTGACCACCTAGGTGATTTCAAACCCATGGCGATGTAGCATCTGTGACTGACAGCTTGAGACCTTTTTTCTACGGCACAATGCGTAGCATTTCTTCTGATCTAACTTTTTTACTATCAATGCACTGTAGTCATGAGGAGAGTTAAGTTAAAGAAGAGCTTGCACCTTTTAAGCTATCCTTTGATCCGCTTGTAGGGTCTTGGAACAACATTCAAGTTCATATGAAATTCCTTTTCCGAGAGCCACTTTTCTGCTACATGTTGTTTTATAGGTGTGGTATTACGCAGTTGTTCCAAACGTAAAAGCGAACTACTTGTATGGGTGGTAAGGCCAAAGGATGTGCATGAAGTGCCACACATAACAAGGTCTGAAAAGCTTGTCATTTGCTAATAAAAAAGTTCCTTTAATAGCTATTCGCTAAGGTATAAATATTAAATACTTATTTGGATTACAAATTTAGCAATTGGATCAGCCATTAGAATAAGGCTAAAATTTTGACTCTCTGGGATGATTTCATTTTCTTCAAATCGATGAACTTCACAATTTGGACCGGATGATCTCACAGTTGTACAAAGATGAGAGATTACTTATATGCTTTTATTCAGGGTTGTTTACAGAATTTGATTTATAAAAATTAGCTCCTAACTGCCAAATATATTCGTCTGCACAAAGACGAAGAGTTACTTATGTTCGTTAAAGGATTTTCGGGTTGAAATTAGACTGACATTGGAATGACGTTCTGATCGAGATAAATCCAGTTTAATCAATTCACGTGATTTGATCACGACCAAAGGTCCGAGAAATGCTTCATCAACAATTGATTTATCGCATTCCAGACTGCTAGAGACGAGCCCTGACTGATTGGCCACCAGTCTTATTATCGTCGCTGATAGTCTGGAAGGCAGTATCAAAAAAGAGTATTCCTCGAACTAAAGAAGCGCTGTAACTGAAGGCATCAAACATAAAGGAAGCAACGAATATGTTTCTAAAAAAATCCGATGGAATAGAAACAAACAAAGTTGGTAGGACTCCAGGGTGGGATGAAGCATGGGTTGGTCCCAAGAGAAACTTGTCTTTCCAATGGTCAATTCCCATCCCTTTTTAACTAACGTTTTGCGCACATATGTCCTTCTAGGCTTGCGACTGTCTCTGGTCATTGTGAAATTCCTTGGCTTCGACAAAAAAACAATGAGTGATTTTTCAATATTGCGAAAGTGACAGTTAATGAAGATATTTACTGATCAATTTTTGAGAAATCTGCACTCAACATAAATGAAATTGGACTGCATGAGATATTATGAATAAAAATTAACGAGGCCACAGGCACTGTCCTTGGCATCAATATCATCATTTGAGTTTATGCCTCACAGTAGCTTAACCTTGCTTTTCCAGTTGTTAAGGCCATTTCAGGTTCCGCTCTTCTAGTCCCTTCGACTATCAACCATACTCATTTTCCTTCCTACTGACCTGGCTAATCTAGTACTAATCTCCATGCTTAAACTGCAGTCGTAGTCCCACATTTTTTTAAAAGAAGAGTTGAATGCCAACGATCAGATATTTTGGGCAACAAAAGGTTTCGTCAGTTCCATAGGTCAGCAGATTACATTTTAAAAGTATCTCTTCATGCTTACACTTTTGCTTTCACATTTTTCTCCATTAGGATGGAGGTGTGTAATTTTCCTCTATTTTGTCATTGTTACACATCCCGTACTGTCCTGGAAGTTCGTAAGGGACATTAATATAACGGACCTTTGGTTTCATATCCACGGAATGTACCACCTGGATCCCTTGACTAAATAACTTTTCCCAAACAAACGCTAGTCGAATCATGGTAACTATAGTAACTTATGTCCAAAAAAAGGAGATGAAAGAGTTATAAATTGGTGATAGAGAGTTCTTTTCGGTGCTTCTACTCCGTCATTTCTGGCTAGTTTGATTATCTCCCATTGTTCTCCTCAAGGTTTAGACCACTGAGGCCAACATTTCGAATGAATTATTCGAATGCTTGCTTGCTTCTCCATTTCTCCACGCGATATTCGAAATGCTTGCTAAATTAAGCAGAAGACTTCAGATAACCAGGTGATGTTGTTGATGTGAGTGCTTTATCCATTCGCACTTTATGAACAAATTTGCGAATTCTTGGCCACCAAACCGGATAAGTTTGACAAATTATAAGCTCTGGAATGAATACGATATTACTTAAGGTTATAAATCAAGATATCATAATGATCCATCTGCTTATCAAACTTCTTCGGAATAGGTGCTTATATATCATCACTTAGGCCGTTTCATTCAGATCACAGATACTTCTAGTTGGTCTACAGTGGCTCATCCTTGCTACCTTAACCGAATTGCTTGACCCATGAACAGAGGAAAAAAATTTCGGTTAAATTTGAACATTCGCACCAAATGAGTCAGCCATTCTATGTAAATGAATAAGTGCCATCCTTCTGCATACAGTAGGAACAGGAAAATCAGCAATGTGCAAGATTCGGTCTTGTCAAGTGGCAATCACAATGAATGGTACAATGGAGAGTTAAATGCATAGTCAACTAATTTAAAGTTTCCACTACCTTGTTATTGGGATTTCGAATTCGCCTTCAGGCTTCCAAGGATCACTGCAATTAATTAGCTAAATTCTGATGAGCAAAAGGACGACCGAGAATGCCAAACTGAATTCAAATTATTTGCACTCAGATTATCATCTCGTGCTACTGATGTGCTACTTCAACAGCTTGTGCATTTAATCGCCATAGAGGTGAGCTTTCTCACCTTCCAGATTCTTGCAACAACAGTCACCTGTTAAATAATCCAGGTGCATAGAGTTGGACGAAGGAGACATTGATAACGTTTAGATCAGGGTTTTTTCAGGAATAAACATTTGTAAACTCTAAGGCTACTAGGACATTAGAGGCAGCGCCAATTTAATAATTAGAGGAGGGTGACCTTGTGACTCCCCACCACTTTATAGCCGCACATATAGCGATCTGAATTCCATGCGAGAGAGATAGACAGACGGATATTAAAGGAATGAATACAAAACTACTTGATGCATTTCTTTTGTAAAAGAATGAAGTGAACGAGCTGATGACATAAAGTTGACCACATTTTCAAAATGAAATAAGTTGAGGATAGGCAAAACAAGGAAATATGGAATCGTTTTGAGATGCTCTGATAATAACGCTGTGGACATTCAAAGGTAATTTTAATGATTTGAAAATTCTAAAATTCTATGAGGGGTATATGACGTGAAAACTGTCAAAAATTTATCAACATTTATTTAATAGATAAGTGTAGGTCGTTGAAGAAGGAGGATCCCATGATTTGGCTCCTTCTCTTTCGTTCGGGTTGAGTGATTCAAATGCCTATTGACTTAGCTCTTCAACGAGTAATCCTGGGAAGCAATGATTTGGGAAAAGGCATCCTATTACTGTAACACCATCTCCGTATCCAGTTGCCGTTTTTTCCCATTCATTGCAGTAATAATAACGCGGTGGGCCCATTTGCTAGGGCGTTTTTTCAATACATAACGCACCCTCTTTTAAACCGATTCTGAGTTTACCAACCTGAAAAAATGACAACTTTCTCAAAATGCCTAAGGAATTTCTCAAAAAGCTGAAATACATTGCTTTCGATCTTATCAATGAACTTTACTGACATTCTAACTTGGATTTTAAGTCAGCCCGTATTCATCTTTTGAGATTAATATGCCATAAACAGAGTATATGCACCATGCTTCAGGACAAAATATTCCAATTAGCATCAAATTTATTTGTGTTTGCAGTTTTCGTTATCCTCCTGCGTACTTTCTTTACTTTCTTTAATCATTTGAACCGGATAGTAGCCTGACTCTCTATAAAGACGCCCCACACTTCCAATATACAAACTCTATATCGAGACGTTTCTTTCGCTCGATAGTTCAGCTTCAGTGGTATTCTACTGGTGTTAACATAAAAACATCTGTGTTAGAAGCCAACAGGAACAATGCGGACTATTCTTGCCTTCTTCGATTGATAAATATTTCGCAAATCAAATCAGTCTTTAGAGTACACAATGGTAAATGGACAAATGGTTTAGATTATACCACGTCTCAAATGCCCGACACGTCGACTTGAAAGCAAAATTTTATTTAACGATTGTTGGGACTTACCTAATTAATCAATTTTCGAAAACATTCAAGCCATCACTAAGACAACAGAAGCGAAAACGGCTTGGGAAATAAATATTTTGAAGTGAGTAATTATCGAGCACGAAGGATTTGTGATCCAATTACCTTGAAACCCGAAGGCTGAAATTTACCATGAAATGCCGTCCAAGGCAGTTGATGTAAAAAGGCCGTTCAGCTATTACTTAAATGTCCACTCCAACTACTCAATTCATGTTTCAAAAATCAGAGACAATTAGGAGATCTCAGTTCTGATTCTTCAACTTCAATGGATTCACGCTAAATGGTCTGAAACTGTCGAGTGCTTAGATGTACTCGTTGAGATTGTCTGGGCTGTTTAAAAATGTTGTTAGGAAAATTTAATCTACGCAAATTTGAAATCTGTTTGCTCTCAGCTGAAGCTCATTTTTAGTTGAAAGATATCGAAGATCGAAGGATTTTTGCAAAAAGGCGATCTTCAATGGAGCATTTAAGGGGTCAATTCGTGGTGGTGGATCATTGATCCTTTGGAGTTTCTCGACCCCCGAAATTGGACATCTGATTGCATCGGGGACTGCACCCATGGCACATCCATGTTAAATTCAACAACCTAATTTCACGTTACGCTCTATGTTATAACAAACATCCAGTTTCTAATGCGTTTGCATCTTCAATTTTTTATTCTTAAATTTTGTTGTTAAGAGGATTGACCAACTAACAAGGCACTTGTTTTAAATATTTGATTTTAATAAGATGCGCTGTAGATGTTAAATACTTTAAAGGCTATCTGAAACTTTTTTTTTTTAAGCGAAATCAGCTTGGCCGATTTATCGCCAACCACTAATTGCTTACATTTACTGTGGATAACTTTTGAATACATCAGACTACTAGTAATATCTCAATCATGAATTATTCTGAGGTACGTTAAGAAACGACACAAGCTCTTTGCCGGCAAACATGAAAATTTACATTCCTGTGTCGGTGTAAATAAGGGACTATTCGGGATGATGTCTTTAAACAGACACTAAACAGGTGATTATTCGATGAAAAGAAATGGACACGAGTCGATACTATATGCTGAATGAAAAAATAAGTAGCCTGCTGAACGACATTGAATGGTAGTTGGTCTATTGAAAACTTTGTGCTAAAGTGAAATAATTCTCTTTGCACAGGTCAGCCGTGTGTACTTAGCTTCTAATCGGTTCGTCTCTTAATTTCACAATGATGATGATTATCTGCAGCTAAATCATTGACGTGGCTTATCCCTGTGATGGAAGTAATGCGGCATACTAGAGTGTATATATTGTGCAGTGTAACACAAACAGTACGTTTTAAAGGGTATTTAGATGTTCGATACACAAATTCGAATTAAGCCACTAATTGAAAGCTCCAGGTAATTTAGATATGTTCGAGATTTTTAAAGTGCAAAATTCCATTATACATTCAGGAAAGAGGGCAGATCAGTAGCATTGTTTCGACGCTGTTCAATTTTTATTGAGCTAGACCTTAAAATAGTTAGATGCGGGACTACTGATTTGATGGCAGACGTTTGATTATCCACATCTGCGTTTCCGCTGTGTTAACTAGATTAAATTTTGAATCTTCAATCTTAGAAATGAAGTACTGATTCTACGAAGTTAGCAAGAGTTTATATTAGAAATAGATATGATTTTTTCATTTGGAAAGGGTTGTTTATTATTAATACAAAATAGAACACCTGAAGCAGCCTTTAAGCAAATACCACAGTTTCATAACCTGATAAATAGGAACTCATTTCTGAAAATGAACGATTCTTGAGGCCTCTTTAGAGAGACGAAAGCGCAGCAAAACCTTTGAACATTAAGATTTAAGCACTTCTGACTTGAGAGTATCCACTATGTAAGTGGCTACTTTCTCTGAAGTGTTTAGGACCTGCATGCTTGGGTTGCCTGGACGTTGGTCAACATGACACATTCACGTTGGCCGCTTTATTTTAGAAAAAAAGCTATGATGATAACGAATGTGCTTTTTAATCCGAAGAGGCTCAAACAATTTGCATCCACTTTGACGTTTGGTAAAAAAGTTACCAAAAAAAAGAAAAAAATTGACATCAAGCAAGCGGTTTCTGTCTATCTTCCTTTCCTTCAGAATCTTGGAAAAACCGGATCTGGGAATCGGGAGAAAAAAAAGATAGTCCACTTGATTGGATGAGCTTAGAGACGGCCCAAAAATCATCCCATTATATTGTTGAAACATAAGCCCACGTTTCTTTAACCGAGGAATGGCCTGACCGATGGACGGCATTTACGCATTGCGGTTGGCCCGCTCTGAGAATGGATGCTAACATCCCCTTACCCGCACCTCCGAAGTCGGATGGCAATAGATTGTTGAGGCGTGTGAATCATACCAGTTGGCGACTCAACACTCCAGAGTCGGACTATTCGTCTCTGAAAAATGTGCGTCGCGTTGGAGAATGCCCTGACAGTTGCTTTGTATCAAATGGCAATAGTGGATTGGGAAGGGCCTAATGGTAAAACATCACTACGGCGGATGATTTGATCTACTGTTAATTCCGTACGAAGTCACACTCTTTTGGAATTCAACTACCAACAGGGATTCGGACCTTTAGTTAACTTTATGCATTTTATGAATCCGGAAAAGGAAAATACCTGACAGAAAAGATACTGGGAATTCAGTCAGAAGAATTAATAAAATGATTCAGTTCCTCCGCAATAGTTGTTGGAGCAATTCAGATATTTTTCAAAATTTTAAAATGAAGTAGCCAATCCAACCGAAATCTTACGTTTGCGATCTACGAAGAACAGCCCTAAAAAATGAACATCAAACAGCTTTCCGATTCTGCGATTTCTTTCGATACATTAGGCCCAAATTTCAGTGCGTAAAATCAAACAATTTACATGTTCATAAATCTTAAAAATTTCTGATTAACGCGAATTTAAAGGTGGGTTAAACTTTCGAACCCCGAGTTTTTTAATAAATATATATTTCAATGATAGAAAAACAATTTCAACGAATAGCAACTCAGTGATATAGTTAATGTGATGTAAAGTGTCAACGTATGATTATTGTTTTGCCGCTTATAAAGATATGAACCCGTAAAAGTCCTTGGTAATTCGCAAATTAAATTACCTCAAAATATAAATACTAGAAGTTAGACGGAATGTTTGGATGCCAAAGTCTCATAAAGAAGTCACAACTTTTTGGGTCTGAAATAATTAATAATGTACGTGACTGCTGTCACGTGAGACTGGAATAGCCTTTTTGTGAAGTGTCATTGGTCTTTGAAATTGTAAATTCTTTGAGGTCGATTCTGACACGTTAAATCAAACTAGTGCCAAATTTTTAGTAAGATTTATCTCATTAAAGTGCGAAAAAGCGAAATAATTTATCATGATATGAGTAGTGTGAAAATAAATTAAGACTATCGTGTGGGTGACCGTCAGCTGCAAGTCAACATACTGGCAGCACTACCTGGCCTGTAAACTTCAAACCCAAATATTTACCGGGTTAGTTTTACATTATTTGCCAAACATCTAGCAGACACAGTTTTTAAAATGAGCTCAACACTTTATGACATTATCCAATTACGCTCTCTCAGATTCATATGCAACTAAAGAGTAGTTTCAGCTTCCTTATGAGATTTGCCATTAGAATAGAGAAGAGGGAACTCGGTTACTTCGGTGATTGAAATGCGAATGTACTGGCTTTATTACTCTGGCAAATGCTTAAACGGAATGAGATAACAACCACAGCCACACAAATTAAGACTATGTGCGAAAACCCACTTCCTACGAATCCCTAATAGGTCATTCATTTTCTGAATAGGGAACCAATATAGCCAGCTACTAACTAAGTCACGAATGGTTACAATAAAGATATCTGTCAAACGCTTGTTTACAGGGTAAAAGCTACTACCAGTCCCCGTAGGTCTGAGATAAAGCATCTTTTGAAAGAGAGATGAGAACAGTGTTATTCGCGAAATCAAATTGTGTTGGCAGTAGCAATTATTCTTCGTCATTTAATAGCTATTTCATTCAGCATTATCTAAGGATTCAAATAGGAGTAGCTTTCAGGAAATAGTGCATCCATTAGAACCCAGCTTTATTTAGGCAAGCGATCTTCCTATTAAACGCTGCCTTCTCAGCATTCGTTGACTGAACTGACAGAAGCATCATATTCGAGCGAAATCTGGTCAACCGCCTCATCCTTCTCATGCATCCCCTTGGACTTCTACTAGGACACTCAACTAACTGGGATTCTCAGTTCACTTCCTTCAATCCACGAGAAAAACCAAGATCTGGAGATTAGATGGTAGTGTATTTGATAGCACCTATTGAACTAGCAGACTGGCTAATTAGTACCAAAGGATATTCACACAGGTTCCTTTGAAGCGTCCCCATTAGTCACCAGCTTCTACGGTACTTAAAAACTGACGATATCACCATCGACACACATAAAAGAACATCTATTGTGGTAATGCATTAATCTACACTAAACACTTTAAGGTTTCAGTTAGTTAGGAAGGTAACCTTGGTAGGCGAGACTTGATATTTCTTCCATTCATATTCTTGGCTAATTACTTATTTCCCTCAGATTACTAACACCGCGGTATCCGCCTGCACGTCACTGAACAAATCGCTGCTAATTTAAATAATTATAGCAGCTAAGCCCAGGCAAAAGTAAAGTTATATTCATATCGGATTTATTGCTTTAGTAAAGTGCTCAGTTTATCCTCTAAATCAAGGTACTTAAGGTAAACATGATATTTCAATATTTTCAATCATTCAAAATAGATGGTTTTTATTTTAACAATGTGGGGTTTATCTGCTTCATATTGGTCTCAAACCTGGACCCAAATAAGGGAAAGGTGTTTATGTCCACTCTTCTTGCTAGGTGTGGTTCGTATTCAAATGCTGTCAGATTTCCACAAAATCGATCTACGGAACTTGTGAAAATGTATAGCAAACTCAATTTCTAATAAACCTTACCATTAAGGAAGTCAGGAATGGGTTCATTGACCTTCACATAACTTATTCGGCATAATTTATTCTCACTTTTATTACAAATATGCAGAAGAGAGCAATTCCGTGGACTTGAAAAGAAAAGAATGGATTCGAACTAAAAAAAGCAAGTTTTGCTCAGGGAGTTGTAATAAAGTATGAACCATTGTGCTGGACAAAACTTGTGAAGAATTTTCCGCATACTTAGTTTAACTAACGAACCCCGATTAAAAAAAAATTAAATGATTTGAATTGAAGATATTTCAACTCGAAAGAATATGAAAATAGTCAGTCAGATGATCAACCTTAGGGTCCAGTGACATTTGCGTAGGAATACAACGCAAAACTTCGATGGTTTATACAATCAAGCCAGTCAAGAAATAGAGACCAATAAGAATTTTTAAATCCGTTTCCGCTTGGCAAATATCAGTTAGTTTAAGAGCGGCTCTCAAACAAATTACTCATAAGCATAGCCTTTGATTTATTATACTTCCAATAAGTTTCAATCTATTTTTTCGCTGAGCGTGAAATTCGCAGTCGATCAAAAATAGAAATGTTGCTAAACAGAATCGATAATGAGCAGTGCAGAATTAAATTATTTGCATGAGTTAAACGATTGATATTTGAAAAAAATTAATAGAATCTGGGTAGTAGCAAGTAAGGCCGCCAAGTTCAAGTGGCTAGGCGTTGCATAGGTTTGTGATAGATTATCAACGCCTTAAAGCAAAAACTTTTTAATGAAGCGATTGGGTGAATGGCATATACAAAGCTGATTTCGGTTATACCAAAGTTAAATGACTTCGCATGAAGAAATACTTTAATCGCAATATTTTTTATTTGCAAATATTTCACGAAGTCATAAAACTTTTATTATTTTAGCGAAATCAGAAATTAATTTACGCGTCCATGTTTGTTAGCGCGTGGCTTGAGTTCGTCAGGTTTCTGTGTGTGGTCGCGTGAATTGCCTTCTTGTTCGTTTTTTTTTTCAAAAACATAAATGAGACTGCTGTTTTAGAAATCGATAAAATGTCTGGAGGCAGTTCAGATGGGCAACAGCAATTGCACATGGGGGCACCGTCACAACTGCAGCACCAACAGATGCAGCCTGCAATGCATGCCCAGATGAGACCACAATCTGCCATTCGTCAAGCGATGCCAATGCATATGCAACAAGACCAAAATATTGTGCGGTTGCAGAGACCCCAGGTAGTAAAACCTGGGCAAATGGGCGTCGATTCGTCCACTACCTCTTTCGTAACAGGACAGGCACGTGTAAGGTCGAAATTCATAGCTGTTAATGTTAAATAAGTAATATTTAGAACATTCATCCTCCGTACGTGTGTAGCTAACTTGATGTGCTAGCTTCTCTTACATTACCCATATTTCTGAACTATTTACTGACTTATTTTTAAAGAAACAGTCTCTTTTATTGTTTGACGTAAATCTGTATTGGCCCTCACCGCTGATCGTATAGACTCATTTTTTGCCGTGCAATTTCGTTTTTCATTGATCGCAGGTCCCTAGTGGTGGACAAATGTCCCATCAAGTTCACGTTCTACCTCAAGGCGTTATGCAGTCTCAACCTCAAGGTGCCTGTGTGTCAACCGATGGTGGTCACAATATACAAGTTGGAATGGTGGATCAGCCGAGACCGATCGTCGCAAAGTCAGCTTCTATTGATTAACATTCAATTTAATATAGCCTTTTCTCCGATCATTTCAACTGATTTTTGTAGCTACGGTCCTCAGGGTCCCACTCATATGACTTCAGTGCCCATGTTTCCGATGGGAGGCCCCGGTAAGTTGGATTTAGTGTTTATTTACTTAAACATTACATTGAAAACACTCAATTTCTCATTTTAATTGCCATTACTTACCTCCATTTAGGCCAAATAAGACGTCGACCTGGTAGGGCGACATGTGTTACAGCTCTTTTTCACCTCATCTTAGCGCCCATTCAGATTTCCTGGTGTTTTATTACGCGCTTAGTGTTGCTTTGTGGTGTGCTTGTTTTGGTGAACTGAATAGCCAAAACCGACTGAATAGAATTATTATGGGTTAGAATTATAAAATTCGTTGATTTGACACTTAAGTGTCTGATTACGGCTTTACGCTAATTAAATCTGCCGAATTCCCCCGCTCTCTTAGCCCGAATTGACGAGTAGGTCTAGATTTGTTGGCTTTATTTGTTTTCGATCACAAAAAAAAAATTGTAATTATCTATTCTCTTCTTCTCGGCTCGCAATCAGTTATCATACAAGGTTAGTTTTGTGCTCCGCTTAAGTCCACCGCGCGTTTTCATGTGTTTGGCTTATCTTGCTCACCCTTTCTTCCCTTCAAAAGGTATCAGTTTATATGCACTCAATTTATCTTCCTTAAGATTGTAGTTTTCTAGTGCATTCGAGCCTAATGCATGGAGTTTCTGGTTTTAGCTAATCTTAACCACAAAGACTGGCGGACTACGTTTTGAGTTTTAACATACCATCTCAGGTCTGAGTGTTATTTCTTTAGGAGTTCAACAACCTTTCTACGGTCAAGCAGTGAGAATCGGCGGCCCGGGTGTTCAATCCCAAATCACCGCCAGCCCTCCTGTTCGTTTGATTCCTAACACCAACAGCAACGGCGGTACCATTTCCGTACGTTGTTGCTTCACACTCATTTTAAAAGCTATTGTTGACCATCCATTTTATCGAATGGTGTTTTGTCTACTTCCTACTCCGTTAGCCATGTTCTTATCTGAATTGGGTTGGTTAGTGCACTTTTTGTCCGACAGGGAATGCATCTGGTGACTCAACCGAACCAAGTGCAGACGAGTCATCAACCACAGCATTTCATATCAGTAGAGGCACAACAGCAACAACAACAGCGTATGATGGTTTCACAGACCCGTACGACTGGTTCAGGAATGAAAATCATCCCATCATCTCAACAAACGATGGTATCTCAAAGTGGCGGGTGCCTCCAAACTATTGTTCGCTCGTCAATGAGTGGAAGCAGTCTCGGTCAGCAGCAACACCAGCAACATCAACAGATCGTTAGTGATAATGGTATCTAATTCATCGGTTTGTGATTTCATGCCGCTCAATCGTTGAAACACTCCTCTATTTTAATTTCAGCTGTTGGTAGTGGCCAACCCGTTCTTCCACCCTCTGGCCCTGTTCCGAGCGCACAGGACCAACGCCAACCGTTTAAATTTGATCAGCAGCAGAGCTTACACATATTGGAAACTGCTATTAACAAAATTCGCCAAACTAATCCCGATGCTGATTTGAAAGACTACCTGCAGCTCAAGACTTCTATACGCACGGTATGTATTTTTCACAAATGTACTTACTACTAGCTATTGAATGGTAGGTGGCTTATGATTTGCTCGTTTTTCTAAGTAGAATAAAATTCAGCCACAAAATATGCCCCAGATAGAGCAAGTGATTCGTCGGTTGAATGTTGAACCCACGTACCTGCTTAGAAGGCAGCAACAGAATCAAGCAACCATTGGTGGTGGTGGTGGTGTGGTTTCTGAGGAGACGCGTCAAAAATTCTTGGCTCAAAAGCGGAGTGTTCAAGGCCAACAGCATGGTTTGCCGACAGGTGTTCGACCTACTCTTGCATCGACTTCATCAAGCTTGAATACCCTTCTCTCACAACCTGTGGAACCCCCTGGGGGCCCCACAGGTGCCTCCTATTCCTCAAATATGACTGCCAGACAGATGCAGCAACAATCTCAGATGTTGTCCCAGCAGCAAATGGCTCTTGCTACTGCGGAGTTACTAGGCGAAGCTCCCATAGATGACTTTAATGCAGCAATGGATAAGATAGCTGAAGATATGGCTGCTCTCCGAAAAAAGATGGGTCCCGCGAGATCCGCTCAAATTGACAATGAGGCAAGTTAGTCACCGAAAGGTTAGTTATTTGTCCTACGAAATGAGTGAATGATCGCGATTTGTTCATGTCTTCTTTTTAAGATTTGTGAGATGGCCAGAAATACTCTAGAGAAATCAGGCCACTTGTTGCCGAGAGATATTCTTCCCGTGCCGAAATCAGATGCTGGACCGTTTATAAATACCAGTGATTGGATTATTGGCGGAGACGAGCATCTGGTTGAAATCGAAGAGATGAAATCCTCAAAGAAACCGAAAAATGACGAATGGCCCGTATGTGTTTTTACTTATTAGCTTTATACATAGGCACTGGCTATATCATATTTGCAGATTTTTAGACTTCTATCGATGAAAAAGACCGTTTGGTGTGCAACGCAAAGCAGGTCACCGATGCTGATCTCGTTTTTTGTGACTTGAATCCTGGGCTATTTTCTGAATTGGAGAAAATAAAAGAAGAAGTTGAAGAGATTGACGTGGTTATGGTTCATCCCCAACTGGAGAGTTCAAAAAAAAAGAAACCAGAGCTGGGAGAGTATCCAGATATGGAGGAAATGATCGGACATGACATAATCAGTGGTATCGCTGAATGGAACGATAGTCTTCATCTCATTTTAAATTTCTGCTCCAAGGTGGGTAGTCTGTAAAAGTATATTACTTGTTTCAGCCTTAGAGAATAGGTATGTGTGCTTGGTTTCCATGTTGAAGTGATAAAACGTATTGAAGCCTAGTTAAGTGAAGCGATAAGCCAGCCTCTAGTCTTCCGATTGAGTACGTGAATGAAAATCGACATCTCCTTAGATCTCCTTAGAGTTTTTGGTGTTTGAAGGGACCTTTCACTTGCTCTCAGAATGGAACCAATTTTCTGGTGCAGTTGTTCACTTTCCCTTGTGACACGGAGTCTTGTGCCGTTTACTCTCGCAGAATTATTCTCTCTCGCGTGGGTATTTCAGATTCAGCTGATACTAGTCACCTTGCTTCATCACCCGAGAGTCAAACCTGAGAGTAATGCGCTGCCATTACACAAGTTTCATATTGCTTCTCCAATACGCAACCTCTGGAGTATTATAAGCTTTGACTATCGTTGAAACTACTGAGTTGAACTGTTTTCAAGAGTTGGCTTTCAGTGCAGTGCAGAGGTAAATTCCGGACTAAAATTTTGTTCTAGATCTCCGTTGCTGCATTATGTTCCTATTGAGCGTGTACATGATTTAGAAAGAGTCATTGTCATCGTAAATCGAACAGACCATCGTATACAGATATTATGCACGTGCCATGTTCCACTTTTCACCACCATTTGTGTTCATTCTCAACATTTGATTTTGGCATTTGAATGAAAGATTAAAATGAACATGCTTTATTTCTTGTAGAGTCTTCCATGTGGGATCCCTCCTCTGTACGTGTGTATTCCACCAGCTTACCTGATCACTAGAAATGTCATTTGGATGTATCGCTTATCAGATTTCGAGACTCTACAACCTCTGAATGACTCAATTTATAACGAGGAAGAAATCGAGTGTTTTCGCAGAGCATCTTTTGCTCTAGTGAGGCAATTCCTGGATACTTACCGTATACTGCAACGCAAAGCCGGTGAACCGATCTCTCTTCTTCAACTGGTCGATGTTTGGGTGAATGTTGTTTTTCTTAGCCCTCTGGTGATTGCTGATCAAAGGAACTCTTATAACGCTGTTTTTTTTTAGGCAAAGGGAATTTTAAAGTCAATTCTAATGCTTCGGGAGTTCCCTGCTTAATTGATGTGTCCTACATTCCATTACCCCTCTTGTATGCTATTCAAACTGGTTTTCTGAGTTTTTAGTGAAAAAATTTCCTTGTTACTGCCATTTTTATCGTTGAAATACCGCGAATGAGGGAAGAAAAAAGTGCAAGTCGTTTATCGTGAAGCTCTAGGGATAATAGCGCGAAACTAGCAAAGCCAATCAAAGATTAATTCATGGAATATGTCCAGTAATTGTCAAGACGCCGTTCTGTAGTTTTGCGTCTAGCTTATCGGGATCGACATCCTCAGGGATGCAGAAGGTACGAATGAAATGGTCATCGCCTTTGTTCCCCTCAACCTGCAGTTTTCCACCGCCACACTGGATGTAGATGTCCTTATGGTTGTAAATATCATCGACAGGCATTGAAATATTTAGCTGACGACTGCCATCACGATTTTCTCTCACGTTTTCTCGCTCTGCTTCTGTAAAAGATATCCAGAACTTCTGTTATTAAGAACTAATCCATCGGACTCGGCAGACTATGAGGCTTGTAGTCCCTTTAATGGGAAGTATCTGTAACCGGCTGGTCGGTTCTTGGATATTGTTTGGAGCTCTCCGTTCAATAGCATAATATTAAGAACAATGTGTTAGTGCTAACAATCCACATCTTTGTTAAAGCTTATTTTTGTCCGACTTGTATTTTAGGTAGTGGATGAATGCCTTATCTCAATGTATTGGTTTTCATCGAGGAAAGTGCCAGCCGACCTGGAAGTTATACCATCGTCGGCTGAAGGTCATTTGAACCACGAAGTTGCTTACCTTCTTGTACATCGATATGCCATCTTCATTAGAAATCGCGAATTCGAGTCGTTCCCATTCCCTTTAAATTCTCAAAGTCTATCCATTGTTGCCCATGGAAACTTCACGTTTTTTTAATTGCACTGTTGATCGATGCTTCATATATTGGCATCATCATGAATATGTGAATTGGTTTGATCCATTAACGTTACCGTCAATCCTATTTCACTTATGTGATTGAAATTGATATATTTCTGTAAGTTCTCACACGAATTTCGGTTTCAGTACCAAATCAATTAGAGTACCTACTGGTCTGCTGATTTTGACGAATAATATGGTGATCTTTCTGAACTATTTGGTCATGTGTCATCTGTCGAGCCTATGCTGTCCTCACGGTGTGCCACCAACCCCTACTTCCTTTCCACTCTACTCCGAACGCTTGACCTCAATCTAGGCGTCGTTGATTTACAGAATCTACAGATTTTTTGGTCGGTGGTTGTCTCATACCTCATCGGTTATCCTTACTTTAATTTAGCCATTATTTAGGCTGCATTTAATCATTTTTTTGAATTTCTTTCATATTTCTCATAAACTCCACTAAAATTTGCATCTCGTTAGTCACAGTTTTGATTAGTTGGTCTATAGTAAGACTTTAAGGCGAAAAATCCGTGCTTTTTCTTACGGATAAACTGAATTTTTACTGCATCGGCCAGAGCCCATATTAACCTGAGTGTTCATTGCAGGCGACTTTACGCCTCCTTAACAAGTGGTTCTGCGCTTTTTTGTGTGCAAATGCTTGGGAATTATTTCAAAGAATTTTACTACCAGGTATAAGTGCTTACCTCTGCGCACTTTCGGCCTTAATCTACCTGTAAAAAATTAAAAGTAACAATGCGTTTAGCGATGATTGAGATGAGAGGGTGTTGTTCAGTTATTGGTGCTTTTTACACATCAACGTGCCTTTATCACCCTTGTTAGCTTGATTTATCAAAATAGATGGAGAAACGTGAGCCAATGTTCAATCTGAATTTTCGCGAAATGAGTTGATTCGAAACAAAGAACTCATCAAACTGAGAATAAGTCAACATAGTGGTGCAGCGAACTGAGGTGCAGTAAAATGGACTAGTTTAGACAAAATAGGTGAAATCGCTGTTACAGGTGAAATGCCGTTTATGTGTGACAAGTTGTTAAACGGTATTAATGCGTTAGAAGTTGAGCTGGGTCGAAGCACTGACTTGGAACTTCTGTTAGCCGTACGTACCATAAGCGCGATCATGAAGACGTCGTCTTTGTCCACTTCCCTCAATAGGGATGCGAGAGAGGCGGCTTGGGCCCAATCTTTCAATGTCTACGCCAGGAGCTGGTGCTTCTACCGTCAAAATCCCGTTCTAGATAGGAAAAAAAGCTACATTATTCGGATGAGGCTCGTGCCTATGGATCTGTCCAAATAGCCATGAACTAGTTGATGAAAAACAAAAAGCCCTGATTGGCTCGATTCGGAAGCATTACCCTCAATGTTAAGTGTTGTTATCGGTAATTTCTTGTACTGCGAAAATGATAGGGGTAATATTTAAATCTGGTACTCTGAAAATAGACCACCTCAAACACTCTGGGAATCCAACTGATCCATATCAGCATTTGAAGGTGATAAACGAACGATAAAATCGCTTCCCTCAGTACCAAGAGCGAATTTCAGCATTCGCAGATAATGGCCCAAATAGTAAATCTTTAGACATTGCCGTTTACAATCAGTACTATACTCGACTCTAAGCAGCCATAAGAAACCATAATGGATATGTCATCTTTCCAAACGTTGTACTTATTACAACCAAACTAATTATTACGAATTGATGAGTTTAGCATTGAGCAGCCTCAGATGAATATCTGACATCTTTTCTCCATTGATAATCTTGTAAAAGGTCATTGATAGTGTCATAGGCACAGTGAACTGTCTGAATAAGACGACAAAAGGAACAATAATGGCCCTTGTTTTAAACGTGAAACTAAATTGCGTAAGAGCGCAAAAAGTGGTCTTGCAACGTGTGAGAGACAGACAATCGTGAATATAGACCCAGTAACTCATCTAGCGTAGTTGAAAAGTGCCCATTTCCGATTGAAAGGACGCTTAACGAATACAAGGAACCTCAGGTTACAACATGGCGTTGTTTCTGTTTTTATTGGCTGCTATTTCTCTTCCTTAAGCTGTTAGGACGTTTGTTGATAAATGCCTCTTTTTATTCATTCTGACAGCTATAAAGAAACGAGGGTGGAAGTTCGTATGACAATTTCTAATGAATGTATTAATAATAAACTCTTCATTTCCAATCGCATTTATAATATTTATTCAAACAATTTAGTTAATTTATTTCCAAAAGTGAAAATTGTGGCGATGTTTATATTCAACCTTAAACCAAAAACAAACTATGCACCTAAACGTTTCAACATTTTTTTCGAAATTTCATTAAAAATTGAATTAAAAAAGTTCTAGTGGACAGCTTTTTCTTTTTAATAGCTTTTTCTTCGCGGAAGGGTTTTCTACTTACCAAAAGTAACTTCCATTTTCGTGATAGTATTAAAGAGCTGAAAGAAATTGCTTAGTTTGAAGAGATATCCCGCAAGTATTTACTTTCTTCACGAATCTTTGTGATTGTCAATTCAATCCATACGAAAATCTCCCACGACATGAGACACTGGTTTATTTGCAACTGCGCATTACCACCCATGGGCTAATATATGCAATACAGGGAGTTATCGCTGAAAATGTTCTCTAAAACTGACTATTGACGGGGTCATTCATACCTTATCCAATCTAGATTTCAGTTCCCCTGTGCTAACTCCTTCTGGTAGAAGCATTGCACGACTGAAGTACTGATCACTAGACGAATTCGAAGTACGTCGGGTATGCTTGGCATGCACAGAGAGAGTCTGATTGTCCACTCTTACTTCGATATCCTGCGGATCAAAAGCTTGAAGATTGAAAGTAGTGCGGAAGATGGTCTAAATAATGAGAAATCATGTTATCTAGGAGTAAAAAATAACTGCGTGTGATTCAAATTCGCCGCCTTACCTGGCCTTTCTCATCCTTAGTGAAACAGTCTGCCATGCTGGGAAAGTGCCAAAGGTCTTCGAAATTGGTATTTAGACCGGACTCATGCATATATCTCATCATCTCGTTGTGAGCTCTTCGCATTTCCTCGCTTATTTGTCGGAACCAACTTCTTGAACCATCATCAGAGAATGGAAACATATCGAAAGGCTGAAAGGCAAATGGGGAAGGCCATCTGAGATTCATTTAAAGAAACGAACCCCAGTAACTGCTCTTGAATCTAAATAAGTTGAATCAGAGATAGCATGCAACCTAATAGGGATTAAGGTGGCAATCTAATGAACGGGAATAAATTACACTCAAATAAATTGCTCTTAAAATTAATAGATCGTATCGAGGTGCAATTAATAAGTGTAAAAGCCTATTCATTTAGGTAAGGCATGGGGGAACTTACGCAATAATACGATTCCTAAGGAACAATTAAAGCATTTTTCTTTGAAATCTTTAATTTTACGAAGTGTCATCGGAGTTATCAATGATTTATACATGCTAAAGAGCTTTTTATGCAAATCCTCGATCCTTTTGGTGATAAATTTAACACATCGGTTTTACAAAATACGCCTTTGTCGGCGATTTGAAAGCTAATTTCTTTCCCCATAATTAGCATAATCCGAAAGTTTTTTGATCCGATTTAAGCCTAAATAGGCTTTTCATAGTGAACCAATACAGAAAAATCTATCAAGTACATTAATTTAAATAGTGACACATTTTGACCGTTAAAGTAGTAAATAGGCCTCATAAACCATTACTGCGCCGACCGACTGCGTCTGCACAATTACAATGATTTGATCTGACATGACAAATGATGCCGAATACTTTCTAAAGTTTATGTTTATTGGTGATTACTTATTTCTTCCGCAGTGCTTTATTTTTTGTGGCTGGTTTCAAATCAGTAAACTCACAGGGATATCAAAAAGAGGTTTTTAAAAACACTGAAAGGCGTTAATTACCCGGAAACTTGTAAGCCGTCTTTCCATATTTTCGAAATAGCGATTGATTTCATCAAAAGTGCCAAAACCAAAATCGCGCCTTTCGAGACCATCAGATCTCCGAATAGCTAGTTGTCTGTCATTAGAATGACTTCTTCTTCTGTTCACTGGAATATCCACCATGTCGAAATTGTTTGCAACTGTGAGATTGCCTAAGAAACAATAGGGCTCTGTGCGAGTTAAATAACTTTGCCAGTGTGACTCGTAGCTGATTGGTTCTCTTGTATTATAGCAACAGACGAAGGTTCTAGAGGCCCTGTCACATGATTCTGACTTGCTTACTTCATAGATGGAAATAGCAAAATAAATCCCAGCAATCGAAGTCAGTTTTTAGACAAATCAGCCAAGTCTTGTTTTTAATAATTATAAAGGAAGTCGCATTAAGTTTAAAAGATGGGTTAATTTCAAATCCTTCTTCTTTGAGTTCATTGATTTATCACAATTACTCAAACAAACAAGTTCTGGAGAATTGGTTGAATATTTAAGTGCTATGCTAATTCAGGGAGCCAAGAAATCGACACTTTCCTCAGAATAAAAATAACAAAAAACTAATTATTGTAAACTCAAAGAACATTTCCAAATTTTCCAATTTTTGTCATGCACTGGAAACTTGTTCAAATCTTACCGCTCAGCAAATAACCGACTTTTGGAGTGGGTTCTAGCACGTGTGCCTCAATCGAACGCAAAATTAAACTTCAAATTTATGTACTTCTGTCTTGCACGCTCTGATATTTCACTAATTTTCTCATCGAATGTAAGTTCTTTGCATCTAGCACCAAATATGATGCCTGCTTGTGTTCATCCAATTGTGCTTTTACCGTAAAATTGTAAGGGGTCTTTAGTTAACTCAAGTTGGTCCAAGTTTCACCTAGCATTCAACATGCCAAACATTTTGAATGAGAATGAGCAACCCTAACTGTATGACTTAATTCCATAAATTAGCTTACCAACTTTGTGTTCGTTTTGGTATGATTTTTCGGATTTCGTTAGCCATCTAGAATCTATAAAAATTACAAAGGAAGGCCAATCCGAGAGAGAAAGCAGACGTTTCGGATCTTGGAATACGAGGTTCTTATCAGACTCTTAGTAAGTTTTAGCAAACTACCTTCTAGATAGCTGTAGGGGCAGTTCTCCTTTAAAGATCAATCGTTAATACCTAATAGGGTGGATCAAAAGGAAGGGAGACAGGAGAGAAAGTCAGCTATTAGAATTTGGAGTCGGTTCCAGCGCATTTCTCTCTAGAATTTGACAGGCCAACATTTGGCTACCGCATATATTCTCCCAGTAATCCTTCAGAGATTCAGTATGAGCACTATTTTATTTACTTACCCCCCACCCAGTAAGACAAGTCCCAAGGACTTACTGGGGGTACAACAAGAGGGCAAATAGCTTTTACAACATGTAGCACACAACAGTTAACACAAAAGACAGTAAAGGCGTTTATCAACGTCTTCGATTCACTGGCCGCTTCTCTGGCATGCTTTCACTGTACAGGTGGCAGTTCAACTTCGTAGTGGCGCCTAGTCCGTCCTCGACATTTTCAACTTTCTTGCGGAGATTCCACTTTTGCTGCATGCACGCACTTTCCACAGTCCTGTTCGAGACCGTGGATCCAGGTATTTTCTTCGTGCCTCACTGACTGGCATTATTTATTTTTATACTTCCGGGGGTGATTAGTCCTATCCGGCCGACCCTCTCATTGGCCTCCAGAGCTGGCCCTGGGGTTATCGGTGGTTACCACGAGGAGGTTGAGAGTAGGTTTGACCACCACCTAGTCAGCCACCTCAGATACGCCCACTCTGAATTTTAATTTTTACTCATGAGTAAATTACTATCAGGCTGGAAAACTCCGTGGAGTCGCGGATTAGATGGCGGTAGTCAGGTCTGCTTAAATGCCATATTGCCCGACCAGCTAAGACTAGTTTTTCATTCTCAATATTCTCCAAAACCTTCATTAAATGCCGGCCGACACTTACTTTGGGGGTTGATGTCGCCACCAAAGGACCATAAGGAAGTGCAGCATGGATTTCCTATGGTGAGATATCACACTCACCACCACAGAACAGACTTACTGCTTATATCAGACTCCTACTCTGAGCTGTTTTGGCCAACAGTCATCAAAGTGGATCAGGGCTATCCAAAATAATCTCAAAAAGAACAAATTCAAACGCGATTTGATTTTCAATAGGAGGAGCTTGCTCGAGAATCTTTTAGTACTCCAAACTGTCGGTGTAAAATATGCAAAAGTACTAATGAACCGTCTTAGTCTGTCTGAAGATTTGGCTACTATTTCTTGAAGCCAGTTAGTTAAAGCGAATTTAATTTTTTTCTTCCGGACTTACTGCTGGGTATGTAGCATGATTTGCAATATGAATTAGTGCAGCCAAGCTAAAGAGCACCTGTGTTGTAATGCATTTAAGAAATTCTTTCATGGGAACTAGTCTCTTTTCTTCAATAACATCTATAACGAAAAAACTATTTATGAGCCGTGACTGAACTGGAGTGTAGATGAAGTGTGAGATATATTTGATTAAAAAGTAGGACGAAGAATGCAAAAATTTGCTGCAGAGCTCAAGATACTTAATGCTTTCTAAATGGATTTCGGAGCAACAGCACAACCACATTTCTGGCACTTCTACCTCGAATCGCCTAAACCGACCTCTATGTTTTGCCTAGTGGTTACGCTGATCTCAAGCAATTTCGGTCCCTTCGAAATGCCACTTGACGATCAGTAAACTTGAACTGGCTTAAACCTACCATAGTAATTGTTAAATGACTGATGATAAATTGGTGAACTAATAGCCTTGATTTTCCTCCCATAAAGACAATATGGTTCACATTTAACAGATTAACGGAAGATGAGCACTCAATAGAGCAGTAATTTTTTTTGAAAAACTGCTAAAAGTGTATCAAGGTCTTAGATAAATAAGGGATAATAAGGGGTAATATATAAGTTCTAGAATCCATCAATCTGACACCGCTGTTGCGGAAGTCAAGGCTTCAACTTTTCAATATTTCTGTTATGAGTCCTGATTTTCTTGGAAAAACGCGAGAGGCAAACTAAATCAACTCATTTAAAGACATGAACTGATTTTGAAGACCATACCCAGAGTTTCAAGAACACCAAGCCACTCTCCACAGATGGAACGGCGAGAAGGGCCGTGATCACGATATCCCTGTTATATGACTCATTACTTCATAGAAAAGTTCCCTGTCCTCAGGTTAGTACCTTTGCAACAAATAGCAATTGCTTTTAAAATCTAATCGAACAGATCTTCACAGTGCCTGTGATAAACACGTACATTGAAACCGTAGCTACCTAAACACGAGAAACTTTCTAGGATGCACACAGAATTTTTAAACTCTGACGATTAGTTCAAATTTATCGTGTAAATTGTACTTATCAAAATAATATTTGAAAAAAGTTGATAAATGGAATTATTTTGGGAGATATAGGTTTAATTACCTATGAAAGAGACGAGAGTACAGTTAAATTAATACAACTGGCTGTCAACAGGTACGGCTGGCGTTCCGTACATCTGTATGCTCTCTTTTGCAGGGAAACTTTTAGATCTGAAGGCTTGAGTCAATGGATCTACAAATACTATTATCTATTCTCATTGTTACAATGCTTTCTCTCTCTTCCTCAAGATGGATCATTTGATCACACAATCGGGTGTGGGTCTATTAGCTGGTAGCGTTAACTCATCACGCTAGTCGTGCAGATCGCCTGGTGATTAACTGAATGACATTAAGGAAAATACAAACCGAAATATGGATTAGATCGCCAGCGTGACTGAAGAGATTCCTTTCAAAAGTTCGGTAGAACCTTATTGTATTAAGAAATTATCTGTAAATAATGGGCCCAAAAATAATGGTATTCAAACTACGATTTTGCGGTTTTATAGAACAATACATTCAACTTTGATTCTCCACTTCTTTTGCTTTTTTGCTAATTCAACCTCTAAAAGGGACACGTTAAATAAATTTTACCTTCAAGAGAATAGTGTTTGAAATAGGGAATGAGCAATGATGTCATATTTGGTAGCAAAATCCTTTTGGTTTATTTGTCTTCGGTGGCAGTAGCGAATTCAAAATCTATGTAGATTGGTCAGAGCACACTGATGATTTACCTAATTAGCATTCGCTTTTACAAGCGGAAAAATATGAATAACCCTAAATCAGCCAGAGTGACAACTGAGGCCGAAAGTATATACGAATATGAGAAAATACTAATTTCCCATGAAATAAATTTGCTGTTGGCTGTTTGCGGATGGGTTTGTAGAGCTGCATGTCATTACGTTTTGCCCTGTAACAGGTTCATCGTTACACTTAAAGTGACCGTCTGAAAAAAATATGCCTTTGTTTTGTGAAGGTCTTAACCAAGTGAATGACTAACCTCGTACGTTACCTCACTCTGTTAATGAATCAAAGCTTCTCAGCCAATCGTTGTACTACTACCGATCCTAAGTCTGGATCTCCAGTGTCTGTCTTATACCCTTAAATATGACGCTATTGTAAGACACATCTCTACTTAAAGAATATTAAATTATTCTCGCTCTAAGCTTTTATCATTCGTTGAAAATAAAAAAATTTAATCGATTATGATTTTAGTTTTGAGGACTGAAACAGCCGAGCAAACCTTTTATAGCGGTGAGCACGTTTCAGAAATGATCGTTTCTGAGCAAGTATTAACTGTGCCAGTAATCCACTTCAATCTGGATTTGATGTCGAGTTGAAAAGCAACCTTGAAAACGAATGAGGTGCGCAGTGCCTTCTAGCTCTTAAAATGTTCATGCACTTAACTTTTTAAAGAGACTAAAATTTATCAACCGATCGCAGTTGAATTTCTAGCCCAGTATTGAAAACGCAACTTCGTTACCATCACCTAACTGGGTTGACAGAAACGCCCAGCAAAATTGGTCTCATGACTGGAGTTCTCTATTCTCTTAATGGCAGGTATACTGTTAAAGTTGACGTCGATCCACGTAGAAAGTTAACTTCGCTACGAGTACTTGGCACTTGGCAGAATATTCGTTGTTCAGGTTTATTCCTTGTTATTTGAGTAAGAGGGTACTGTGACTCAAAATGCTCAGAATACACCATTTTATCCATTTAAGGTTCTCGATTTTGATAAATTACACCTGACGACCAATGAATTGGAGAGAATTTTTCGTTCGAATTTCACGCTTGACAGCCACAATATGCACTTATAATGAGCCTATATACCTACAGATAGAATCAATGAAATGTTAAGCCACAAAGGCTTCTTAAGCGGCTTGTCCGATTTCATTACTATCTTATAGACTGAAAGGATTTAGACTAGTGTATTCTAATTGGCTTCTGCCGTGAATCTTCTTGTCCAGCTGAATTTCATTCTTGACCGATGTTTGGTGACGATAAGGGGACTATCAGATGAACTAGCCATGGTCTCTAACCATGTGTGCAGATGAAGTGAGTAGCTGTCACGTATAATTTTAAAAGTCAACGAGAAGCAAAGGGTATATTACTTTCAAATGGAAGAATGAAACTGAAAGCGACACCCTGTAGGGTAGAATGAATAAAAGGGAGATAGGAGGAAAAGGACATATAAGAAAGCAATGGAAAGTGATTAGGTGCTGCTAAATGCCAGCGTGGACGAGTCAATGGAGCAGAGATGAGACGCGGTATTTCTAAACCAATCATTGGCCGTCAGCGACAAAAAGTCCCCACTTAGACAGTGCAAAGAAGCGGTGCCTCAATAACCAGAGTGTTGTCTTTGAGAACGGCAGAGACTGTGAATGGATCGATTGTCTCTGGCACTTCAAAAGTACGCGAGAATTCCGAGAATTCGGAACTTTTTGATGTTGATCCAGAGGTGGACCTATCTGAGCTGCGCTCCTTCTTTCCTGACACGCAAATTTGGTTGGCCTCCATTCGGACACAGAGATCATCAGCTGAGTAGTCAGATTCTATAGGTACTTCTACGTGAATCTTTCTTCCACCAGCACCATCGTTCAAAATAACTGGTCCCGATTGACCAGTTATTTTGAGAGCTGACACTGCAAAAATGTAATGGGAATATTCACTCTACTTACAAAAATGAGCACTTAGTTTAAGAATGGAAACCTACTTGAGCCAGTGACTTGGGTTTCTGCTGCTTTCAGAGCGGCGGAATCTTTTGGACGAATGCCGAGGTTGTGGCTTGAATCGAAAGTGATTGAGGCATAGTCAGGAGCCTTGACTGGGGCATCCAAAACCAACACACCGTCCTTCAAGTTGAAAAGATCCGACATAATCAACGATTGAATAGAAGAGGCGGCAAAGTGCCACACTTACATGTCTCGTTTTAACTGGTCTTTCCATTGACAAACAAAAACGGTGCTTAAGTCTAGTAAAATTTATTTAATGAACATGCTCTTAAAAAGTATTATAAATCTGTTTTTGAGCACCTTGAATTTTACAGATAGTCTGGGACAGAGACATTCTTAAACAGAATCTTCATACTTAACAAAGGGTCAAATTTGGATGCAAAGATTTTTAACAGATTTCACAGATGAATTTTTAAGTTAGGTCAACTTGTTTCTCATTGGGAGCCTCTTGTAATCCGAAAAGCCATGATCTACAAAGTTCTGCCCTTGAAAACATCAGCTTCTTAATGCTCACTCTCAAGTCCTTCCCACAAACAATAAAATATTTAGTAAGCTGTAATTAGTTAGATCATCCCTAACGTCAAATTAGGATAATTTAACTTATAGACTGAAATAAAGATGTTGTGCGGGCAGAAAAAGACCGTCTTAAATGGTAAACAAGTTATCCTCCCAGCATGATTTAGTCCAATATAATAGTTACTATCATAGGGGCAACAAGAAAGGGTCGGTAAATGCAGCATCCTAATAAGCCTAAATTTAGATGTAAAACTGTGAAACTGGCAGAGCAAGCTATACTCTCACAGTGTGGTTAATTCCAGTCCGGACACTGAAACGGGGCTTGGTGGGCAAGAATGCCCTGGCAGCTAAGCTCGCTAGCTGGTTTATGCAAGTGAGAGAGATCTGGCACAGTCTTCAGGAATCAAGCCTGTCCTGTTAAAAGGAAACCATTGCGAAAGCGGATCTAAGTTGAAGAGGCCCCAGGTCTAAAGAGCTGAGTGGTAAACTTAAAAACTGGGTGAGAGTAAATCTATTATTTTGAAAGTCAAACTTTGCCGGAGGGAATTCAAACTAAAAGGGCATGAAAAACGATTGAAACCGATTACGCCCCCAAAACTTTTTTTCTCTTGTATTTTCAGTGTAAACCTGAATCCACTGTCATCTACTTAACCCTTCATCAATTAATGGGGAGTAGAATTTTGACCGCAGTCAACGGTCAAACTTTTGCATTTTCTACTACTGCGAAAGTGATAGCGTCTGTCTTCAAGAGGTCATCTTTGAAATGTAAATTCCTTATGAATTTCGTTGTCCCGCTTCCCCATGAAAAAAGGAAATTCCATTTTAATAGCTGACAACTTACGGAGCTTCATAAATTTCATAAATATAATTTTACTTATAACTTGTGAAAACATGCGTCATTGTTATGATTCCAGGCAATAGGGGTTACAATCCCACTGCAAGCTTCTAAATCGAAATAATATTAGAAAACAGTCTTTTTCATTATGTTTCAACTAAAAATGAAAAGTAAAAGAGAATAACAATTTTTTTTCTCAAAATAAATAAACCAATGAACGACAAGGCGTATCTTCCATGGACTTAATTCCTATAGGCCTCACAAACATCTAGTGCATGCAAGGTCTTTAGGATGCTTAGAAGTTGACATACCTCAGTAAGGGAGCAGGAGAACTTCTCATGATCAATGGAACGTGGAAGGTCGACAGATCGGCTGAATTCGCGGGTGCTCTCAGAGGTCGCAGTCTTCACTGACTTGCTAGCATGCACTGTCAGTCGATTTCCCACCGTGGTAACATCAATGTCCTCTGGAGCAAAGTCCTTCGCGTCGAAACGAATTTTGAAGTGGACCTAAACAGGTAAATGCATACCTCACATTCAAGCAAATGTGTTAAAAAATCCTCTTTTTTATACTTATTTGCAATTCTTCCCACACAATGAGTGATTCGAATCTGTGACGAACGTTATCTAGGGGATATTGTTATATAGGGGATACAGCGTGAACAAGCTATCGACAAATAAGTATTTGGAGGAGATGCATTTGTGCAGACGGCTTTATTTCAATAATTGTTTTCAATGTTCCCTAGGCAAAAAGAAAGCCAGCCAAATGTCCTGCAGTTGGCAAACACAGAGGTTGCTACACTATCTGGAGCGAAATTGACAATATGGGGGATCTAAATTTAGCAAACACTTAAAAATTTCACCTTTGCATTTCATTGAAATAAATGCTTCATATGCCCGGAATAAAAACTTAGGAGAAATAACCAATTCCAAAATATCGGTCACTGGATGTCCAGGAGCTGTGGAGTTCATTCTATTTTATTTATAACGAAAACCGTTGTAAGTATGCAGTGAAAAACAAGACAGTCAGCGTTTTGACTTAGCACTTTTTCACTTTTAATGCACAACAAGTTATGATTCTTTATATTTTAGCACGAAATATATTAAATAACTTTATCATTTGAGAAACTTTAGAAAAATACTTTCTCCCACCATTAGAAACGGCTTTGCAGGGAAAGCATAGCCATCGAATCGGCAAGTCCGACTTGATAGAGAATTTTTTTGTTGTAAGATTTTCAACCAAGAGATTTACTTCTCTACCACTAAAGGGTACTGCATACAACTGGGCCTATAGGATTCAGTATTTGATTTAAGCATAATGGGCTATAGAACACTCGCAATGTCGGCGGCGCTTTCCGTTTTATGACCGATTTTCACACTTATCAGGGTATGATTAGTGGTGCAATCTAAACAAAAGTGATATCTGCCTTCATGTAAACTACTTAAATACCACCGCAAGTAATGAAGAACATTCGACTTAGCAGTTTCTGAGAATTTGTTACATTCAAGCTCGTATTGAATCCGTTAGATTTTGAATGTCAGTTGACAGTGACATTTGCAATAATTGATCGTATTTCTACTAGTCGCTGAAAACCAATGGAATCGCAAATTATCATAAGTTACACTGCCAAAGCACCTGTTTTTCGCCCCCTTATCAGTTCAAAATGGGATCAAAAAAGGGATTCTGAAGATCTAACAAAAGTTGAAAAAATTTGGACCAAAATTAAATATACCCATGGTTATTATGTGATTGAAGTCTCGATTAAACTGCATTCAGAAATGTGCTGCTTTTCTAGGGGGTGATTCCATGTTGGTGCACGAGTCAAGCTTGAAAAGCGAATAGAATTTCACTTTACAAGACAGTTAGGCTCTCTCCGGGCAAATGAGAGTATCAGACTAAAAATGGCCTTCAATCTTAGAATCACGGCTCTAGAAGTCTGTTTTATTGCTATATCGATGACAAATATAGCTTAAACTGCAAAATTTCCTGACATAAGAGCCTCTTTTTGTCATTTGAGCCAAACGTTAGCCTTAAAAATCTGCTGATTCGTCCAATATTCCGAACGGTTATAAGAGTCCCTCGTGTATACGCAATAATCGTCGGTGATATAATGGAAAACATCTGTGCACTCCGACGTATGGTTATGGCCAACCAAACCTCTACAATTTCTACGTCCTAATTATAGGCTCGCTCCTGTGGCACTAAATAAATCGTGGAGATGCCGGAGGGACTGAAACGTGCATGCAGCACGGTGGGTGTATGCACATATGTTTGTAGCAGGACCAGTATGCAAACGAGGCCCGCGGTGAATCATTTGTCTGTCCCGAAGTAGACAGCCAGTTGGAAAGCTGGATGATTAATAATCGACAGGCCTGGTTAGTCATCAGGCTCTGGAAGAGGAGACAAAAATTGCACATATTTGCCGAGAACTAGCTTTATTCTAGGAACCACCTTCTGGCAGAAGGCTAGAGATGCAAAGTTTAAGTGGTTGAGCCATATGTTTAACTGGTGTGAGTTTTTACTGCATGAGACACTTTCCATGCAGAGTCGCAATTTATCGAGAGAATAGTTGCCCCACAGGTATAAACTTTTCATTTATTTTGGGAGCAATTTAGTTGGTAACTATAATTCCAAATTTACCTGACATCCTCTCTTGTTTGCCTGGGACCCTGTTATCGTTAAAATAGTACTATATATGCACATTTTTGCGTGCTTTAAAAAAAGGTAACAATAAAACTAGTACATTTAATGGCTCTAGAAAGTTATTTGATCAAGTTAGATGTCACGAGTATAGATTTAACATTAATACGCTTTAGGAGGCACAAATTGACCTGAATGACACCTCATTTGGCATGAATACCAAGACTTGAGTGTTCTGTAACAGACGAAAATATGATCCAGTGGCAGACCCCGAACCAGACTTTGCTTGAACTTTATTATGTGTTATTACGACAGAAAGATGGATTGAACGCGATGATAACTCACCAACCCGTCATCTCCAACTTCATATGCATTCGAGAGGAAATCCATCACTCCGGGGCTACTGGGCGTAGTTGGGATAACAGCGCCAGGGGCCGATGATGTCAGCAACTGTCGATCAGTGGAAATACCCCCAGCACCAAGTTTATTGGTGCTTGAAGATGAAGAATGACTCTTTGAACCAGTAGTGACTCCGTCAATGGTCTGACGCGATTCCTGGGTCGTCGAAGTGTTTGATTTAACAACACCACCATCGTTGACGGTCCGGGTTGATGAACTGGAGAAATGAGAAGTCATCTGATGGTGACCTCCGGTGGATGGAAGTCCTACTGGTGCACCACCAGAGCTTATCATTCTCATCTGACTGTCCATTTGCTCTCGCATCGCCTGCATTCGACGCTCCATGGCTTCAAATCCATGATCTGAACTGCCAAAGTTGCCCCAGGTATCTATATCGAAATCGTCCACTGGCTAGAGATAAAATATAGAGACAACGAATAATGAAACGATCAGCAGCTTGGCATCTGATTCTTCCATCAATTAATTTCACTAATAAGGCATCACTTCATGGGGAACGTAAAATTACTGAATTCCTTAGCAGGAAATTCAGTAAGACTCAGCCATGCATCGAAAGTTGTCACAAGAAATTTATTCTAACCCATTATCATGAAAGAAAGTCGAACTTACGAATAGACGTTGAAATGTCGTAGCAAAGATTCCAGGCGATAAAATAAATTAAAGGAGGGTTTTACAGTGTCGATGAACTAGGAGAATTCATCGGGGTAGAAGCGATTCGATGTCATTAATGTAACTTAACCTAATGGAAAAACCGATGGAACTGGGTACATCTAAATACATATTCAGACCAAGAGGCCTATACCATGTTTCTAATTGAAACTATTTCAATTCTCCTGATGAATTAATTGTCGTTAGGCTATAAGTAATTAAGCGTCACTAAAACAATAAATGACAATTCGAGCATTCACCTACGAACCTAGATTTTTTGACAAACTACGCTTTGCCTACTTGAGAACAGATTTATGCAAGTGTACGCAGTTACTTAGATAGGCAAACTCCAAGAACGGTTAAAAGTCAAGTTTTCAGCTGTTAGAAGGTCAGCAGAAGCGATTTGCATAAGCTACACAAAATTCGTTTGATTTGTTTTTACGCTGTCACTACTTCTTATTGCAAATCACTGATGTGGAAGACTGATTCTGCCTTCAGCGAAGTGTACCTTCACTTATGATTACTTGATCCTATGAAACAAAAGTTAATCTATTTATGGATTCATGCAAGTACTCATTTGGATGAGGAATAGAAAAAAAATTGATGAATGTATGTAAACAAAAGCAGGAATAAGCCAAAGGTTGAACATGTTGCTGATGATTAAGCCAAAATAGGTTGACAGATAAAAATGAATAAAGGTATTGAGGATATTATTAAATAGATTATGTGTAAATAATAATAATGCGTAATCGAGAATAGTAGATAGATTAGAACGGTCCCGAGACTTTCGAGAATTTATTAATCTTTCCTGAATTGGACGAATTCACGGTGTCAGTGCCCCTCGGTTTTAATTTTACAGTACTTTTATGAACCTGAAATTCTCGTACCATTTCTGCGGCAGCTACTATTACATCAGAACTTTTACGTTCAGTTATAGAGCGGATGGTTAATAGCGAGACAGTGAGAGTAAAGGAAGCATGCAGAGGGGTTGGCATAACCACGCACGATATATTAGGGATAACACCAGTAAAATTCACATATTTTCGGGGTAGTAACTTACCCCAGTTCTCTAAAATAAATCCGGGCAGAAAATAGGGGGAATGAAATTGATCCGAGGCTACGAAAATATTTAGAATTTGATAAAGTTGATACTAGTAGTATGGAATAGCAAAGAAGTTAGGTGTATCTTTGAAGCTTGAAGGCATGATGAAAACTTTTGCATGCGACCAAAAAGACACTCTCAATAGTTAAACCACTTTATATAATAGGGCAGAATGCTCAGGCGTTGATTTCTAGGCATTTTTTAGAAGTACAGACTCAATTAGGAGACCCAAACCAAAGTATTTATCGAAACCGATAGCCCAAAGGAATACTCATCTACCATGTTCGGTTAATCCAGTGAGTTAGTAAAACTAAACAATTGAATGTTTGACAAAACCCTACCCCTATAGAATTTGCAATTTTTCAAGAAAATTCGTTTATGTCTGAAAAAAACATTATTTGATTTCGCATGGGATAAAAGACTTTTGCGAGTAGAGAAATAAATTGGCGAACTTCAATAAGAAAAGTGCATACGAAGAACTTTAAGTGCATTTCTTAATGGTGATCTGGAGTACATTTCTTATGCAAAAGCACAATCAAAACCTGTAGATAACAAAATCGGCTTATGGATAGGCGATTAAAGGTTCTCACTAAATAGATCATGGGGTTCCATGAATCCAACTCTAGGAAGTCCACATTCACAGTTCTGGCAAAGATTGTTTGGAACCTTAAAAATATAAATTCAAGGGACTATATTTAGTTTAGGAAGTTCTGTACTTTACTCTGATTTAAGAATAGGCATAAATGCGCAGAGATGATTGCACTGCACAGTCATAAAATTAAGTGTTGGCAATCTTCGAAACTAACCTCCAATGCAAACATATTACTCCTCATGCGTTGAACATCATCATCAAATTGCTTCCTAGCTTCATCAATCCACCGATTTCGTTGGAACTCCCAGGAAGAGCCACCAACAAGCGGACCGGCCCCACTACTACGAGTAGAGGACTTAACGCTCTGAGATGACACTGTAGAAACAGAATCTCCGACCCCAGTGGAGCCTGTAGTTGAGGAAGTCTTATAACTCTTCTCCAACTTGGTTACCAGATCCTTGCGACTCTGCTCAAAGGTTCTTGGGTCCTTTTTCACAGGGATGTTTATCTCCGTACGAAACGACGATGATGTGGTAGACATAATTTTAACGCGTGTTCAGTAGAGGAGAGGTAAATGGGGTGCGTTGCGTGCCATGAAGGCTTTTTAAACACCCTGCAAAGGTCGAATTTTCACCGGAATTGGCTCGGCACGCTGCAATCTCACTGTGGATTGGCTAACGCCATTGTGCGTGAGTGTCATTCCGTACCTACCTCCGCACCAACGCAGAAGCGTGGGTGCTTACAGAGGCAGTGAAGTTTCCTTCTGGAAAATTCTTGATGCATACTAAATGAGCTCGTGAAGCCATTCATCTGCCTTCGAATCTTCGACAAACGTAGATTCCCTTTTTTCGCAAGAGAAAAAGGTGGAGAATTTCTCGTGTAGAAGATGCCCTAAGATGCTTTCATAAAATTGAGTATGGTTAGAGCACGATGGTTCTCCACTCATTAGTGTGTCACTTTGCATAGCCAAATATTTATTGAATGCTTCTACGGCGTCGACAGGAGGCCTACCACAAATAGCCAAATGAGCCGATGACCGATAAGAAACGTGTACTCTGGGTCCTCCTATTTGTACATCTACTAGCTTTGCAACCGACATCAAGCCTAACGCTTGCCCTAGAATGGAGATTTGAAATCTAAGAGGGAATCGAGAGTAACGAATGCATAATTATTTAATTAAGTCATAATATAGAAATCGCTACTCATTGCAGTGTATTTCAGTTTAAAACTGTCTCTGAATGAATTGACTCCTTCAAATGCAAATTTTTGAAAATTTGGTTCCCGGTGATCATACTTATTAAGAGTACCGTTTTTTTAAATTATGAATACTTGATGTTATGCTGAAAATATCTAACAGTTAAGAATACATCCTTTTTCCTTGGGAATGGGAGAAAATTTCGAGTGGAAGCCAGTGCATGGAATGAATGATGCATTTTTGTGTGAGGTGCTCTAAACCTGTCGTACTTGAATTCAAAGAAGTGGCTCATTTCTCACAGCTGACAGGCCTTAAGGCCACCTCAGAATGCTATGCGAAGCTACGCAGTTTGAGTCAGAGCTCATGTGACGTACAATGACACAAAAACCTAGCAAAGTAACCGAACGGAAACCATCAAGAAAAGTGCATCTATGAAGGGAATGCGATAAAAGAAATGTCTTTGATCCATGAGTAAAATCAGACTCAAACTTCGAGTTAAGCGCAGAAAAGTGCAGTGAAAGAAGTAGCTGCCCGCGGAAGAAAAGCAGGCGATGTCGCCTGATGGATTTTCAGGAAACCAGCGGTACAAAAGGAAATTCTTTTATACTAGTTCAAGGCAAGCACCGAATGTTTCGAATATCAGATTTGCGCCCCAAACTGTACCATTATTTCAGCCTTACAATATACAGTATGGTAAAATAAATCGTATAAATCGGTAAATCCGTCAGGCATACTAGAGGGCACAAATTACAGGCAGTGAATTCGAAAGTATGAATTTGAATAGAAACTCTATTTAAGACTTAGAGAATCATAAATTTATAAAAAAATTTTACATTTTTACTGGAGAGTCGATATTATAGACATCAAAAATCCCTTCAACACCTTACTCATCTTACCATTCAATTAATAATGGTCATTCAGGCTCTTAAGATCTCTCTTACAATTTGACCGTTGCAAACATTGAGGATTTTAACAAAAGATGACTACCATAACTAAAAATTCAGCGATTCCGAACAACTTTCTTATCGAAAGTAAGCCATGAAGTATAATTCGAGGTAAGTTTTCGACCTGTACTAAGCTGAAATCGCCTTCATTTAGCAGATCGGCTTCAGGTGTGCCAAATGTGAAGAATCGGTAACTGAATGCCTCAAAACTAAATTTACCGAATTAATTAGCTAGCGAGAATAGACGGACTCAAGCGCATTGGCTTTGAAGGAAAGATGTCAAGTAATGAGCAGAATTTCCTTGTTGGAAAGTTGATTAAAATTGTGATTGATGTGAATATGATTTTGCTTTGGATGTGACAGACCTTCATGATACCAGTTAGCGTGTGGATCACCGTTCGTTCAAAAGTGAACGATCGGCAACAGTTGGGATACCCATAGCTCTGCTAAAAGTCAGGGACATTTCGTCATGTCGATGGGTGAAGATCTGCTCCCATAAGGTTTTACTAGCAACCAGCATTTTCTTCAAGCGCAGATTTAGCATTTGAAAGTCGCACCTGCTGGCTGTCCATGGATAATTAAGACTGTTGTCATATCGTGTCTGACCATTAAATTAAGGTCAATGAAAAGCATCTCACGCCTCAAAGTGTCTGGCGATCAGTTGCACACCTCTATAAAACTGCAAATATAAATTAATTTGTATTCATCATTCATTGTGCTGGATACTAATGCGTACCTCAAAGCAAAATAGTAATTATTAGAGCGGATGGTCAAAGAAACTTACATATTCGCTCAAGGTACTTTGTGACCAAACTTATAATATTATAATTCTGTTGGCTGTAAAAAACGACTAGGTAATTAAGGAGACGGATAAGAACTTGCCTATAAATTGTTCAAAACTGCAGGCCAATCGTTGGCTAAATTTAAAATTGAATAACGCTAAACATGCTCTAATTGGATCGAATCCATAGCTAAATAACTTCAGTGTCAACAATACTTTTTAGCGGTTACGGGATTGAGTTGTTAGTAAAAGTTATATTTGATCTACAGAATGAGCCATCGAGATCAGACAGAGTAACAATAAGTCTGATTTAAAAGCTGTCCCGTATTTTGACTCGGCCAATGTTCATACCTCAGTTGTTTCATATTTGCCACTTCATTTAAACCAAAGGTCTTTCAACTATACATGGGCAGTTACTTAGAGGGTTAGCTGAAATCCTGCCTTCAAATTTGTTGGACATATGCCGACACAGTAGACCTTTCGAATATTTATGAGATATGAATGTTCATTTGTTTTGGTTCATAATTTTAATTGGCAATCTTTTAGCTGCGCACTCACCGCTTGGCCCTTGGGACTAAAATCAAGTCGGAGACATAGCATTATTATAATGGCAGCATTTTTTCATGCCATGAGATAAAATACGCTTAGGAAATACATCTTCCGGAGTGGAGCCTCAAGAGTTTGAGGGAAATTTCTAGTTTCTCTTCATATTCTTCAGGCTTCTGTCACTGACTTTGTATGCAGAAACGCCACTAACTAAATAGTCAAAGTTAAAATATCCCAATTGTTTAGATAGGTCAAAGCCATTAGAAGTCGGAGAAGAGTCAACAAGTTCAGTTTCAATAGTAACATATTCGGGCCGTATTTATTGCTTTTAGGACATTTTAAGGAGTGATCAACATAATTAATAGTATCTGGACGTTTATGTTAATTCTTACTGTAGAGTGAATTATGCATTTAGAGCCAATTTCCAAGAAGAAGGAAATTTCATATTTTCAACAGATGGGGAAAAAGAAAGCGAGCTGAATCAATTGCAGAAGTATCACGGAGGATTCTTGTGACTTAGCAAGCTCGCTGTGCGATAAATAACCCATAAAAAAGGCCAGTAGACGAAGCAGCCTTCTTCCTAGTTAAAACTTAAAAGCATGCAAAGAAATTCATTGTATCTACCTTTCGGTCTGGAATGTAGCAGACTGCTCTGAACTACAAGCGATTCGAGCGGATGTTAAGTGGCTGGCGTGAGATATAAACAAAGGCATTTATGGTGCTATTGAGCCCAATCTTTGGTCACTTTTTGCATCAACACATTTGGGCGAAAGTTTTAAGGGTTAAGTTTGGAAATTAAGACGAAAAACTTTAAACTAGATTTTAAGCTTTCAGCAACGGATTAGCTTTTCAACTGGGGCAGATCCCCTTCGGACCTTCAAGACCTCTTCCTAGAATATAAGGCCTGGACTCTCAGAACCGTATCACGGTTTGAAAACAATTTCAATCGCCTTAAAAAGAAAATTTCAACAAAGTAGGAAGACCCGCTGAACCTTTAGCTAGGGGTGTCTTACCTCCGTCTCATCCCCAGAGAAAAAGTAGCAGCTGCGGAATAAAAAAGAATTGTCAGGCCCATCGAACCACCGAATCGCAAGTTGGTGAGGAATGAATAGTCATTTCCACACATATCCAAGACCTACGTTAGCCAAAGGCTTCCTTTCAATGAGGACAATGAGGTTGCCACAGCAATATTGAGAGCTGATGGTATTTGGATAACATAATCATTCTTGCATTCATCGCATTAACGTAGGGTGCCCATATTCCTGCTAAGACTATCCATCAGCCAATCGCATCTTTGATAAATAATATAATGCGCCAGACCAAACATGCTGTTTTACTAACATTATAGGGCCTTTTTAAAATCAAACCACCTTTTTTAGGTCAGGAAAGAGGTATTAAAATGTTAATCAACGTAACTAGAAATGAGACTCGTCTCAGGTGGAATAGAAAATCAAGTCACCCTCTTGAATGTAATTTGATTTCATTTCGTTCCTGCCTAGGTAGACCTAAGACCGCTAGAAACAGACGATAAGAAACAACCTGGACATTGAGTTAGTTTGAAAATTACTGATCGCTTTTTTTGTCAGCTAGAGTGGCGATTCAGTAGGCCTATTAAAAGGTTATTGCTTAAAATTAGTTAAATGTTAATGAACCTAGCAGAAGTTAAAAGCCATTAAGTTGTACAGGCGATGTTTGGCTTAGAACGCTCGGGAATTATACCAAGCTAAGTATTCCTTCCAAAAGTATGCATACATTTGAAGGAAAATTATTTAACAGATCACACTTTATAAAGATCATAGGCATTCGTGGGTAACATTCTTCAGTTCGACTCAGCGTTTCGCTTGAAGATGATGTTAGATGTTATTTCAAAATTTAATCCGATCATCAAAACCCACTTCATCTCCAGCGCGAACGGCGTCCGCCAATTTTTTTAAATGGTATGCCTAGGAAACAAAATTCTTGCATACTTAGATATATGGGACTGACATTTCCCAGGTTTAACGTTGGGGACAGCTAGAAGATCTCTGCGTGGCAAGAATGATAAAATGCACATTTTGGAAATTCCTTCTGGCACGGAACCAATTTTCAGACGCCAGTTCTGTCATAAAATCGTATTTCCCGCTAGAAATGTAGCCATATTTAAGTACAAAATTTAAAGCACCAACGTACATAAAATTTGCTTTCATGATCCAAATTCAAAGCCTTTTTTATTTAAGACACAATTTATTAGTTGACAAAACATTTGATTCCCAATTAAACCTCAGTTAAAACATTTCAATGACCATCGCCAAACTTTAAAAACTAATTGGTGCTAAAAATCATGAGAAATGGAAAAACGGACCATTTATCTGAAGGGAGTGTAAACGTCTTATTTGTTCAAATGAGTAGAAGAGGATTAATTAGTATTTTACTTCCATAAGATAAAAATGAAATAAGTGAGCTAGAACTGACACGTAATTTTTAATTCTGATTTTCATGTAGTTGAAAATTCAAATCTAATAATGATTTTGGTGAATAATTTAATGGTGTATTGACTAGTCAAGGGCTATACATTAAATAAGTTAGAGGGAGGAATCTGGTTCTTCTCACTAGAGACACATTGAAGTTCCAGATGAATAACTCTCTTATGTACATGTGCTACAGGTGAAATGACCTTCCCCATCCTGCGTAATGCAATGTGAACCTAAGTAGACTTAGTGATCCATTTTTTTAATGTGCCGTGGTTCATCATCAGTGACAGAGTAGAGGAATACCAGTGGATATAGCGAATTTGTCAATTAATATTGTTTGAAGTTACCGGTTTTTCGGTTTGTGCCCTCCTATAGTATTAATGACAAACTTTGCTAAACAAACAGGATTGCACTGCCCTACATTTATGAGTTCCGCTAGTAAACACAACGTTTGATGAAAACAAAGTGCCAGTTGGTTAACTAATGATCTAGTTTACTTTGACGTTGTACACGTTGGCTAAAGGATGATGAAGTTTAAAAAGATGTTCAATAGAAAGCAATCTTTATAATAAGCAAGGTCGATTAACCATATTTTTAAAAACAAGCTATCTGTAAGTCAAGCGATCGAGGCCTGGTGGCTGGGGGATTCCGGAACAAAAGGCTGGAATCTGCATGTGATGACGATTCAAGCCGACCAGTAACATTGAGACTCGTTTGATCTACAGAAGAAAGATTGACCAATCAATTCGTTCTTCGATAATGGCTGAGTTGTCTGTTAGGAGGACACATAGCTAGAGAACAAAAGTTCTACCGTTTATTTACACCTATAAAATCTCTGTTAGGTTGATGATCAAACTGAGCTGAAGACGAATGCTTCGATCACAACGAGTGTTTTACGTCTCGAATTCAGTTCTTGCCAACACCAATGAAACAATTTTATCTAACACAGCAATTGATCAAACCCAACTTTTTATTTGAAAATAAGCTTTATGAGGAAACTTTTCTTGTTATCAAATGGTTTTAAGATCCTGCCAGAGGCTTAAATATCACACTACCGGATTCATGGACACTCGGACTGGGCGCTTCCTCGAAACTAGCGGATGAGAAAGATATGACCAAAAGCTCCGATTATTTACCTAGATATTTAGGAAGAGCGCAGAAAATTTTTAACTTCGGGCCACATCCATATTTTTCAACAGATAACCAAGCCTGATACAGACCGCAGTCAAGGCGAAAGATATGAGATCGTTGATAAACTGACGTGGAAGACTGAGAGAGCGCATATGTCACTTCTGAAATTCAGCGATGTCAGTGGTGAGCCGAATGTACAGAGCTAGCGGCTCATACGTTAAGGGGACGGCGTCAAATCCTTTAAAGCCAGCGCTTAAGGTGATTTCTCACAAAGCTATTTTTGAACTTCTACTCTTGTGGTTAACTCTGCAAAGTCTAGTACCTTGTAAAAGGCCTATTCGGGTGCTGTGAACTGCTTTCAATAGCCTTTGACTCTATTACCAATATAAAGTATGAATTTGCGAAGAATGGAAGGTCAAAACGCACAAATCAAAACACTGAAGCCATCGTATCCCTCCTTGCCAAAAGAGGATGAACTGACTGAGGAGAGAATTTAATTATCAGTGAGTAGTTATAACTTGCCCTTGATCGACCTTCGAATTTTCCGGCTTTTCGTGGAAAGCTGAACATGCCGCAACTTTCATTAACAAAACAATCAGATAAAAGGCATATGGAGTGCAGTAGAATAATCCGAAGGATTCCAGTCAAAGGGGCGACTATCTACACCTGATTCAAACCTCAATATTTCCGATTCCGCACGAAAGAGAGTGCCGACCGATTTACAGAATCTGTCATGCTATATATTGTGATCCAGCATATCCCTGCAGTTTGTCAAAAATACTGTTACTATCAGTTCGCAGAGGTTAGTCATTCACAAAACCGCCGGTCCATAATATGTTTTGATCTAGAATAATTTCTTTGATTTTGAAATATTTGACTTTGACTGCTTTACTACCTGAAGTCGCGATCTACTCATTAGGAGGTCAAAACTATCGTATGAGTTCCATCCTTTACTCAGACAGGCTTGGACTGTGGAACTTTTGTGAGAAAAGTTTTATGAAGTAAAATAATTGAAGTCAAGTAATTGAATGAAAACCCTAAAATTCTGCTGATAACCCAGTCACCTCCCTCTAGTCTTAATTTTAAATAAGATTTAGTAAAAGCCAGCTTTGTTTGCATAAATTTCCACAACTGGGAAGTTATCAAGCTTTTGAGCATAAAAGTATAGGAAAATTAATTTGAAATTGGCCCTATTTAACGGTTAGTGCCAAATGTCCAAGTAGTTCATTTGATCGTGATTTCCAAATATATCTTGGCATAATTTTTCAATTTCCACTGAATTACTTTTAAATCAATGGCATGGAATTTGCACCTAACATTTAGTATTTGCTCCACATAAAAGCCCCAAGTTCCACAGCTTACTTGAACGCCATCCTCACATCAAACATGGGAATAGAATGGGAAAGTGCATATAAATTAAAAGTTCGCCGATTCTAAATGGTGGATTGGCAGCAATCTGCATACAAAGTTCGCAAGAAGGTACAAGAGGATTATTCTCCCCAACACTTTTGCTATGACCTCAGGGGTTATGCAAGGACAAGGCGGAAGGAAGGCTTACAAACGAAATCGATTTCTGACGTATTTGATCGGCGAATTAGCGAGGCAATACACTTGGACGCTTAAGGTACAGGTCAGAGGATGCGATGTCAATCGATAAAGCAGAGTATATTTAGGTACGGAATTTGCATGTAGACTTGATATAAGTCGGTGAAGAGGTGTTTTCTCATGATCCCATCCTCTAAGCCCTTCAGATAGTGCCTGTTTATCTCCTGCATGCCTTGACTTCTCAAGGAATGCTTCATCCTCTTTAAGCAATAGCTTTTATTAATTGGCATCCATTTTCGTAAAGCAGTGGAAATAAAACTGCAGTGGAAGAAATGGATTCAATGCACTGGAAACCAAGGATGGTGTAAATAGGTGCATATTTGAGGCTATGATTAGCCCCTCTTATATGACGTTCAATTAAACACTAAGAGAAAAAGCATTTTATCTAATTAGAATTAAAGTCAATTTCAAAATGGACGCCAATGTTATCAACCTGTGTGCTTCGAGGTCTTCTACTCAAAGTTCGAATTCTGTAGCTTCGTATCTCCTCCCAGTCAGCACTTTTACATTCCAGGTTTAATCGTTGCAATTCTATCAGACCTCGTAGAGCGAACCCTTTCGCAGTATATTTGCATGCTTGTTTTGATCAGACTTTAATTTGAGCGTAAAATAATCCTGTTTCTAAGACTAAATAAACAAAACTAAATGGCAGAAATTTAGGACCGCTTAGCATAAACTTAGACGGTTTTATTACGAAAATACTATTTGCATATTGTGCAAGTTGTGCATTTTACCGCTCTTATGTGAGACCTTCAGTTATCTGATGTATCTTGAGAGGAACAGTGAAACGAAAATTGTACTCGTGCAGGGTTAATAATTTGGTGAACCTTAAGACTATTCCTAATTCTAGCCAACTTTCGATTATGGCATCGGTTTTATTATTAGAGTTCATTTCTACCTTTCAATAGCTTGTTTAATTGAATACACAATTAAATCACTAAATGAGCTAAGGAAATCTGAGCAATTTTGCTGTCATTTCAGTCAATGTTTGCTATTTACTTACTGAAATTAAAGCAGGCCTAGGAAGTATAAAGGAATGCCTTTCAAGAGAGAATTCAATCACCGCAAGCCTTATTTGACGTTCAGCCAGAATCGTTACTACGATCGGATTTATTCGGTGTTTGATGGGAGACTCGCCTTGAAATCATCACCTCATTCATAACATCTTTTTCAACATTCATTTCCCACGTAGTTCGCTATCTAACTTTCAGGTGATGTAGCTCTAGAAAATAAAGATCTGTTTCCGATCAACGTCCCTGCAGATGATTGATCAAAAATCTTGAGATAACTGATAACTGTCTCCAAATCTCAACCAGAAAAAAGCGCAATGATTCTCCATTAACAACATGCTTATGCCTTTGGGTTCTTTTCATGCAAGTATGTTGAGTGCTGATGTTTCCGGACATTGCAGTTCTAATAATAAATAGCACTGGAGAGCCAGTTATAATTCCTTACTTTCGGCCAATTTCTGGGTGTCTTTTACCGGTATCAGCTGCCAAAACTGTAAGGGTTCTGAGCTTGATACAGATTCAAGGGTAGTATATACTAAAAAGGATGCGAGAGCAAAGCTGTGGGTATTTAATTTCTAAATTAGGATCCAATATAAAACTTGGGCGGCCAGATATTTAGCGGTAGGCAGAAATAGTACATGAGCCAGAATATAGAAAAAAGGCGAAGTCCGCTAATTTTAGGAGGTAGAATATACGAACATCTAGAATGTTCCTGGAATCCACCTACGTTGAAGTTTCGTGCCACGAATTCCCTCCGGTAACGAATGGTTCCTCTAAATGTTCGGCATGTTTAGAACCATCGTGAATCCTGAAATCAAAAGTTTAAGTTGCGAATACCGATGGCGATCCACAACATGTCTGATGGCGACAATGATACTTTGAAAAAAAACTGGCGAGAGCTGTATATTTTAAGTCTCCATATTGCCTCGGCCTCGCAGAGGAAGCATCTACAAAGATCGAGACGTCGTAAGTCAATGCCAATTTTCTATTTTAGATTAAAAGTGAAAAATTCATCTCCATAAGTTATTTTACCTCTTAATGGAGCTGTCCGGCATAATGTAGCTATGTCAGCTTTTCGCAGATCCATACCACGGGATGAAAATCACTTCAGAACTTCAATAGAAAGCATACAAACAAAGCACATATTACAAAAGACATTAAACAATGCCAGAAAGGTCTGATTTGACCAGAGGCGTTAGGACAATACAGACGAATTCTCACATTGGTAATTTATTTTTGCTTTCAGCTTAATGTGAATCAGCTGAAAAATTCAAAATACTCTGCAAGAACGCGTTGAATGAGTTATCTCAAATAAGCAAGAATCAAAAGTGAACGGAACAGTTCACTTGAGAATAAGCCTCAAGATCAGTAAAACTCAAGTTTAAAGTTTCACCTGCCTTTATCGACCAGCACTTGCATTTTTAATGGTTAAAAGTGAGCTCTGCAAGCACTCCACGCAAAATGCCTGATTCAAAGCTACCTTTTTGGCGACTGCCTGATCGTCATGTTGATCGAATTCTGATTGAAAGTAGACACTACCTTGGTGGAGCTTAATGCTCATACCGATGGCCTCAACTGGCTTACTCGGCCCTATAAAATGACATTGTTATCGCAAACCATTACAAAGATATGTGAAAACCGATTGAAGATCTCACCTTTATGTGCCAGCGATAAACATTGCAAAAGACATGGGATAGAAAATCGTTTTTGAATAACATCCAATGACAACATTAATAGTCTGCCCTTTCGGCGACTGAAGATTGCAATGACTTACTTTGCAGTAAATGACCATTGAATTTCAATTGATGTGTCCACAGCCGAAGTTCGAAATGGCATGCAGTTAGTATCGGGCCATGGCTTCCACTCATCTACTTTTTATTAAGTAGGTAAAAATAAAAAGTGACAATGATGTGTGAGTTTGGTTGCACCAGAGGAACGCCGGCATCAAGAGATAACTTACAGCGAATATTAAATGAGTTTCGAGGATGGCAAACCCAATTTTTCCCTAAAATTTTATGAGTGCACGTTATTATTTTAAGGTTCCATAACTTTAAAGTTTTTAATTGCAAAGAGTAAGTGCCAAGGCAAATTTACTATTCTCTGGGATATAATGGTTTTATTTGGTTACCATCCAAACAGCACTGTCTGAATCGCCCTAGAATTGTTGTAGTAGCCTCGAACATTCCAGTCTTATATGAAGCACGAGACTAGCCAATATTTACGGGAGTGATAATGCTGACAATATCACCAACCGATCCATTTCATCAATCGCAGCCCTCAATTGTGCACCTCGTAAAGAGCCGCCCTTTGCATGAGTGAATTCGGATCTGATATTCTGCGGACATCTCAGCATAAAATAAAATAACCAAAAAAATATTAAAGCACCGTTCTTTGTCTTAGCATCTATAATTACAAAAAAGCATTTCTTGATCTACAAATGCACGATTATGCTGTACCAGTTGAAAACGACATGGCTCCTATGAACAATAAAATTTGATTTCCTGCTCTCCATCCACCCTAAAATGGCAAATCTTCTTTGAAAATTCTTTCCTAAAATAGCAGGTGGTCTCGTAAATGTAGTGAAGTGCAAATGTAACCGACACTGCAAAGGCGATTGTTCGGTTGTAGTAGTTATGATGCGCGTGATTACAATGACAGCATGTTTGCATAAATCATATGTTGGCTACCTTCCCGTAAATCAACGCCTCTAAGGCTGGTACAACAGTTTGACTTATAAATTAAGCTCATCTGGGCATTATTATCAATTGTGCATCACTGATTTGGAAAACAGTTAAGTAAAAAAGCAACCCATCAATGAATTACATGTTCCTATTCACGTATTCTTGTTGCTCAAATGAACCTACCAGTCACTTTTCCGTTAGTCTTCTAATTACTTCAAGTAGACTCTGATGAAGCATCATCCTCAATCAACCGACTCTTCTGTAGACCTTTCGCGATTTATATCCATAAAGTTGGACACTGTGATGACCTGCATAGCTTCGTTCAAACAGCTAAAATAAATAGGATGGAAACAGATTTTTCTGCAGAAATAAGATAAAACAGCATGTCTATTGAAAAAAACCCGAGACAGAAAATGTCTACAGACTCAGTAAGCATTTTGTGAAATGATTGATCAGTGCAAGAATCTTCATCATTAAAGTACTAGTATAATTGGAATTTTCGAAAATATGGTCCATAAGTACCATAAGATTTAGTTCTTAAGACGGGAGTAGGCAATTCTAAGTTGATCCGGACTTATCGTGGATCATTGCAACTAAGGAAAACCACGCTGATTGATGCATACCAAGTCCATGAGAAAAGCATCGAGTCCTGTTCGATGTCCACAGTGGATGCACTCTACCTGCTTCGTTTTACCATTTTGGGTGAGGCAAAACTTCAGCTTGGTTCCCATTTCTTTTGCTACAATCTTTGTTGATCAGCTTTCTGTGGGCAGAGTTTGCCACTGTTCTCCGAGCCCAAAACCTGCTTAAAAGTAAGACTTAGACTTGATTCAGTTCTACTTCAGCTGATAGAGGGCAATCAGACAGTAGTCTGGTACGATATTAACTTAAACTCTCTTCACAACCATAAATATTCAATCGAGAGCAGACCATTCTTCGCCTTAAACACAATCCACTCATTCATTAATCATTTCAGCCCACTGTCAATAGAAAACTCGAATTTCCTTACAGTTTAGGTGCTTTAACTTCATGATACACAAGTTAATTTTTTTTAATTAAACCGGTGGCATGAAAACATGTTCAGATGGCTATTCAGCCAGTTTTCAGATTTCAGAGATCCGAAGGCCTATTTTTTGCGCTGAGGTGTGACTGGCCCCTCGATTTTTGTACTCGTTTCGTAGTAGGGAATTAATTTATCAATGCCCCTGGTTAAATGATAATGAACGCATTTTCAAGTTAAATGTCTTTTCCCTGTGCTAACTAGATTTACATCCGGATAATTTATTGTCGACATTTAGTGAAAGCCGGGGTAGGAACAGCTATTGGGACTGGGAGCCTGGACTTCTACATTGACTGATTGGAATACCACATCCACGAGTCTCGTACGCAATGGAATGGGTTTTAGAACCAAACAGGATATGCACCTGATTTTCACGCATTTTTAAACTCTATCATATAAAAAATAGAAGGCAGTAGAAATTCATTCTCATAAATGATATGAAAGAACTAGCGTGCACACAAGGAAAAGAAATCAACCTATGGGGTCATTCCCAATCACTTTAATCTTAGAATGAGCGAATTGCCTGATACTACTGACTGATATTCAAAATCCATTATTATAATTGAAGGAATCAATGGCTCAGAAATCAGTGTATGTGATAGCCTTCTAATTATTTATTACGTATCATCTTTTCTCTTCTTAAAAAGGGCCTAGGTATTATTCACTTATCAAAGGATCACCTTTAAAGTTTGGTTTATGCAGATAATTCTCTAGAAACCTAATCCCAGAAAAAAATTATAGCTTCAATTATTATTCCCTTTCAGCTTAGAGCCGTTTGAACGGCATTGACAAGAAAAACATGATTCGAAAAGCATTGGCCAAATAAGCGATTACGACAGTTTTGTTCTATAATTTATAACATCCAAATTTTAATTTACAACTAACATAAGTGCCACGATATTTGACCTTCATTCCTTGTTTTTTAAATGACCTTGAATTCATAGAAAGATTGCTGAATGTTTTAGAAGCCATATTTGACCAGTAAGTGCATTCATTTGACGAACAACTTCTCTTGTGGGGTTAGTCGATTTTAGCCCAGTAACCCAAAAATACAAAAGTGTTGTTTGACTGCTTACATGAAACGAAAAATTGCCCCATTTGATTGTCAACTTACTGGGAACCAATCATGTCGAAATCGTGCAAATGCAGGATCCGACGCACAAATAATCCAAGGTCTTTCTCGAAGAAGGTCCTACTGACTTCCGCCACTGCCCTATTTCGGCTTGTGGGAGACACTGAGAACACAGTAGGCCTCTAACTTCCTCTGCTAAGAAAATAATATTCGATTTAGTTTAGCGAGTAATGACGATTCCCATAAAAATTGCCAAACTCCCAAAGACCTCCTTCCTTTGAATCCCAAGGCTTTGCAGTTTCCATGTCGCCCCTTCAATTACTGCAATTATAAACTAACATTTATGCGTAGTAACAGTCTATCAAATGTTCCAATGAGTAGGTTAATTCATGGGTCATAATGTTTTTTAGTGTATTACATTGTGTAATCTGATTTATTACAGAAAATAATTCCTGAATGACATTATTCTTCGAAAATTTCAATCAAGTCTCATATTTTCACCGAACATAAACTGCCTGATGAATAAACCATACTTCTAAGGGCTAATGAATTGGTTTTTAAATTCACTTCAATGTCCTCCTCAAAAAATAAATGATTCAATCTGGTTTCGAATCGCCTCTTATTTGGTGCTTTTTTCGATCTCAGAGCTGTGCGAGTGGGTGAAACAATTACTATATCATCATACAGTAAGTCAGCTTTGCATAAGCAGATGACGAGACTTTCGGTGAAGAGAGCGGAAAGTGAAATTACCTTCGCGATAACGCAGTATCGCGATTGAGTAGGGACGTATATATCCTTCAGCAATTTATATAGAGCTCCATTAATACCATATTTTGGCTCAAAATCAGCATGCAAAATCATAGTTAGTGTTTGGTAAGCGTGGAATAATAAATGATTACTGAAAACTTTAATGTTTTTTGAAGAATCTTAGATAAAATTTCAGTGTTAGTGTAAAGAAGAGCGAATGGAAACTTTTTTCTCTACAGGGTATACATTTATTCGTTGCGTATTATGCCTAAAAGTCAGCTGACTTCAGCTGAAAAGTAGCTGTTAGGTTTGTAAAGCTGATTTCTCAGTTTGTAAATCAAATTGACTCCTCAACATATAACATTAAATTAGAGAAATATATTAAGACAAAAAATAGATCAATTCATGCTAAATGCTAGGTTTAAGATCTGCACATCTGTCCAGTTGGTCCAAGGTTTGATTTCAAAGTACGCCATAAAAGATCCTAGAGGAATTATCACGCTCACCATATCTGACCTTAGAAGACACTTCTGATGACAAAGTATTGACCATCTATTGCCAACTGGGCATAGCGCTCCTCATGATTCTTCAAAGTTAATAAGAAACTATTCTAAACGATGAGTTTACTATTTAAAGCCCAGGCATCGTTACGACACAGTCTGTCTCAGCTAAATATGGGGCGCAAATTCAAAATAAAATTCCTTCGTGTTTTATTTTTTCGTAGCCGTGCCAAATTGCATTGCACTGAAATAAAAAAAGTCTAATATGTCATTTTTCCATCGTTTTGTGACTGCTGCAGCCACTATGACTCTCATTTAGACCGAAGATTCAGTTTACAATTGGTACATTTCTTTCATTGTTACTGCTCCTATTTAAGTAGTAAACTCGTGCAACTCATGCAACAATGAACCGCATAGTTAAATAATTTAGGTATGCTTAAGTGCACCTATTAAATGTTAGCTACCAAACAGCATGCTTTTAATTTAGAATCTTACACATTTATCGGTTACACTTCAATGATCATGGAATAGATTACAAATGAAATCGGGTTAAATACGTTTGAGTTTTGTCCAAATTTGCAGAAAAAAAAAAATTGCTTACTTTGTGAGTAAGAAGCAAACGCAGGATGATAAAATTTTAGAGGAAATTCAAAATCAGCATGATATATAACGGGGCGTTCTCTTTCAGCAGTAATACGTGTGAGGTGGAAGCAGAGATGACGGCTTTTGTCCATACTAAATATATTAATAACAAATAGAGATAGCGAAATATAAAAGAAAATGCACTCCACGGGAGGTGAAGGGAATCAGTCGTTTGAACAACGAGTCTTGTCTGGCTTTCACCCAGATTAATCGACCGTCTCTCTTTGATATAATGCCAGCAACGCGTCGAGCTCTAGGATCCTGTGTCTTTTCTTTGTTACTTCTTTGATAACGGCAGCGATTCTCGCCCCATCTAGCCAGCGAGAAAGTTTGACTGAATCAGGCTTCAGTATGATTTCGATGTGTTTCGTAAAGAAAATAAGAGCTTCCCTAGCTCTTATTCTCATCCTGTAAACTTGCAAAATTGATAGTTTATTTGATTGCAGTAGTCGTCTTGAAACGGTCGCACTAGCTGAGATGTCACCAGCCTGCTTGACCTGATTGTCTGTAAGTAGAACCAATGTCAGACGATTTATACTGGGTTTTTTACATTTCTGACAGCGGAAATCGCAGATCCTAACATTGTCAAATCGAAATTAACAGCTTATTGGCTGCTGTAACAGTTAATGCGATTTCGTAAATTTTGTACGCAAGTGTCGAATGAAAATGTCCATTTAATGAGAATTCAACAACTTGATCAATTAAAAGCTATGCCCATCCTGATATGATTTTATGACACATATTGTTGAATACTTGATTAATTTAGATATTTTATGCCACATACCTCAGATGTGAATGTGCACAAAGACACTAAACTAAAGATGTTCAAGCAATTCCACTGCCTTTCCAAATAAGGCTTCTCATTATCTCCATCAAATTCCATCTAAACGTTGTGCTCGGGTTTCTGAAGTCTTAGCCCAATCCTTTAAAAACTATTTAATGATTGGGTTCCAATTTTTATTTAGTTCTAATTTCTTCAGATGCATCTTCTGAGAAGCTCTATGAAAGCTGGTTCTACTGTATCCTATCAAGAAGTTTTAGTTAGTTATTTAGCATTGTTATGATTTATTTATTTACTCTTTACCCATTTGGGCAAGTGCCAAGAACTTATTGGGGGTACAGCAGAAGAACAAATACCTTCACTATATGTAGCACACAACAGTTAACACAGAATACAGTAAAAGTCTTTATCGACGTCTTCGATTCTCTGGCAGTTCCACTTCGTAGTGACACCTCGTCTGTCCTCAACTCTGTTAAGGCCTGAATATTTGCATACTTCCGCCAGAAGTCCTTTCAACTTTCTGGTGGAGATTTCATTCATTGCTATTTGCACGCGCTCTCCACAGTCCAGTTTGAGACCATGAATCCAGGTATTTACGTCGTGCCTCTTTTACCAGGCTGCTGGCATAATCTTATTTTATACATCCGGTAGGTGGCTAGTCCTATCCAACCGCCCCTCTCATTAACTCCCAGAGTTGCCCCTGGGATCACCGGTGGTCACAACGAGGAGGTTGAAAAAAGGTGCGACCGCCAACAAAGTTATCGTATTAGAATGCTTACCTACTCGAAGTTCTCTTTGTGCACTTCTATTTTTACATGTTTCCCTTAAACAGTTTAAGATGGGATGCCGACGCAGATTTTTCTGCCTGTAAATCCGATTAAGAATGGAGCATGTCCTACTCGACCTTATATTTCCCATCCATAAGCAAAAAATCCACCGTAAGTCCAGCTATTTTCACCCAATTTCCTGAGTTAGTAATTTTTTCATTTTGGCAGCTAAAATAAGATGAATGCCAAAAGTACTCAAATTTCGATTCCGAAGGGAAAAAAAGGAAATGTTTCAGGCAAATCCACTTGCAAGAACAGTAGCAAATTTTTGTAGGATAGTACAATGAAATGGATGCCCTAAAAGCTGGAGAGGGGCCATGAAATTGGGGTATAGATGCTTAGTAGTTATAGTGTTTGACTAAAATCTAAAAATGTCCTAATTTCCACCTCCAGTCGCAGTTTGGTAAATATAATAACGAAAATTCAAATTAATTCACTCTACAGTATAAAACGAAAATGATATAAGGTGAAATCAGAGATCTTTTTCGGGTTTCAACATTTAGAACACTGAAATCATTAGAATCCAGTTCTACCATACGATAACAGGTTGGATTATTTGGTCGAAGAAGCGTTGGGGCAATGTCATTACCGATATTGTTTCAAAGTCTGAAGGTACAAACAGCTCTAAGAGTACAACGTGATTATAAGCAATCACTCTTGATAAATTGGATAGCTTGATCTGACTGAAGAGTCAAACATCACTGTAGACGGGGATCAACAATATCAAGACCAAGTCGAGATAGAGTTATTTTCAAAGAAAAAATCTTTGGGAGAATGAATATTTAGAGTGTCTAGAGATTATACAGATCCATTTTATATGAGCTTACCTTTCTTATGTTCACAGAATATCTGCCTTAAATTTGACATTTGAATTTGAATTTCGTGTTCATCCGTTTACTTTGAAGATGAACACTGAGAGTTGTTCATGAACTAGTTCAGTTAATTAGCTGAATCGAAAGAGGTAAGTAGCTTCAGATCGTTGTGATGCCACAATGCTGCTCAAGTTAACAGGTCATCATCTACCCAGAATGCATTTTTCAATACATTCATTCGACAATTACTCAGATAAACTTGTGATTTTTGCAGTTTTTTTAAAACACGTAACTAGTTGCATATTTTAATTAAGGATTCCAGAAATCTTAAGCTCTATTGTTTGATGGAAACGAAAATTCGACGGTTCTTCTCACTGGAACAAAACTTCTTTTAAAGATCCGATAAAAGATACAATTCAATAGAAAGTGAAAAAAAACTAAATCTCAAGCAAAGGAGAACAAAGAATCTATTCATTGGAAACAGGGACTCAAATGGATTTCCTCCTGCTCTGCTCCGGGCTTGTAATGCATTTAAAGGAGGAAACTAAAATGCTAGCAGTTTCCGTGGTCAGAGAGTTAAATGGCGTAAAGCTGGAAAATTTATGATTGCAGGATATTTTACAGTGGTACCATTTCTGCAATTTTTGTGAAATTTGGGTTTATTGGGATTTTAGTGTACGCTGAATTTCATTGTTTATTACAGTGTCAAAATTAGAACCTTGGTGTAATTTAACTGCAGCTGGAATTTTACTTGATTGGTGAGATTGTGTAGATTATGCTGATTCTACGGAAGGATCATACCATGATGCGCACTTGAAAAAGAGAGATTCTGAGGTAGAACTATACTTCATTTGCTCAGTAAAGATGAGAAAAGAACCTTCATACGTAGAAAATTCTCTTGCAAGAAATCTTATGAAACTACTGTTTCTTAGTATCAACCATTTCAGTACCAGGTTTGATTTGACTACATTAATGTACTAGAGCTATGGGATGATGCAGAATGTCTTTTGATGACCGAATCTTTTTTCAAAAATAGTTTCTAATAAATACGATCCAGATTGCGCACCTGAATAATATAATCAACAAAAATGGCGTATAAAGAATCAAGAAAAAGATTTATTTATTTTGAGGTCGCAGGGTAGAAGTAAAAAAATATTATTTAGCCGCTTGCCTTAACTTTTCTTTCAGAATGTGATAAAGGGCAAATGAGAAATAATAGATAAATTCAAAACTGCAGAGCTATTGTTTAGAAATTAATGCTTAAAGGCGACCTACGGTAGAAGTTGGATTTTTCCAAAAAAATGTGTGATTGATGGATGTTATTCATTTAATTTGCGTCAGAAGGACTAAAATGTTAGAATGTAGAGTTGCAGAGAATAAGCCTGCAGTCTATCTAGAAGATTATCTTAGGATCTCCTCCTTTCGCTCCTCATCATGATGTAACCTCCTGCTTTATATATTCAGGAGTTTACCCGACTGAATCTGTGACGTCCAGGAACAAGATACTTATTCCCCTCAGAACATACCCGTGTATCACCAATGTAATCATTCTGCTTCCACTTAGCACGTATTTCATTCACATGCACATTGAATTCAGCCAATTAAAGCTCTTCCCTACATTTATACTTATACTATATCACCTATGTTGAATTAAAATGAAGAATTTATAGAAAAAAATACGAGAGGAAGCAAACCCTTGAAGACCAGTGAGAGCTCTAGGCTAAATTTGACCACCTACTGTCAAGAGCGCTACTGACTGCCTTGACCAACAGACACTAAATTATTCTCATGACGGGTTCGTGTTCAAAGAGCTGACTTGAAGGGCTCAGTCGTTGTCGCAAGAACTTAGAGTTTTTCGTTTAAATTGTCAAATACAAAGTTACCTGCATAGAGGCGGTGGATTTGAAAGTAAAACTGCTTATTTCCTTTCTGCTGTTAAATTTAAACTGAATCTCCACCGAAATTGGGCTGAGCTGCCTCTGCATATACAAATTAAGTTCGGTTAATTTAAATTTTTATTTCACAGTCAGCTTATTATAAATATTAATGATTTCGGCTCTATTTCTGAGTTTGTCCCTTGAATTGGGATTTATATTTGAATTTCACTGAAAACATAATCTAAACGAATTATTCATGGACACTATACATTTTTTTGATGCAAAGATGCATAGAAGTTTAAAAAAAAACCTACAGATAAAACAGTATACTTTTTGCTGAATACTCAATGGCAAGAATAACCTACTGACAATATATAATTATTGAGTGAGCACATCATCAAAACCAAAATTCCCATTCTCTACTCAATATGCTTTTATAAATCAGATTTTTATTTGAAATTTGTAATGATTATATTAGTGGTAGCAGCAGCTCCCTTTGACTGATCGCCAGTTGAATAATTTTTTAAACTATACAATAGTGTCATCACGGCAACTTAAATGAGCATCAATAAATCTTATTTGAAGTAATCCTCTACCTAGTAAATGTTGGCCTTATTCAAACAATATGTGCTCTTATAAACTGCCACCTGGAAACATAGAAACATGTTTCTCCTGAAAAAGGTAACTTTATCGAGTATTATGTTTGACTCTCTCTTGCGCTCCGCTGATCTCCCTGCTGAATGAATCGGTGGTCCTTGAGTTTGAGAACCTCTCGACTTTACCTCTCGCTCTCAGCAAAGAAATAGATATCGTGCAATCATGGCCCCAGGATTGATCAAATCTATTTAATTGTCTTTAACAGGCATCACTCAATGGCTAGCCGCTGATAACCTCCCACAATCAGCCATAGGTCATCATGACATCTAGGAGGTTCGTTACACCACCAAAAACTCGCAAAGAAGCCAGATTTGAGGCAATCGAATTTACTATTATTCTAGATTTGAATGCCACTGTGAATAATGTGGCGGGTTTATTGTAATTGCATTTATTAATTACTGCTTTCTCTTGCATCAAAAATTTAATTTTAGTGATTGAGTGACCAAATATTAGCATAATTGTTTATTATTTTTCTTCTCTATACTAACATCGCATCATTCGTTCACAATCAGTTGTAAATTGGGACAGCAGAGGATTAGTACAGGAATGAATCCCTCGCAGGCCAGCCAATTCATTTTAAACTTTTTTGATTATGTCGAAATCGGTGAAAAATACAAGCTATTTGCATTTTGCATATCTAGTAGTTGTTGATCTCAAAATTAAGATTTAATCTACCTTCCTCTTAAAAACCTTCAAAAAAGTAGTATATATGTAGAAAAATTTATCTTCATGCACCCTTCGTCGTGAAAATGCTCCAAGTAGCGAATTCATTCGAATGACAAAGAGATTCGACAAATATTGCAAGTAAGAAGTGAATTCTGTTTTTGCAGTTTTTTGTTTCAAAACTGCTTGAAATTTTTTTTTGCTAATGACATTAATGGCAATTTGAATACTACAGTGCGAAACTGACAAAAATTGACCTTAACATTCGGCCACTGTGAACTCTTAGGGATTTAGAAAACGGAGTTTGAACATTCATTCACCAAGGGTGCCAACGTGTACATTGTTGCTATCTGGATTTCGGTTTAGAAACTATTTTTTTAAGAAAAGAAATCGCTCATATAAGAGAAGAAGCCTGAAATATTTTCATGTATGAAAAGTGGAACATTGGAATAAGGTTTGAATCGGGGTATTGTGAGGTTAATGAGTCATGCTAAGCCATTCTTGGAAAGAATGAACACAGATAGTACTAAAGACTTAGAAGTGTAGCAGTTAAATCACAACAACATTTTTGATGTGATGATTTTAATCTTAAAATGTATCCATTTCAGCCGATGGCGAGTCTTCAGAAATTCACATTGCAGAAAATTGTGGTCAACTGACTTATGTTTGAATAAGAAAAGTTGAAATTATTTGATGTCAGCAGCTGCAACTTGTTTTTGGCACCCCTACCGCAACCATTGGCGGCGATCGTAGGTTCCATTGAATCAATAAGCGCTGCCACACCTAAAGACGCACCATGTACATTCGACAATAGCCTTAGCCCAAAGCCAATTTCTCTGTCGGCAGTACTTCACCTGACTGACTGTCACATTTAGATACTTCTTGAAAATTTTCTTCGAAGTAGCATGACCCAAGATGAATAGACCAATTTTGAAGCCTTTTAAATATAGAGGGCAATGCACGCGTTTATATTGTTTATTTCAGATGTGCTGTCAAAGTCGTGAATTCTGATGCTTAAACGTGCTTCCAAACAATTCTCATTAGACGCTTTCTGAATTAAATTATACACATTCCAAGCCTTAGCTGGATTAAAAGCACATAGAGTTGGTTCCATAGAGTTCAATAGTCTCAGCCATTGCGAAAGCACAAAGTGTTGAGGTATTTATAGAATCAGTAAATTTTATGACTTATCAACAATGATTAAGTGGCTAGGAGGCTCCGTACTCTGTGCACTTAGAAAAAAGCTATCAATCTTAGAGAATACAAATGACATGAGCTCCACAGACTTTAAAAAATCAAACCAGCGTCTTTTTAGAAGCTAGGAAACTGTATAAGCCTTACAATCTATCATTCTCGGGTAAAAGCTGGGCCCTAAGAGCCAGAGCTAATGCAAAAAAGCTCTGATTCAATGAAAAAATGCCTGAACAACCTCATTTCAGCAAATGATTTGATTATAAGCTAAGCCTGAAAGATCAATGTGCTACCAGTCGTTAATCAAACTGCTGTGGCCGTAAAATTTTAAAGGGATTGCAAAGAAATAAAGGCCTTCATATGTCAGATTATGTGTTTTAGGACTCAAAACTTAAGCTAATAGACAGAATTGACTCCTCAAGACTGTCAAGCGTTTTTCTTGGGCTCGCTGTTTAAGCCAAAACATAAGAAACTAGTTGAACATATGGAAGCAAATCTGACCAATCTCTTACTCTTTTACCCTGTTATTCTTTAGCTGCTTAAAGTCCCTTGGCAGGTACTCAAAAAATTTCATTCAAGGGCTAAAACAAATGAAAATTAGACCATTACTAAATAAACAAACTTATAACAAAACTTTATGAAATCCTTTGTCAGAAAAAAACTAATTTGGGTTAAAGGAGATAGCCGTAGAAAAAATAAATGGATCAGTTTAAATTTTCTGGATTTGTTACAGCACTGAATGGTCCGCAATTCGACAACAATTGATGATCCGAAAATCAGAGAGGTTTGGCATTTTGACACGTCCTGAGCAGAGCCCATACAATCTAGCTAACCAAATGGCTCTATTTTAATTTCTTTGCTTTAATTACCTTAATTTTATGAACGAAACTTAAATAAGACTAAAAGTTACACAATGTTGAGTGTTGAATTTTATTTACATCCCTTACACATTATGTTCAGTTGTTTAAAACGTTGAAAAGTCCTAAAAATGCAACATTTTTATGGTGAAAAGATTGTAGTTGTAAATGATTTGTAAAAATAAAATGTCCAGATTAAATCAGCTTCGCATTGGAGGGCAAAGCAGACGATCTTAAGCCGAATCACTATTAAAATCAACACGTTTGATTAACGACGTAGTAAATTATTCCTGGCGTATATTTTGGTAAATTTTTCATGCCTTTCATGTTTTAAACGATTCAGAATCGATTCTGTATACTCATAAAAGGTTCAAATATCGTAAATAAAAGTGCTCTTTAAAATTCGAATTGGCACTCAAAATTCCAATCTGAAACGCTGAGGTACAAATCAGCTCAACTCATTTATCTGTGACAACTCTACCAAAGAAATTTTTTTGAAAAGTGATAATCTACCTTTACTTCAATTCCCAGGTTGTACATTCAAATCTATCTCTCGTTTCATTGTAAAAAATATGGAAATTATTGTGCGACCAAAGTGAGACCATTCATGAAACGGTTAAAAAAAGACTGAATTGGTGATCAATCTCGACTTGTAGTGGTTATTTAATTCTAAAAGACTGCTTCAATAGTTTTTATGATAGTATGTTCAGTTCTGCCACCTTCTCTCTCTTCTCTCTTCTCTCTCTCTCTTCCTTGCAGTTCATCTCCCTGTTCATAAAATTTTATTCTCCGTCAAGCCCTGTCTCCTTCATTGGATCCTCTTTTCCAATGGCTTCTGATACAATATTGGACTGACGTTATTTCACAGCATTACATCCATGAAAAGCCTTGATTTGACCAAACACCCTAGAAGTAAGAGTCTCTTTCTGCTGCAGTAGAATTCTTACTATACTGAACTTAATTAGAACCACATCAGATTTAATTGTGACTTACATAAACTTAACAAGTTAACTTAAGGAATACAGAACTTTGATGAATGTGGCTGGGCTTCTTATGTACGACAGAAAGGATACAAACACTCCATTTTGCGGAACAGTATTTACTTTTTAAGAAGAGACAAACAGGGCTTATCAAAATGACACGAATTCAAACGCTCCAGTGCATTAGAGGGTAGACATGCAAAGTATGACAAATTCGCAACTTATTTCACGAATATTTTGCTTCAAGGTCACGTTAAGGTCGAAAATTACTAATTAATACTGTAAGTGGCGCGGGAAGTTAAAGAGAATGCTTGTCGAAATCAATGGAGTAGCTAATGCTATTTAAAACCAGCTTAAATACTTTTTCAGTTGTTCATTAAATATACTGCAATCAAAAGTGAATAAATTTAAGTAACTTTAGCTTTTTTGTGCAGGTCTAATCTACTTTAATGAAAGGAATTCATCTCTCATACATATGATGTTGGTTAGAACTTTCAAATTAAAAATACAAGCTAAAAATATAACTATGAATAGAGTAATAGACATTGAAATCCACTAAAACGTTGTATTTTTTGCATAAATGTTCGTCTCCTGTTAAGCCAGATTAGTGGTTAAAAGCACGTCATACCCAGTTACGTCGAATCCGGACATGCGTTGCATCGTGATACCCTTTCCTAACTTTCTAAAAGTGTCCTTCATACAATACGATGTGATTCATTGTGCTCCAGCCTAAATGCGACTTCTGATTTCCCTGGGTAGTAGTAAGACAGAGCACTGAATTTGGGGTCAGACAGTAGAAATAGAAAATTAACCATAACGATCCAAATGCTCCGGTTTGGTACGCTGCGTTGCATCTTGTCAGTATGACCTCCATAGAATACAGTGTTTGTTTCCTTTTAGACGCAACTGAAATTGTTTTGATGAACAGGCATGTAAACGGAAGGCAAAAATACCCTTATAAAATTCTTTTGCGCTTGTGGTTATTAGTTTACTGTTTATGACTTTGTTGCAAGAATTTTAATTTAAAATGGTAGTGCAGAGATATGACTATTCGAATAGTTTTGTTCTTGATGATTTCAAACGTGAGCAACAAAAATGCTAGCCGATGAAAACGAATAAATATTGCCATTGCTACAGCCACGCACGTTCCATAATCTGAGTTTCAGACCATGGATCCAGGTGGTATGTCGTATCTTTTTTAGGGGGCTCTTCGTGGCATAATAATGAATTTGTACGACCGGTGGTTTATTAGTCCTCTCCAACCGCCCCTCTCTTTTGTCCTCTGAGTTGCCCTAGAGGTTGACAGTGGTCACCACGTGGAGGTAGAGAGTAGGTTTGACCACGTGTCACCCTTCGGTCGGAATTAGAGGAAAAGAGAAACCAACAGAGAAGAGGAAAGAATCAAAATGAAGTAGAAAAAGTAGAAAAGTTGAATACGAATAAGAAAAACGATAGAGTGGAAGACAGGAAAAAAATTTGCGACGAAAGGTCCCACAGGCAGGATGAAATACACATCTGCTCCATCACGGCTGGGAAGAACTCCCTTCCAGGTACTCCATGAGATGCAGCATAAGAACTGAATGCCATTGCGCCACGCAACTATGCCGAGAAAGGACCAGCGGGTCGATAAACGTCAAACAACTGCTCTGTGCCCTAATGGGTGTAGAGGAATAAAAAAAAATAAAAATAAATATTGCCATAGGCCAATTATGGGGCATAATGCATCAAATCATGCTATTGAGATGGATTCATGATTTTATTTCCTAATCGCCCGCCTTCAGTTAGGCCCAGCTAAGCAAACTGAGTCAAATAGGGTTGAGGCAAATAGTCCATGCTCTTTTTGGGGCGGAAGTTTGTGTTTAGATTTCATGACAGATATCAGTCCATGGCTACTCTTTTAATTCAATCCCATGGTGCTTTTGAAGAAAATCGTTCATATAAATAGCCTAACAAACAGACTTTTTGAAGTATTACTCAAACAATTAGTGATTCGTAGTTTTGAAAATAATGCACACATTTAAATTCTACTTTTTTTAAATAAGTGATGCACTGATAACTGAAATTCATTGCAATGATAAAAACATGCAATGACTTTTTAGTTTTGCTAAATAAGTTATTAACTACTGATGCATATAAAATTGTTTGAATTATAAACAGTTTGATTAAGATTTAAATGCCGAAAGAATAGAAAATAAAAACTAACTGTATTTGGTAATTCGTCAATTCATTTTAAGCCTTTAAAAGTAAATAAACGCATTCTATTTCCTCACCTTATTAAGGGACTTCAAATCTATGCAGCCGAAGAACGCTTAATTTTGGTAAATGATCTAACCTTTCCTAATCGAATCAGCGGCATTTAAACCTATTTATTTGTTGTTAATGTATACACCCATTAAAATCAAATGGGAATACGCAAAGTGAAAATATAATGATGAGAAAACAAATGCGGTAAAGAGTTTGGGATGATACACTCCTGCTTCCTACCAGAATTCCCTCTCGCTGAGTTTGAACTCTTCAGCGTCATTGTTATCTAACAGGCGGATCGTCATTACCTAACAAGTGCCCCGCGAGAGCCTCTTAGAATATTGAATGAGATTCTCTATTCTTTATCTCTTCATCAGATAATGCCGATTGATATGGAATCCTAATGACTAAGGGACTACTGTTCAACTGTCCTTTCCCACTCACTTGAGACCGATATTACCACTAAAGGACTAAAGGCGAATCATTGAGTTATTTATGGCATTTTCATTTGTCTCATATCGGTTTCTGAAGAGCTTACTCGCAAGCTTTGTCTTTGAGAGGTCCGAGACTTTCGTCTCCTGCTTTACTTGCTTTAAGCTGTGAATTTTTCTCGACTTCGCTTCCTCGTCCCGATTGACAAACTTAGTTAGGCTTCTACTTTCTGCTCTAATAAATACTTCTGTTCTAATCCTAATATTTAAAGAAGACCGTGAATCGAATTGTAAATTGCTTAAATTTATGTTTCATTAAAATAGAAAATTTGGCATTTACTAAAAATCGCAGCTTTTATTTGACTTGTGTGTAGATTTCCTTTGAAAAATCAGTTTATCAAATTCCGCCTACAGATTTGCTTAGAGAATCTGCTCAGTTGTAGGCCAAATCTAAATACTGCGCGACTTGTGCATTCGTTGTAGGTCCAAAAGACAAATGGTGTCTGATTTTTATAAATGACGCAAACATGAAGCAACGTGATGCTGCAAACTGATTGGTATAACCTTTCTCAATTCTGCTTATACCAACAGGGGTGCATGTTGCATTTTTCGATTCCAATCCATTTAGTTTGTAGCATTAGTGGTCAGAGGGCAGAAGTAAAGAAGCGAGGCGTAAAAGGAAAATCATGATATTCAATGCAAGTACAGTTATGTTACGAAAGATTGTTGAAGTTATTAAAACTAAATTTCTCTGAATTTTTAGCTGCTATTTCAGTAATTTATTCTTTGCTGTAATGCGAATCAGCTTTTTTCGACGTCCACAGAAGTGTCCACAAATTGGTTGTCAATATTTTCCCCATTAAGGCAGAAATTACCGAGAAATACTAAGGTGATAATTTCTAGCGCATATTCACAGATACAAGAGTTATAGTAAAATTTTTTAGTAGTGATTAAGTAAACCCTCTAAATGCCAGTGATAAAAATGAGACAAGTATTAGCAAAATCCAAAACTGATACGTTCAAATGCCTAACGCTAATTAATAATACTCTGTAGAAATCTGTACGCAGTAGATTAAATCCAAACTTTTCTGAAAGAAACGTTGATTACAGAAGTGCGTCATGTCTGCCTCGGTTGTGACGGATGTTCTAGCCCAGAATAGTAGAATATTAGATGCACTCATTGGTTGAAAAAGTTCAACGAAAGCCTCCATAAGAATTCAAAACTGAAATAGAACAGGTGCTTTATAAGGTCCGTCCCGCCATGGTCCAGTGAAACTCCACAACTGCGCATTTTAACTGACCCACAGAAAAATGCAAAGAACTCTCTCCACTAAAGCGCGATTAAAAGCCACTTTCATGTAAATTTTTTGATTGTATTGTGACTGAAACTTTTTCTAATGTTAGCTCAAATCAGTACATACTTTCCCGTCGAAGGGTGGAATGGATGAGTGAAAAAAAATGAGTAGAAGAACAGGCTGATTAGTGTTGATAATTGATCTGTTAGGGCGTATTCAATTTTAATTTAATGAGCATGGAAGCGGTGGCAATAGGCGCTGAGCCTGAGAGCTGTGCTACTAACGCCGAAGACGAACTACTTCTTCCAAAGAAGATAAAAAGTTTAGCGAGGTACTCTTGCCACCTACCACTGAAGCCAATAGAAGGGGAGCGAATCGGATGTTAAACGGCGAGCAAGAGGATCAAACAATCGATCGAAGACATTCTGCCTGACCTAGACTAATAAAAGTAAGGATGTTTACTCTATCACTAAATAGACAATATAGTTTACACAGTCTGATTTGAAAATAAATCGGGAAACTTTTAATCATTAAGCCGCGATTTCATCTACAGGTTTACAGTGGCTAGGGCATATTCTTGAGAATGACTTACATTCTAAAAACTACAAACACTACACTACTACAAATTGTTGCTTTCGAAGCGCACATTGTGAGTCCTGTAAAACATATAGAAGTTCTTCGTCAAATTTGGTCAAACAATCAAAAATGAAGTAAGTTTTATCAATAAACTATAAACAGAATATTAAACCACAAGCTACTCAATAATTAATGATAAGTGATGCTAGAAGAGGTAGAAATGAAAATTTCTCTGAGGCGAACCCAAATTTTATCATTAGATCTATTCCAAACCTTTAAGATTCTTGTAATGCTCAACCCTGTAGCTAATTTATATTGACATTGACAGTTTTGATGATGAACGGATTTCATCATGATCTCGGACCAGAATGTTGAAAAGAAAAATATGAAATATCATTGGAATGCTTAAATCATTGAGCTATTTGTCTACTGAATTGAAAAAATTGTAAATTATTAAAACAAAGGTGACTAATTATTGATAGAAGTTCCACAATTTAAAGTAAAATTTAAAAAAAATTTTCAACTAATTGCAATTGAGAAAAAGAACATCAATTAAAATGGAATATTATTTTTAATCTACACCGAAATTAAATTTTTTATTCGTTATCAAAATTCAGAGATGTTGCTATTTCTCACTACTTTCAATATGTTATGAAAAATTTGTTTTTATAAAGGATTCAAAGAAAGAGAAATGCAAAAAACGCGTTTTGGAAGTCGTTTGACTAATAGCAGTCACTTGTCAGAGATGATCGATCAGCCTCAATCGGCTTCCTCACAAGAAACGCTGGGATCAGTCTCACTAGAGGCTTCAACAGATTCATAGCAACTCCGCGGAATGATGATGAGTTTGATAATTTTGAAAAATTTTACCAAAATCTATACCTTCTAAATACTCCAGAAGGCGGGATTCATTCAGTTTGATTTTTTTATTTGTTTGTTTTTTATTTACTCTTCACCCATTAGGACAAGTCCCAAGGACTTATTGGGGGTACAACAGCAGTACAAATAGCCTTCACGACATGTAGCATGCAACAGTTAACACAGAAAACAGTAAAAGCTGTTATCAACGTTTTCAATTTTCTGGTCACGACTCTGACATGGTTCCATATTACAGGTAGCAGTTCAACTTAGTAGTGGCACCTCGTCCATCCTCGTCCATCTTCATGTCTCCTACCAGAAATCTTTCAAAGTTCTGGGAGAGACTCCATTCATTACTACATGCACGTGCATTCCGCAGTCCGGTTATTTATATCAAACATCCTGCTCCGGAGGATGATTAATTTATAACCAGCCGCCCCTCTTATTAGCCCCCAGAGTTGCCCCTGAGGCTACCGGTGGTCACCACGAGAAGGTTGAGAGTAGGTTCGGTAATTTATTATTGGCATTAAATGAACTAAGTCTGTCTTTGAAAAGATGCGAACTTATTATTAAGCGTACACTGCTCATCTTTACTCTAGATCGATCAAAGAACTCCCAGCTACTTGTTTTTTTTATTGTTTACTGACACTAGCCATTTCACTTTCCCAAATGAGAACAGGTTGATTTCAAACTCATCTATTGTGGTGCATCAGACCTCCTAAATCGGCATCATCTAGCAACAAATTCTATGAGCCCTAGTTACTTGTTTCAATGATAGAAAAGATCCTTACACCCTGCTAAGCTTTAACGTCATTTTTTCAGTCTTTTTAACATGCCTTTGTATGGCTGAATGAAATATTTTCTTAACCAAAAAAGGTTGCAGACATCTTAAGAGTGTAGATAACAGCCCAGGTTGATTTTTATCTATCCAGCAGCTGGTTCTCGATTCTCACGAGTATACAGCTGGCACAAAAGTCCACAGATCTGTCAGAAAATCTGGGAGCACATTTAAATTGCCGATTTTTTTTAATGAGGTAGATCATGCCATCGTAATCAATCAAAACTGTCTCAATTTTTATCCCAATCTATTTTTAAAGCTCAGACGTTGGCAAAAAAAAGGTTTGTTTAAGTTTAACGAGGTAATATTTTAAATACTAAGATTGATCACAAAGTGATGAAAAGTGAGTAAATTAGCATTGCTTTTCTTTGCTTGGCAGAGCACAATAGCTATTGTTCTCTTTGATGGTGACTGTCATGATTAATTTAAGTAGACGTGCTATAATTTCTCCTATTTTTTGTAATTTTTCAATAAAGTTACTCTAAATTTTATTTATCTGGTTGATTAAGGCTGCGGCTCATTACTGATTCCCCAACACTGTGGACTGAAAAACGCCTTGGCATTTCAAACTTGCATTGGCATTTGAATTGATTTATTTATTTTATTTTCTCCCCACCCATTAGGGCAAGTCCCAAGGGCTTATTGGGGGTACAACAGAAGTACAAATAGCTTTTATAGAAATTAAGCACAACAATTAACACAGAACACAGTGAAAACGTTTGTTGACGTCTTCGGCTGTCTGGTCTCTTCTCTGGCGTGGCTTCGTCGTACAGCTAGCAGTTCAGCTTCGTCGAGCCACCTCATTCAACTTCGTTCGTCTTCATATCTCCTCCAGAAATCAAAATTCCGGTGGAGATTCCATCCAAAGCTACTTGTACGTGCGTTCCGTACTCCATTTTGAGACCATAAATCCGTCGTGCCTCCTTTACCAAGCTGTAAGAAGTTGAACTTCTGCTAGCATAATCTAATTTTATGCGTCCGGAGGGTGATTAGTCCCATCCAGCGGCCCCCCTCATTAGCTCCCAGAGTTGCCCCTGAGGTTACCATGGTCACCACGAGGAGGTTAAGAGTAGGTTTGACCACCCACCAATGGCGGTCACTGACATCGAAATCATGTAGATTAAGGATTACTATTCCTATCTTAGTAGTTGCCTTTGTCACGTTGGCAAATAAACTCAGATTTATGCTCCACAAACGGGAATGTTTAACTTCCTCCCTTGTAAAGTATCAATTTGGCCCTTGTTCCTGTAATCATCCACAGGCTTTTAAATTATCAGGAATGGTAAGTGGGATAGCTCTCATTAAATTAAACAAGATCATTTGTGAGGTTATTTACAAGATTTTGAAATCTAAGGACTATCTGACTTTGTGGAAACATTACTAGGTAGGTAGTCCCTCGCTCAATGAAAGCTGAATCCTCTGGTCTGGGTTCAACTCCTCAGAGCGTACTGCATAAAAGGATAAAAGAATTTTTCATTATAAAGTGAAAAGGTTTGATTAGTGGCCAGAACATGGCTTTAAGAGGTAGCATAGAGTTTCAGTAAAATTTGCTTTCCTGATTTTACCAGTTTTAACATGAAGAGTCGTTTAAAAATTAAAATACTTAAAAATTGTAGTATCTTTTCAAACATGGCAATGCAAAGCCCAGATCTCTTCAATTAGTTTAAAAATTAATTATAGAATAGTTTAGTTGGTTTAGATTGTAGGACTTAGGATATGATGGAACTAGTATTTAAATTTTGCTAAAAAATTTCCTTACAGCTCAGGCTCTTTAACGGCTCTCTTACTATATGCCACTGTCGGGTAAACGTTTCATAGTTATGATGTAGTTTTAGTTTTAAAATGCGAAAATAAGGTGTTTCAAAAGTACAGTTGGGAATGAAATGGAAATCGGAGCTTATAGCTTAATGGCCATCACTGACATTGTGTCACGATTGTATTAGAGAAGGCGCACTCGCTTTTGACAGCTTTTTAAGTAAAAAAAGTGAAATTTTTATACAAATTCGAAAAATGATACTCACAATTTTTGTAGTCTAAGCAATTTTAGTGAATGGGAGTATTTCGCATTTATGGATTTCCTTGATGCAATCATCTTACTGCTTTAAATACATTCAGTGAATCATCTAAAAAAAGAAAAATAATTTAGAAAAGAAGACAGATATATTTTGAAGTTATGGCCAACTCAGCAAAGGTATTCCGGAATAAAATATGGTCATTCTCAAGGTTTCGGTAAAAGAGTGGATGTTTCTGAGCTATATTTGGTGACTAAACTTATGATTAAACTAAAAAACGCTATCTTGGAGATTGATGAATACGCTCTCAACTGTTTATTTAGTCCAATAATAGTATGGCTTCTGAAAAAAATGAAAAAAAGGTCAATTGATGTCATATTCTTTATACAGTTTTCATTAGCTTTTCACGTCGTCTGATTCAGTAAGTTGATGGTCACATTTATTTCTAAACTTTAGAAATTACAAATTTAAAAGAAATCAGTGTGTTGGGTCATTCTCATTGGTCTTTTTCAAATAATTGTTCTACAACTTTGGGTTAGATCCTCCAAATGTGTCATTAGTTGAATTCTAATTATCGAATCAATCAATTGAGCAGTGATCAAGATCCACAAAGTGGACGTGCAGACATAGTTGATGGATGTATTCTGTGATCACTACGACTAGAAAAGGTTATTGTTTCAAATATTTTCTTGTGTATTACACTTTGGCACAATCAAAAATTGATATACCATAAAAATATTTGTCGGTCTTTGGAAGAAAGCCTCTGGAAAATGATTGTGCACGCTTTTTATTAAGAAGCTTCCAATTTTCTTATCAAAACGATTTTTTAAACCACAACAAACAGATTAATTTAATTTAATTTTGAATGAGGTCTCTTTATGGCTTTCTTTGCTTTGAAATATTTCTGGAAACTGTTCGGATGATTTTACTTGGCATTCACTTAGCTGCAAAATTTTTGTCCCACAAATGGCTTTCCATGTTCACAATTTAGACGTTATCTAGGAGACTTGGTATGCTTTCTTCTAAAATAAGTAGCAGTTATTAATATAGTTCCTCACATCTCCAGCATATTCAAAACTGCGAGTCTTTCGAATTGCCACTTTTTATGTTTTAATTAAGCGATTTCAGCTATTATTTAGTGCAGACAGACTAACAAGAGTAATTGACATTTCCCGATACACTACTTGAGATAGATGTAATGAAACGATCCTTGTCATTAGCTGTGTTGACTTTCAGTGACTAAAGCGCGTGCTCAGAACCCGCTGATTATTTATTTTTCTGTAAAGGCGCATGTTTAAATATAAAGTTATTCCCTTTGAGTCCTAGAGTTAGCAATAACATTGGAGACCCAATTTAATTTGAAAATTTCTAACTTGTTATAACAAGAAATTGGGAAGTTTAATCGTTCCAGCGAGTCATACGGGGACATTTTGGAAATATTTTGGGATTATTCAAAATTTAATTGCAGTTCATTTGATAGTAGAATAGTGCAGTTAGATTTGTTTTTGCTCTGAAATTACGTGTTGTAGGGCGAAGGGTTTTGCAATATACATTGAAAGGATGTGCCATTTGGCGTCTATTTGAAGAGGTAGAAGCTACTCAAGCGTATCTTTGAGTGAGAAGCTTCTTTCATGTCATTCATGTGTACAAATTCGTGTGCAAAAGTTCAATTCAACATTGGAGATGATCCCGCTACGTAGAGACGGCAACAGTAAATCAGCATTTTGCAGAATGGTACAAATAGACTCAAAACAAACATACGTTCGTGGACAACCGCGTAAGCAACAGCGATCTCTGGGCTGAGCAACATAGTTGAGAGCTTCAAATTTTCTCATTCGATGTATCAGACACATGCGCAGATGCAGTGCCATAGACATACTCTACGAATAATAAAAATCAAAATGTCCATAATTGAACCAACACTAATCTTTATGGTCTAACAGAGAAAAATGGATCAGAATAGCAGCCTCTCTAGTCTGCATTGGAATTATTGGCCCACAGAAAAGAGTCTATGTTAAAGAAACCTTTGATCTGATAGAAATCAGTCCGATAAGCTGGGATTCTAGGTAGAGAAGTTAAAAGCATATTGGCTAAGAGCCTTGAAACGAGGAGTAGGACTGAAACCACGTATTTGTTTATATTAAGGGAAAGGCACAATTAAGCTTCAAACTCGCCATCAGGTTAGAAGTATGAACAACTATTTGTCAAGAAAAATTTGTTTTATGAATTCACTCGCATGATACACTTAAGTCAAACATTAGTTGCCACCTTCTAGCATTTGACAGCAGAAGTTGAAAATAATGTTTGATACTATTATAAATGCTGATCTTAATAATGCGATCCCTTTCAAATTACGTGACAACAATTTTCATACAACCTTTGACCAGCGGGACTGGTTCTAATAGAAGGAATAGCTTGCGAAAGTGAGTTATAGCAACTGTTTGCATTGGTGCGATCAGTCAAAAAAATTATCACCAATCTAATAACTCCCTAACAAAAAGGTGTTTTTATTTCAGTCAATTAAGTCTTATTAGAACCATCACTGTCAGAAATAAATGAAATAACAAATCAATCTGGATGAAGGGTGGTAGAAATACTATGAAATTTATAATTATATCTTTTGGAATATGGTTTTCATTAATTATAGCATAAAAATAGACGCAAATACTTCCCTCGTGTAATGTAAAGATAAATGGTCCTTACTTCTGCAAAGTATCCAGTGTAAAACATTCTTGCGGTTCCTTGATTTCCTCCTAAGTCAATTAAATTTCGGAATATCTATTTCAAAAGATTTATATTCTTTCAGTTGGTAATTGCGAAGTTGCTTTGAAATATTTGGGAAGTAAAAGCGAAGCAAAGACAGGATGGTAGAGCAATAAACATATTTTGGAACAGAGAGTGAAATAAATTAAATCCAAGTTTATTACTTATATCACAAAGTTTCAAAAACTCTTTTTAAAGTGAGAATCATTTTAATAACACAGAGTAGCGATAAACAATTTATTTTAGCATTTATTCAAGCCGAAGGGGAAAGCGAATTGCAGCCCAAATCATGTCACATGTAGAATAAAGTAGATAGGCACAATAAATGAGCAGTGTGGAAGGTGTGGAAGACAGGATTTATCATGCTCATTTCAGTCCATGATTAGCCTTATCTGAATGTCATCTCGCTTGCACAAGGGCTTTACAAATAGCATAACAATACTGATTTTCTAGTTATCTGGAGGAATTTTTCCTTAGTATCCTATTTTCCTCATTGGGAAGGTCTTGGAAAATCCAGAGTTGTTCTTCTAAGCGATGGGTAATATTTGAAGTAAACGGATCCATGGTGGAAGAATTGAAAGGACAAATCTAGGGAGAATCATAATTTATTGCCGATCGAAAGGTTAAGGGTTAGATGTGCAGTGAATAATTGCTCTTATAGGCACAAATAGATGAGCAGAAGAATGAAGTACTTTGATTTAAACCCTTCTAGTCGGTAACTCTGGTGACTGTTCCATTTACGGATGCCACATTTTTGGCCGAATGTGAACGATTAGCGCAGTAAAGCAAATGAAAATCCGAACTATGAATTATTTTTGGATATCAGTAATAATTTCATTTCAAAAACTAAAAAGTAGAAGCTGACAAACAATCCAGATCAATGACAATCAGAATCGAACACTTATTTGAGTTGTCCTGTGTATTATTTTGAATTTTATGGATATATTTGTGATATGAGCGTATCGACTTTTCAAAATCGATGGTCAAAAAAGGCCATTAACAAAACAGCGTTAATAATCAGAATATGAGAAAATACATTAAAATGGTTTTCACCATACAAGAGACTTCCAAAGTCTCTTCTATGACCTAACTTTGTAGGCTTAGATTTTAGATACTTGGAAATAACTGAATCACAGGTATTAACAAGGTCATTGTTACTTATCATTAAGGGACTCGACATGATGGAAGGTATATTTGAGCTTCAAATTGGATCTTTGTATTCAGTTAAAAATTTAAGTAAATAACAGCCTGGTTTACATACGACTGGGTAGCCAAAAAATGCCAAAATTAGTTTAAAATATGAAAATCATCTACTACGCATATTTATTTATGAAAAAATAATAATTTCTATATGAAAAAGCTGTGTGATTCAAAATCGGTCTGTTAAGCTGATTAAATAGGCTTGTGTTTGGTTGCTGTGATCCCCTTCTGTGGCGTTTAATGCAGACATTCTCGCTATATGATGTCCGGTTGTGCGATTTCAGTAAAAATTAGCTAGTATCAAAACAAATTTATCAGAGTGTAGTTGTTATCATGCAAAATACGTTTGACTTACCTTCTTTTAGCTGTTTGTCTCACTATTACTCTAGACAGCACTAGTTTGTAGGTCCGGCTAAATTTATGTTCAATATAGTTGATCTGAGTAGAGTATTATTTATTCACTCTTTCAAGATTCATGTTGACAGTAAGTTTGGTTATTTCATACTGCTTTTAAAGCTTACACCCGATCGGAAGGAAATTCCTAGTAGCATCAAGTCCTTATGAGTTTTATATTTCCTCAGTAGTTTCAATATTCGAATGATCAAAGCATCTAATTCAAAGGTGAAATAACTCAACAGTTGTACACTTAGTCAAGACTTGCAATAAGCAGAATGTCGCCCTTCCTTTTTTCCCTTTTTTAAAGATTCTCACGACATAGTTACTCCGTTCATTACGCTATTGTGGGAGGATGAAACGATTCCCTGCTTCTATAGAAAAGAGAATTAGTAAATTCTACCTCTAAACAATGATTATATACTCAAACAAGCTTCCTGACTACCCTACGACATTCAGTTCGTAGTCAGCTGAATGATATCCAATCCCACTTGAAAAATTTCTTATTTTTATTTATTAATTGCTGATAAAATTATTTCCATTATTGTGGATAGAAAATACTTACGGTTAAGAAATCGGTCCCTTGAATCACATTTAGGTGTAACTAATTATGCTCTTGAAAAACTTTTTGACTGAAAGACTGTTCTGCAGTTTGATTTTGATACCTCAGTATCCTGTCGCACACTTTCTAGAGACAATTAAGAGTATACTAAATAAAGACAGATGGTAGAGCGCTTCAAGGTGGATTCGACTCATCGTTCATTTACAGAGACGCTTGGTATGTCTCTAAAGTGAGTAGCTCTTAACATTAAATGAGCAGTGCGATTTATATACGCAATGGCACTGCTTCCGTTAATGGAACTTCCCTTCGACTGAGGTTCTTCACCTCACCTTGCTAACTTAAAAGTTGAATAAATTTTACTTTGGATTCAAAAACTGCATCTCCAAAATTTTATGTATATCCTGCTTCAATTAAACTTCCACGATTGTTTAAGCCATAATAGTAAGATGGTTTTTGCATCATTCGTCGAAAAGACTCTGCTTGGCTTTATGCATGCAAGTAAATACTGCTGATCGATCAACTTGAACTGCTAGATTATCAATACGGATGGCGAACTTCTTTGCAAGCTTCCAGGAATTTTTACAGATGGTTTTGCAAAGACTGAGAGCGTAAACTAGCAAGGGTCAAAGTGTGCGATAAGCTGTGATGAGCAATTTTCAATTTGCCTGTCTCTGTGTACCAAACTTGAACCTGAAAATAAAAGACCCTACCTTATGTCAACTATAGTACAAAGTTTTGCTGTTTTTATTCGAACTGTTTCATTCATATTTCAATAGTACTTTAAGTACTCGAAACTACACTAATGATTGATAGGTGAATATGACAATATCCGAAACTGAAGAAAATCAAGCTTTATCTTACGATATTATAGACAGGCATATATGATACAAGTAAATTACCGATAAAAACCAATTTTAGAGTTTGATGGGTATAATTCTCTTACCTAAATACAGACCTAAAACAGAACGAGGATTTCCTCAAGATTTTTTTATGTGTCACTTGCCACTGGAAAATAAACCATTTAGTTCCGGCATGTTTAGCATAGTACGGTAAAGAAATGGATCAGTGTCGACGTCTTTAAGTAACGAATACAACTGGATTTACCAGTATTGCCTAAATAGACAGCAAATTTCCTTAGCCTGAATGCATAAATTGAAAAACCTGGGCTTAAAACCTCCAATTTGGTCGATCTATTCAGAGTATATTTGTTTATGGGAACAAAGTTCCCATTGTTTTTACCAAGTATCATCTGCATTTACGATTTACATTTGTGACTTTTGACTTTTAGAATTCAATATAAAGCCTCCTAGGCACCACAAAGAGACAAATTAAATGAAGCTAAGTATGTTTTACCTGCCTTTGAAACGGTAGCGGTTAGGGCTGTGGGGCACTTCAAAGCGGTTATACCCCTATGGATCACTGTGCGCAGGCTTTAAAATTCTGGGAAAAGAATAATTGAGTCCGTTACTCAAATCTTTCTCGTATTCGATGAGTAACTACTGCAAGCAGAGAGCGCATTTTGAATTTATCGTTTGGGTTTTATCTCACTCACCTACTCTTTTAGACAATCGAGGTAAGTTGATAGTTGATAGTTTGACGAAGTATATATATTTGCTTTTCAGAAACATGCTTTAATTTCTTTGAAACTAGTCACGTTTTGAAAAAAAATGATTGATGCTGACGTCATGCTAACAAAATCATCCATCGAAATGGTCCTGTGGAGAAAACTACTGCACAAAATGAGCTCAAATCTACGTAGGTATTCCTCTAAATATTGTTCAACTGAGGTTATTCTGATCAGTTATTTCGATCAAATATCACAAGAAAATACCATTCTGGTATAAAGCAGAATAAAGAAGTTTACTTCGAAGACCGATCAGCCCTACTCTCAACCTCCTCGTGGTACCACCGGTAACCCCAGAAACAACTCTGGGGGCTGATGATAGGGGTTGCCGGATGGACGAACAAGCATATTATTATGTCAGCAGAAGCACAATCTCGTCCAGCCTGATAGACAAGGTACGACATAAAAACCTGGTCTCAAACCAGACCATGAAAAGCGTACATGTAGCAATTAATGGAATCTCCACGAGCAAGTTGTTAAGACTTCTGGAAAAGGTATGAAAATTGTCTGCCCTTACCAGTATCAAAAACGGACGAGATGCCACTACGAAGTAGGACTGTTGCCAGTACGATGCAACTATGCCAGAGAAGCTATTGATGAACCGAAGACACTTTTGCTGCGTGTGTGTGCTTTCTGTAAAAGAGCTCTTTGTGCCTCTGTTGTACCCTCAATAAGTCTTTGAGACTTGCCCAAACGGGTAGAGGGGGAATAAACTAAAAAGCTTCACAGACCAATACCATAAAGTTGTTCCTTACATTATCACCACCCACCAGTACGCATTCATAGGAGCCCCGAATAAAGGTTACTGCGTCTCCGAATAAATAATGATTGCATGATGCTGTCTGTACTACCACGCTTACATCTCTGACGTTTGATGTTGTCGTAAAGTTTAGGTCTGTGGATCGCATTGACAACTTCCTATTTACCAGAATTTCAAAAATGAGGATCGGTATGATTCGAGGCAACAGGTTGCGTGACACTCTCTAAGGTTTTTTCCAGTGACTTAAATATGTTGTACATGTCAATTTAAGTGTATTTGGTGGTAAAGCTATATATATGTATATATGTGTGTGTACTTGGTAGTAATTTCTCTTTCAAGGCCGATAATCATTGGTATACTCTCCAAAATTACAGACATGTGACACCGCATTTCAGTCAGTCAAACTAACATATAGGTGCACGCTTACGAAATCACCTTCATTCTTCAACAATAGCTTCCATTTTTAGAGGAGATCAAACGATTTCATTATGAAGTATTAGTAAACGAAACGAATCCAGAAACCTCAACTCCCATTTTATAATTCATCATAACTTTTAATAAATCAACAGACTAGAAGGAAAAATTTCACAAATCACTGAAGTGTCAGTAAATATAGACTAAGTGTTGGAAGTTTGAACCAAAAATTAACTGAAGCAAGCATTTTTTTCTCTTTATTTAAGTGGGATCATCTGTTTGCACCTACCGCATTGATGGTAATTAAGAAAAGTATACTCGACGAGCCAATCTATTTTGAAATTGGGCGTTAAGTTCTGCACAATCTAAAAAAAAATTTGGTCATAAAATAAATTAAAACTTAACGGGAAAAAAAACAATTTAGTGGTTTTACCTCTCCGACACTCAGATTTAGGAAAACCTTATGGGAAGCATCATTCTTCTTGTAGGAGGCTCCCAAATAAGCTCTAATGGATCTTAAAGGGTTGTAAAAAAGTATCTACGATGAGAAGGGCATACTCAGTTACTGCCAAGAAGGTATAGTGTGATTGTCTTTACCAGCATCAAAACACCGAGGGATTGTAGGTTCACGAAGCGAAAATGAGTTGAAGAAAAACTGACGAAGAATCCAAAGAATGCCAGTTCCTGAATCTCAAATCCTAACATCCAAGACCTTCCGTTCCCTTTCTGTTAGAAAGCACGCATACTAGTTCAGATTGTCATCATGATCCATCAAATGAATTTCTAAACACAATTATTAAAAGTTAAATACAATCGGTAATAACAAATATTGCCAAAAAGAAAGTCTGCATTGTTAATTTGTTTGAGCAGTGTCATTTCGAATCCCTAGAATATAATTTAATTTTACCGTAATTCACAGATCTCGACAATTCATATCGCTGGCTAAGAGTCTAGATCATCTCTAGCACCTTTTTAAGCCGACTAGATGGTTCGATCACATTTCAATTATAATCCAATTTAATTTAATCCAATTCAATTAAAGACAATTTTGCCTTGTCTTTTTTAATTTTCATCATGATGTACTTATGAAGATTCTTAAGAGATTCTGATTGAATCTACTACTTCTAGTAGTTTTTTATTACACTTCCAGAAATGATTTCTGAAGAAATTTGGAGCTTTTGGTGATTCAGGGCGTAGATGCTGGGGAGACATTTATTCTCATGAAAGAACTTATTACCGAGAGAATAACCGCAATATTTTATAGCAGAAGTTGAATTTTTGTGTACAATAAAGCAATAGAGCCGAATATTAAAATATGAGAGCTAGTTCAGGTGCTCTCAACGAACTGCTTTAGTGTCTGAAAAACTTGAAATGCTGCTTGCATGACCGAATGGAAGAACATTGTTGTGATTGTGATGATTGAAATTAAACTGAAGTCTCTAATGAGGAAAAGCGTCTATCATTTGTTTAAGTAGATTGACGATGTCGTCAAGCTTTTTTAATTGATGGCTTCCCAGTTGGCCATTAAAGGTATAGTGAATGCTTGCACTCCCTCAGTTGAATGTTTTATGGTAAATTCACGTCCTTGGCACAACCGTCCATGCAATTACAGTTTGCCACTCAGGGATTATCAACACTACCTGACTGGTGACTGAAAACAGCCCCCTGATGCCATCACTTTTATGCTACTCGTGGATATGAGAGAAAGCGAAGACCACTAGTTCATTGTAAATCAAACACTTTGGTTAATATTGCAACTTCGAAACTAAATACACACTCGTAGGATGTTTCAATCACTATGGTCTATAGACTAAGCGTGATTAACTCAAGTAGTAGGCAGACAGCGATCACGTATTCAATTTTTTTTCAATTCTTCACGAATCCAGAAGCATTAAATTATTAAGTTAAACCCAACGATTCTTTTGGGATGGTTTAAATTTTCAAAGGGATTCACATTAAAGTTCCATTAGAGATCAAACGCTAAAATGGAATTTTCCGAAATGAGTTCGGGAACTGAACATTACCGTTAAGTGAATTAGAACATTGCTGTAACAAACGGTCCTCTTTATAATACCAGTTTCAAATCTGGGAGGAAATATTAGTAGACAAAACAATTTCTGATTCCTTATTTCATTTAGTAATGTAAATGCATTGAAGCGCAAAGTAGTAGCAGAAAATATCCTTCGTTATTCGTGCGGTTCTAAGGTACTGCAATTGTGATATCAAACTTTATTTACTAATTGTCTGTCATTTTGATCAGCTATTCATGCATACATCTTACTTCACACTGAATATCATTGGCCTCCCACTCTCACTTCTAGGAGGGAAGAAGGAATTTCGCTGATACCTCTTTGACGTAGAAGCTCCTGTCTGATTACTCCACTATGTGAACCTCAATGTTTTTAGCCCGTAGGCTAAGGATACCTTTAGTTGATGCAAAGTTTAGCATTACAATTATATCCTCGTTGTAGCAGAAAGGTGCACAAAGGTCCAGAAACTATAAACCAAATGAATCCAGCTGTAAAATAACTTAGTTACGAGACTAGTAAGCAGATAAATACATTAAATATGTTTTCCAGGAAAGTTTATAGAACCACGAGATTTCAATCCCATGTCATCCGTATTTGGACTAACAAATGCATTACCTGCCTTGTGTACTATCTCTTCACCACACAGTCACTTCTTCTACATGAGTTCAAGGCTTTTAATGTCGGCTTTAAATTCAAAACATACTTTGTATTAAACTTAAGTAATAAATCATTTAGGCAATAAAGGTGATGAGAAAAGTATGGGAGAATCTCACTATAGAAAATGATCTGCATCAAGTTTGCATCTGAAAGATCAATGCAATTGAAATATGAATTGTCCAGGTTCAAATCAACCAGGAAGCTTTGCTATAATGAATAAAATGAAAAAATGCTGAAGGAAGTTTTGAGAAGCAAAAAATTAAAACCCATATTTTCTGTGGATTCTTTGGCATGATATTAAGTGTGAATTCAGAAATAAAGTGCTTAAATGAAGCCAGTGGAAATTCTTTCATATTGCATATGGTGACCTGATTTATGTTTTTCTATACTTCTGGTGTCATCAGTGGGACACCCTTTTTATGGAAAGTGAAAACTAGATTATATGTAGACCACAAACTCAGAATACACCCATTCTTTTATATTTTCAGCGGAATTAAGATGGTTGATATGATAAATACTAGACAGATACAGTTCTGACTTGATCTGATTTCACACAAGCCATTCACCGCTACAGCGGTTTCTATATCGAATTTGTTTGAGTACAACTGGTACTGCAACATTTAAATCTCGATTAATCCTAATGAATCATAATGAATAGGTGGCTTCACGTGGGATTCATTTTGAGCTATTTCAAGTCACCAGAAGAAAATATTCTGCTAAAATAATGCTCCCTGTCTCAGTAAAATCAAGCGAATCCTCTTATCAGAAATGCTAGAATAACTAAATTTGTGGCTTTTCGACATAAATGAGCGTCTCGGTCTCATGGCTAAAAGTTTTTGGATCTAGAAATGCGAACATTAGATTGCATTAGCAATTCCTTAAGTAGCAGAAGTTACGCTGAAAGTGCTTCAGCACCAACACATCGAGTGAGAATAAATGCATCGTAATTTTCAGGTTTTCATAATCTCGAAGGCGTTAGAAACCATTATCAGATTGAATAAGATAGCTGCATATACATTTAAGAGAAATAAGATTCACTACATTCAATCATTGTTTTTTTATTTTGAGAAAATTTAACAGCTATAATCAGGTAGAATGTGGTATTAGTATTGCCAATTCGCTTAACATTATTTAACAATGAAGACATTTCTGCACATGTCTTGTTTTGATATTTATTCTAAACGTTATCTGACGCCTTTAGTTCCTGAATGTCTTTGCACAAAGGACCTTTATCTTCTGTCGGTAAAGGTCAGCAAAGCTGTGTCACCTCGGAGAGAGGGTATCCGATAAACACATGCCAAATAGCTTTGACGAAATGGCGGTTAGGTGTTCACAAAGTAAGATTAGAAGCTTTTCTTAATTTTCCCAATGGACTAACAGTTTTAATTAATAATCAGAATCGTGCTGTGCTCCGTATCTGACAAGGAAATCTTTTTATTTGATGTAGTCTATCAATTTCTGTTAGACAAGTGCATTTTTTCTCTTGTGTTCCTCAGCCTCCTGGATGAATTAAAACGTGCAAAATTACCAAGCAAACCAAAATTTTCAGACATATCGGTTCTTTTAATGAATAAATTTTTCCATCAAAGCTGCATATAATCCACCAGTTTATAGCTGTAAACGAAAGTAAGAAAACCGAAGAGGAGGCTAGTTGATTGCCAATTCACTGAGCAGTCATTTGAAGAAATAGCTTTGGTGGTCAGTTTGCAACTGGCAATGCTTAGGGCTAGTCAAGGGAACCAGTGACCACCGCGTTCACAGGAATATATTCCTTTCGTTTACCTGATCAGTTGTGGGGATATTATAGGGTGTGCTGCTAATATTTCCGTATTTGTGTATGCCAATTAGCCAGACACTGTGAATGAACTCTTCGGAGTGTAAACGTGATCACATTGTTGACATCGCAGCGACATAGATAATGAATAGTTACTCGATTCTCTGCAAAAGTATCGGTCTGGGATGAAAATCACGCGCGAGCAAATTCTGCACTTAATAATCTGATATAAACATACTTGGGTAACCCTAGCTTCTACAAGTTTTATCTATTTGTCCCGGAAAGTGCTTTTGTAAAGTTCCTAGAGATGAATAGAACTGAGCTTATTATTGCCCTCTGGTCAAACTTATTTAACTGCCCTTAGCAGTGATTCTGAATCGGCAGGCGATTCAAAGTGATAAACTCATTTTTTGAGGTAAGCCAGGCTCTACGGAAAATAAGATCGCCTGACTAAACAACTCATTTAAGTGCTTACAATATCCGAAGGGATGCCATAGAACAATAAGGGTAACCTGGATGAAGTAAAAACTCCTTGAATTACATCTAATCACAGTCCAATCAATTATTGTTACTAATTTGTCTTACTTCAACGTTCACTCTTGTTTTAAGTTGCTTATTTGACCTTATTACGCATGAAATCCTACAAAAACTAGATGGTCAAAGCCTTTTTGAATGCTAGGAATTTCATTTTACATCGATAATATTTCCCTGCATTTTGAAATTTCACCAAATAAGACCGTCATAGAGAATGCTAATGTGAGTAGTTGGGATAATCAGAAATTTCCTAGAATTGGCAATTTCGACCATTGTTGACCATATTTAACATCAAATAATCTTATTTAATAAATTCCCCTAAATAAACAATTCGTTAAATATTATTTTAATGTAAGGGCTAAGTAAGCACCACCCCCAATTCAAATAATATTCTTCCTGTCCAATCATCGGTTTTTACAACCTGATTGCACGCCATTAATCACTCCTCCACACTTCAAAGTTAAACCTTAACGTGTTATCTGGATTTCTAAGGCAAGCGGTTGGAAACCCATCGGGGTTCTCATGACTACCTGGAGTTGTACAATTCTGTAGCGCCTTTCCATAAGTTACTTCGCATTTCATGGAATACAGTATTAATGCAATATATTCTTTTCAGTGAACGGTGATTCGAATAGTTCAATGAATCATCATGCGTTCGGAATGAAAAGAATCACGTGAATAGATAAGTGTTAATTTTGAACTGAAGTATCAGGATAAAGTAGAACTTCTCTTCTGCTAACTATTTCACTACATGGTAACACTAGTAAAAATTTCAATCTATATGCCCACTTGCATTCGAAAAGCGGTTTTTTATGCTTGCCGTTTGGTCACACTGCTTAATTGTCCAGTTTTCGTGATAAATAGGTACCTATTTTTTCATCTCTGGACGCGTAGCAGATGGATCAACATTCCTATTCCTAGCCATGAGAAAGGCTAGCGACAAGAGGATAATCAGTCATTAAAATACAACTTTTTATTTCGAGTGCAGCACAAAATTTATAATTAGAGTCTCTTTAAGATCACTTTTGCTATTATTTTTGACACAATATGCATCTCGATATCTCTCCAAACACAGATATCGCATTTGGTCATCTAGGCGATTTCCTGTTGGATTTGTTACGGAAGCTACCAATAAAACTCTGAAGGGCATTGCCCTTTAAGCCAATAAGTTAAGTAAATGCTGGTCAAATAACGAGCTCTAAGATTAAACTTGCGTATGTCAGTCACAAGGTAGTCTATATCAGGTAGCCCTTGCCAGTATTTGATTGAATAAATTTCCATATCAACATACTATATATTAGTAATAGGAACTGAACCTACTTTTATCGAATAGATGGCTACTACCCTAATAAATAAGACTTCCTACAGTTAGACGCTAAGCTGATTTTTCCTGGATTCAATAGGATTGTGAGCTGACATCGCTCAGCGCTTTCCTTCTTCAGTCAAAAAGGAGTCCACGCTCGCATTCGCCGTCAGGGCTCTGAACATATTTTAGAAAACTATATAAAAGCTTCGATGAAAGAGATCCTAGGTAATAAACGAATGAATGAAACAAAGATGTCTCGAACACGAATATCAACTAAATTTGTTTTAGGCAGTTTGTTCTATTGCTCATTTCAGCATTTCGCAGTTTATTTAAAAGAATGTCTAACTGAACTAGCCTGCAGTTTGGATATACGGTTGGATTTATGAAATGGAAAATTTAGACGTAGTTTTTGAAAGTTATTCGTTTCTTATCACTACTATATGATCATGTACATTATACGAATGTTATATTATTTGGCCATGAAATGCAAACCCGACTGAGCGAAAATGACAGGACTAATCACCAGATGTTGTTCCGTTTTAGGATTCGGAAAAAATGCTTTGCGTATGTTGCCGAAACAGTGAAAATGCTCGTTTTTTTCTGCTGCGGGTGTTGCAATTAGATGGAATGAATAATCTAAATTTGCTGATTTTCAGCATCGCAAAATGACTTAGAGACTACCTCTGGAATTCCCTCTACGCTCCAATTTATTGAACAAACTACTGAGCCAAGAATTTCTCCGGTCCTACTAGACATTTTCAGGATCTCCATTTAAGTCTTAATTACCCTTGTCTCCACAGTCCTCATTCTCGTTAGACATAAAATTTTAAGCATATTTTTTTTTTCTTAAATTCGCTCAATGCAGAAATTTATCGAATTGGCATCTTCCGGAATAAAAATCCTCTCTGAAGAATTTTCAATTTTCTAAAAGAGTGCTAAGTGCTCAAGTGATTAAGTACTAATGCACGAGCCTTTGATCAAGCACTACATCTAGAGTCAAGTCATCTTCATGTCCTGATCATAACCTCCAACTTGCAAATCAAAAACTTTGCTCTATCGTGTTGTCGAACTGTAAGTAGTTTTAGACGAATCCTTATCAATGAAGGTTTAGTTTACCCAAAAGTCGCCAATGAAATTTGCAAGGCAGTCTCTTTCTACCTTTTAATCAAAACTTATGCTTCAGAATCAAACAATTTTAAGTGAATAAATGAAAAATTTAACTGAGGTGTATGTCGAAATTCCCTCTAGATGGCAGCCTTTCTTGCAATACGATTCCTGATACGTTGGGCATTTTTTAAATTATCACCATTAGACTACTTAGTTCGCCTTACATTCCCTATGTGAACTACAACTTCAAATTCGAATCCATGAATTTGATTACTGAGTAAGTTCTAGAATCATTTAGAATGTCTTCTGGCAGAATGATTGTGCAAGGGAAAAAACTGCCGTATGCGGCATATTATTTAGTGGCTTTAAATCAATTAGTAGAATCCGTAAATATAATGTCAAGTGTCCATTATACTACAAGGGATGGTGCCTAGAAATTCATGGATTCCGAACCACAGTCAATTACTCTATGCTTCTTACTTTCTCTTTGGTCTGCGAGCATCAGTTTAGAACTTTGTGAATTTCTTTCATAATTTTGATCGTTGACCAAGCAAACCCAACCCAAATGCCTCATTTTTTGGTCAAATGATGCAATTTGCCTGAGTCAAAGCATAATATTACGTTAGAATTTATTACACGCATTCAGAATTTTGAAACTATGGACTTAACTCCCAAAAATCCATCCTGAAATCAAAGCACGTGGCCATATTCATTGCATCGGGAGGAAAATGTTTCTTGAAAACGATACAAACGAAAAAAGACAGTGTTGAGCAGAATGGAAGCAAACGAACACGCCCAGTCGGAGATTTGACAGCGGCTGGAGTGAGTGCTGTACGAGGGAAAAATCGGTTTTGACCTAAGGGCCTGGAAGCAACTATGTGGCGCAGATTAAGTCTTTTATGTGCATTAGAAGAGCTATTTATTTTAACATTAATATTTTAGTTTACTTTTCTGGCCAAGAAAATTCTCAGTCACTCTCCTCAATCCCTATGTGGTCCCTATTCAAATGCTAAACAGATGTTCCGCCACAACAACCATAGGAATTCATGCAAACTTTACTTTTTGTTTTAAGTGAGGTGATTTTAAAGGGCCATATTTGAATGGTATTTATTTATTGCTTTAGTGTGCTATCATATTAGTGAAGCTTGTAAAAATGAAAGAAACGCACCTTCCATCTGCTCTTGGTGCTGTCCGTAAATATCAGGTTTGCTGAACTATTTATAGTCTTGACAAACAGGATTTTATCCACCGTATATACAAAGGCAATTGCTTTCATGACTACCATGATAGTATCATTGCTGGGTCATCTATAGAGAAGTATCATGGAAACAGATCAGAATGTTGAATCTTGTGCGTACAGAAAGTGGCAGTGATTGTCGAGAGAAAGTGTAGTGGAGGATAAGGTTGTAGAAACTTCCACGAGCAGTCACGAAGGAAATCAAATGTAGTTCGAATACCTAAATGAGTGTAGCAATTAGATATTTTAAATGGCTCTTATTTTCACATTCATTGGATCTTGGAACTTGAGCATTAAAATTCATTTTGGATATTGATGGATTTCAACAGACACAAGCGAAAACTGAATTTTCAGAGATCAACAGTCCCGTAATATCATCCATGCTTCACATACTTTGAAGTATATAACTGATGAGCTACTTATGTAAATGGTGGAAAGTGAAGTTTTTCTCTAACCACAATGTAGATGGTATTCCAGGTGCTTTGATCGCGATTGTTCCGGAAAACCCTTTTTTATCTGGTATTTACTCGTCAACTCAAATAACCCAATTTGAACAAGTCCTAAGCCATTACTCTAATTTTGCACTAAATGGGCACGTAAAAGCAATTATACTTTTCTAATAGTAGGCGCACATGACAGACAATACAGGCAGCATGGTAAGTATCGTGTCATAAGGACTGAATTCCACGGTTTCTGGCTTTCAGATTTCACTTATTATTAGCTGCGATTCAACCATAAAAGCTTGAATAATCGCTTAATATGATGTCAATTTACAAGCGAGCATCCTCGAAACGAGTTCTGAAAACCAACTCTAGTTGGCATTTTTCGGCCGAATAACCTACAGAGGATCTCAATGCAGACCAGTGTACGCGAGTTTCTCGTATTCGTGCGTTGGACAAAGCAATACTGTTTTAAGGTACTTGGAAACATCAGCGAGCCATGCGGCAGTTTGTTTGAAAGCACAGAACGCAAGCAGAAAAGAAGTCTGCTAGTTAAATTCTTCGAAAAAATAGAGTTTTAGCGAGAGATATTAAAACAAAAAAAATCTAAAAGCATGATTACTACTGAATTTAACAGTGATTTACTAGTCCTCTTTTCTTATGGGATGACTCTGTGGTATGAAAAGAACTGGTTTTGATAAACGTTTTCATAATATACAAATAAGCTCAAAAATTAACCTTTAATGACCTATTTATGAGTGTGACTTGATTTAAAATAAAGGAGACGTTGAAGAGAACTCGAACTATGAAGAAATCTGGAACATGAAATTTGATCGCTGGTGTGATTGACCACAGCAACAGATGATCTCAGAAGTAACTACAAACTCAGGCTAATCCTTCATGGGAAATGCCCAGCAACGTTGAAGAATTTACGTATTTGTACTCTTAAAGACAGCTTCTAGTGCTCAAATACTGAACTGCATTGATCATCTCAAATTCGAGACGACTGCATAAATTAATAGAAGTATTTAAGTGGATAACTGGCGCTTTTTCTGGCACAACAAATTAGACTGAGCACATTACTATTAATCTCTTTTGACCCCTTGCTTTGTTTTACTTGTAGCTAATATAAATTTATGCAAGTGGGAAGAGCGACCCTAGCGAACCCTCGAGGGACTTAAGGATCAAACGTATTTGACCATTTTGTGTCGAAAACGGGAAATACACAGAGTTAAGATCAATTGATTAAAGTTTTTATGTCGTTAATATTTTGACATAATTATTTGACCATTTCGTTGTGATCCGCAAATGTTAACTGCGGGCCTTTGCATTTCTTATTTCATACAACTTCAGTTTTCTGAACGTACTAACTTCGGGCCTAAATGTCACAAAAAACATGGCCAACTGTTTTTGGTAACTTGATCATGGTGATATTAGTACTCCGTATTGAATCATACCGATATGATGCGTTGTCATTGAAAGAGAGCGTTGAGTTACTGTGAGGTAAATGGTTAATCAGTTGATGTGTCTGATACCCATTTTAATCCTTTCCGAAGACATTATGACCCGAGTGGAAATTCATATTTTGAATGACTGCTTTAAACACTCGTAATTCTGGGCGTCTTTAGCGATGAGATGCCTTTTGACTGAGCTACTTAGGCTTATGTGTCCCATATATGGTGTATACTCTGGAGTATATCATTCAAGTGCATTGTCAGAGTGGATGGCTCACAGATGGACAGACAATTCACCCTATAGTCTGCTGTACCAGGCTATTGCTATCGGTTCTTAATAAGTTCAATATAGTCATGTAATATCGCAAAGAGATAAATTTGAAAGACATTACTGAAACTATAATGTGTTGGTTCATTTGCAGTCTGCCAGGGTTTATGCACAATACAGATTCTGGAATCCGCTGGACTGATATTAGAATTGTTATTGAAAATATGATCAAAGGCAGCAAATTTCGCACACAAGCAAAACAATAATAAATCTCGCAGATGGCTTTTTCATTTTCTATAAAAGCACCAAAATGAAAAGAAAAAAAACTATTATTTCATCCTGAAACAGCACCACTTTGAACGACTTATAAATTATTCAAGTGTTAATTTAATGCTGCTTTTGTAGAGAACAGTTGGTCAGGCCCATTTAGGAAAGAAGACCTGGAAGTTGCATTAGAAAAAGTAATTCGTAGTTAATTCAAAAGCATCGAATAGTCTGTTCGGCTTCTTTGAAGATATGTGCTATTTTGGACTTCAAAAATGTCCATGTGACGATGATTACTAGCTGTAAATCAACTACAGAGATGCTCACATGTTCAACAGCCTGTCATTATTATGTAAGCAAACATGCTGAAGTTTGAAATTATAAACCTAAATTTTCTGCTTTGATGCAAACCTGATATTTGAAAGTTTTCTTCATTAGTCTTCAGTTAATTTACCGGAATGTGACTCAAAATACAACCGTTCTACCCAAAAAATCATTGCGTTGTAGTTGTAGATGAGAAAAATGAAGAAATAAGCAGCTTATAAGATCGGTGGTTTTGAGTCTGGGTTCGATAGTGACTTGCCAACCATAATTAATAGAGCACCATAGTCATTCCGAAACTCTACTAGTAATAGCATGGTATATTAGTCAGGAACGGAATAAAATTTCTGAGCTGCCTGCCCAGACAAACATTTTTAGTTAAAATGTGGACAGGAAGGATGAAGTGTACACTTTCACATATTCATTGTTGGGGAGTCTGTGTTTGCTTTCCTACTCTAATAAGAATTAAGTACGAAATGGCTCTGACTTTGATTACAAAGGCAATGTCAAAATCGCAAGCACTTTGATTTGGTACTTCACAACAAAAACTAGGATTCCATATGCTTGCTGGAAATGTCTGCATAAGATTGGTTGAATCATTAAGTAACGATTTCAAATCAAACGAGTTGAGTTGATTCCTGGACAAATGATGGTTTCTGAGTGAGAGGCAGCAAAAGATACGTCTTCTTTGTTTTAGCATTCTTTCAAATCTCTATTAGTTATCGGCCAATCTGACAATTCATTCAGGTCATAATAGCTAGCATATAGAGATATTTGTGAGCTTTGGGATTTACTTGTTTCAGTGTTAGAGTTGTTAGAGGAGGTTTGTGTGGAATTTGAGAATTCCAGTTCATAATTTTTACCATGAAATTTCCTCCCTATTCACTTTTAGCGTCGAGACTGCACTCAATTCTCCTTATCCAAAGGTAGGTTGAGAAAAAATGAGAATCATTATTTTTGTTAACTGCATTTCACTTCAACTTTGCGTCCTCTAAGTGGATTTTTACTCTTTGGATCAACTGAAATCACGATACTTCAATGATAGTTAATATATGAATTCAGGAATTCTCCACCAGATCAAAGATATTTATCTGGAATGGTGTAGCTCCCTCCTCTTATCGTTAGTTGAATTATAAATTCAACTTTATTAAAACGCAGATATTACGCCTTTTGTCTCATAAATAGGTACACTTTTTATATTCTGACTAGATGACGCGCGATTTTTCAGTAAAAATTCAAATCAGTCAGACGTACCGCCTTCCTTATATTCATTGAAGCAGTGATGATACCTTAAAAATTACCTAGATTTGACCAGGAATCAACCGCCCATAGAGGCTCCAGTTCGTGTTCTTGTCTGTGAACTAGGAAACCTTGATAATGCTTTTATCCACTTTTCCCCAATGTTTAAATTGATCTCTTGACTGATCTGGTTTAAAAAAGAAGATTGATTGACCTTGACCTCGCTTCTACGTACGAACTTTGTTAGCAGTTTTCATCAAAGAGATTAACTGTATTAGTGTAGTAGCGCAATCGACCCTGGTAGTCAGCCGTTGTTGTACGGTTTAAATTAGTTACTGATAAATCTTTACTGTAGGACTAAATATCGGCCTACTGAAAGTTTGTAATAACACTTGGTTTAGTGAGTGTTGTAGATTCTCCAATGAACAATGACAATGTTTAAGCAATAGCTGAAATGCGTGCCAAAAAAACCGCAAAAGATGTGTGGATTGTAAAAAAGCGTAGGTATACTTTTGCGTATCTTATATTTTTCTTTCTATGTCATCCAGATTTCAACGTCTCCTGGATTTAGAGTCTTTCAAGTGCGTTTTAACCGAAGTTGTTGTAATTTTAATATAATTACATACAAAGCCGGATGCATAAAGACTGCAGTTTAAAGCGACCTCTTGCCGAACTTAAATGCGTAACTGTCATAAAATATGGCTTCAACTAACGTCCAGAGAAGTTCCAGAACTGTAAAACTTCAAAGTGCACACATTTCGGTAACTCTTACTCGCCATTTTTCGAGACTTAAAATCTAATCTATAAAAGCAAAAATTGAAGTAACCCGTCATTCTGGCTTTAGACACGAACTTCTACAAAAAGTCAGATCAATTGAAGATTTATAGTCCAATCAAATCTTTGAAATAGCTCTACTGTTTCTCTGCGTGAAAACTGCAGTAGTTTGAAGATTAGCTGGCAAGCAGAAGAATTCATATCTTAGTTCTAGCTAAAGAAAAACCGCGTTTTAGTCAGGAGAAAGAATTTTTATTTCGTGTCACTCTTTGAAAGCCCAGAGAGACCATTTGGACTAATTTAGCTTGGATATGCCTTTTTCATCGAAGATTACGGCAACTTGCATAAAGGACCTGAGAATTTGACTCAGTGGTGGAAGAAACGTTAACATGCTCAGCCAAATACGATTAGTTGGGGAAAATTCTGTTTGAAGAATAACGAAAAATGAAAACAATACACAAGCAAATGCATGATGCTTCATTTTAATTAATTTATGGTAAAAAACTTTCCAAACTGGGGATGCCGAAACCCGTAAAGATTCTATCATCATACCAAGGTCATGAATGAAATTGGTGGGTCCTAGGAGCATAATTTTAGTCTGGCGAGCGATAAAAATCTAGACCCATTTATGATATGGTCCTATTTTGCTTCCGATTCCTAAAAGTGATTAGCAAGTCTGGGCAAATATAATTTTCATATAGTTTCCTGATTAACAAGCTCAGAGGCTAATAACGAATAGGGCCTATTTTCACTCTTCTTGCTTGGAATACCAAACGATTCTCGCTCTCAAGGACCATCAGATATCTTCACAAGCATTCATCTAACGTAAAGAGATTCAATAATGAATTTGACTTTCAAGCAATCTTTTCGGATTTTTCGTCCATAAACAAATGCATATATTTCTCATCTTGAGCTGAAAATCTTCATTTTAACTTTGGCCTCAAAAGCGTAAATTTTATGTCCCATAGACATCACCCTTCCAATTTTCTTAACTGAAAGTTTGATGTTTCCGCTCAATTTATATCCATTTAAACTACTTGGAACTTTAATGAAGATTGGATGAATAGGCTACTGAGTTGTGGATCAAGATATATAAAGAACTCCTAGTTATTAGCAAAATAAAGCATAGAACTTACTGATTATCCTATGGAGTAAACCTCCGATTTTATTAATTCCCATAAAGGCATGTTATGATAGACAAGTAAATTTCCAAAGAGATTTGAGGTTTTTCGGTAGAGTTGTCATTGGCCCGAAAGAATTGAGTTTTTATGATATCAGGAAATAGAGCAAACATTTTAGAATGAGAATAAAGGCAAAGGTCATTTTTTTGCAAGTTATAGCTACAATATAAAAAGTTTTATCTTTTATTTTAAATTATCAAATTTCGCCTTAACTCGTCTGATGAGCTATCGAAGTGATGAATTCTGATTTGGACTTAAAAAAAAGCGCTCAGTTTAATGAATAGTCAAAAAGAAATGCAGAAATCCATTGATTTGAGCACATATATATGCAGCTATCTTCTCAGACGTTGCAATTCAAACATTATTTCTAGAATGAATGGACCATTCAAATATTAAGAAAATGGTTGTTTCGATTAAAATTGGGAAGCTTATGGCACTTTAATGGGAGTGAATCGGAGGACAAACGCCAAAAGAGCTTGAGATTCCGTGTAAATGGAACGGTTTAAGGTAGCTTTAGGAATCTGAATCCTTGCCATCTAATAAAAGTTTACTGGAGATGGATCAGAATACTTTTGTCCCGGTGTCGGTCGCCTCGGTTTTCGAAAAGTTATAATTGCCAAGCAACCGTTTTGTTGGAGAGCATGTCCACGTGTTTGCCGAGGGCCTTTTTAATGCGTGTAGCTCCAGGGATGTCTGATTTGTCGCACTATAAAAGTTGTATAAATAAATAATAATTGGCTAGAGAAAAGGAATCATCAACATAAATCGAGCAAAACAGTGAAAAAACTGAATGAAGAACTAAATTTGAATTCCAATTAATTAAACCTTGTATAAGCCATGACACTAGTCAACTTCCCGAACCCGAACCCGTTCCTTCACGCGACGAGAATTATCGCAAATAGATAGCAATTTCCAAGTACATATACCAAGGAAAACAAATGACCTTTAATTCCGATCGTGCTCTCAAAAAAAGGTTGCTAGCAGGACAGGTGGAGTCAAACATATAATTTGTGGTGCTCAACTCAGCATTCATTGAGTATCCCTGTTGCCTCAAAAATCCGCCTTCGCTATGTTCTCCTTTTCGTTAGATATTTTCTAAATTAATGAAAAACTAAGTTTAATACATCAACTTTTTGCAATAGTTAATAGCTTTTAAATGCAAACTACCTCTTGAAGGGAATATAGAGGAGTGTTTATTTATTTGCCCTCCCCCGCTAACTTTTTTTTCTCAAGCATAGAAATAAAGAAGTTTTATAGAAAATACTTCATTCACCGAAATTTGTTTAACAAACGAGGTGCATCCAGAATGCTCCTACGCCACAGTTTCAACATCAAGGTTCCTTAATAAATAGGTTTGAAGTAAACTTTCGGTTAAAATCAGTAGTTTAGAATTATCTGATGGTTCATAAACAGAATTCCCCTCGAATCTTTGCCTTGATACTAGCAGTCGTCTTTGCAACCACATTTGCTACTTAAAACAGTATCAAAGTTTTTCTCCGGCTGAGTTGTAACCGCGGTCAAAATTTTATAAGGTATTTTTAGCCTAGTTTGCATTTCTGCATTACTACAGCCACGTATTTTGCTTTTCTTATAGTCGTTTTCATATTAGAAGCAGCGAGATTCATCAGAGTTGATTGATAAAACTTCCTTTTTGACTAAAAGCGGTTATTTATGACAGGTAATCCTAGCTCATATCAGTGCAAATAGGCCATGGGAAAGAGCGATTTCAAATTCGCTCTAAGTGTGCTGATTCTTGCACACATTCTGCCCCCTCCATTTTTGCAAATAGAGCATAGAATTCTCATTAAGATTTTCTAAGTATTTATGGAAAATATTTAAGAGACTATTTCAAAATGGTATCTATATTTGGCATATTTATGCAGCAGTGCCAAAGAAAAGATATTTTTATTCTTAAGGGCACAAGAAAGAATATTTTATAGGGGCAAAATGGTTGAGAATTTTGAAGAAAGCATCAAATACACACTCTTCCAGTTTGATGGACAAAGTACTATTTGTTCCAACGTTATTAATATTTAAAAATATTGTTTGACTTTTTTAATAGTCAGAACCCAAATCCGTTGACTGGTTGTATTTGGAATGCAAAAATAAGATAAGGTTTAATTTTAGCATGTGATTCCTGCTTGAAGATCCTTTTTATCACGAATGTAAGTTATTTTGCAACGCATTTGAATGTCATATGCAAACGGAAGACAATCTTCTTTGCATAGAACAACATATGAAATGGAAGCACTGTGTTCTCTGAAGCCGATTAAATGCGCCGATTGAGCAACGATCGAGTATAAAATTTTTTATATCAGAAGCCAAGGATGACTGTTCATTCAATATTGAAAATGTCTAGACATTGTCAAAACAAAAAAATCCTTTTGATAGAAGAAGGGTCAAATCACGAATTCTCACTCGAAAAAGGCACCGAAATGTCTTGCTTCTCTCTAAGAGGAAGGATCTTTGCCTCAATAAAGGCTCGATTTGAAATACATGTTTTTTTTTGAAGGTATGGGAAATATATGACATTATCAAACTTTTAAAGTGCTCTCGGGTAGTTATAACAACATGTCATTTCAAACTTCCCACAAAAATTCATTCTACACATTCACTTTTATAGCAGTCTTTGATGTTCTCTCTGTGTGTAGTTCACCTCCAAGCTTTTATGAAATAAAGAAGAAATGAAATTTGAAGCTTTGAACGGTTGGTCGTAAGATTTTTATATATTTCCTTCCCATCCGTGTGTCCAAATCACTTCACTGATGTTTTTGTCCAATAAAAAGGCTATTAGAATACTAACTGGTCGGCTGTCAAAGATGCCAGTTACTATAGCTTGGTGAGTTTGAACTTTTCTTCATTGAACTACATTTCGCGAATAACTGGATTTAACCAACTAGTAATTTGTGAAAATCACAGGCAAAAGGTAGTCGATGTCTGAAAGACTCTACATCTACCAAATTCAACTCTTATTACACATATAAAACCAGAGCGCCATTAATAGGTCCTCAAATCAACACTGCCATCGTCTAGACCATAAATTCCATTTCTGTAATACTGTCACGAATTAAAGGTGGAAGTTTGATGATCTTATTCATTTTAGTGATTCGTACTTGATATATGTTAGAAGAAACATAAAAATACATGAATTTAAAGTGCCATTTTCGAATAAAAAATTGTTCTACTTTGGAGACCATATTCTTGAGCAATTATTCCCTCAAACATAAGTTTAAAAATATTCACGCCAGCAACTCATTCAGCTTCACTTGAAAATCCTTTCCAATTTTCAGGCATGAGCGATTGACGAATTCGCCACGTGCACTAAATTCAACTTCCACAACAGTAAATACAATCGTCTGATTTCAAAACTGCATTGTCATAGAGGATTTCAAGTTTTTTCCTTCATTAACTGCCTCAGTGTTGCAAGTCTTTGGAAATGGCAGGATATCGAGTATTCAATCAACTCTTCTAGCCAAGGCAATATCGAGCCGACAAATTTATTAGAATGGATCTTATTTTCACTGTTACTCTAATGGATAAAAGAAAGTATTCTTAATTTTATGTAGTCAATCAATGATCTGGGAGAAGTTTTGTTATCAAGGGATTGATTTACTTCAACTAATAATGAGACTACCGAACACGTCGAGGAGTGAGTAGTGTCCGTAACGATTATATCCAGCCAACTTGAATCAAGATGACACCATAAAGAATGTCAAAATGTCTCAAAAAGCGACAGAAGTCATAGACAAAACGAAATTAACCAACTTTGAAAATGCGATTTTTGATGTGAAAACCTGTATTTCAAGGTCACAAAGCGTATTTTTGGGACCGAATTAGATATCACTCGCACTGATCTGCAAGGACTTGTGTGTGAAGACCTTAAAGTTTCCGAATGATTTCTGAAACTTTTTATTTGCATGATTTTTCTTCCCTCAGATCTGATCAACTTTAACTGGTCTAGTCGGTGAGATTAAGGAACGCGATGACTAGAGAATTTGTCAAGTTCAAATCAGGTCATGGTTTAATGCAACAGTAACTTCACAGTAAGTCAAAAATCGAATCTCTCTATCAAATGATATCGAAGACATATATCGAAAACTGTAGAAATTCTTCATTTTCCGTCAGTTGGCTTACAAAGTGGAGTGGATATAAATTATCAAATAGGGTTGAAGGTAAAAGTAACGAATCTGATCATTATTGATACAACTATAAATCTGCACAAACTATTCTATTCCCTCAAATATTTTACAAAATGAAGAGTCGATTGAAATCATGATACAGTAGTAAATGCATTTAAACTGTCAATGAGTGGTTCCAACTTCAGAAACTGACTGAGGGTTAGGCATAAATATATGGCCTGTAAAGTTCAAAATCGTTGACTGTGAACTAACTGATAGATTTTAGTCCTCCATTAAAATAAATAAATAACAGCTTATTTGAATTCGCTTAACATTTAAAAAAAGTATCATTCATTCCAGATAGGAGGCGGTTTTATGCTTGACTATTTAAAATATAGGCTAAAGCCTACAATTTAAGGAGGTTGCCAGATATAAGCACCTTTTGAGTATTATTGGCCATCTTGAAGCACTTAGTATCACTTGTCCTGATCAGTTTGTGTTGATCAGGGTAAGACTAACATTTGAATTATATGATGTCTGATATTAGGGGCTTAACATCCGTATAAGTCTTTTATAACTGATTGAATTTGACCCTTTGCAATGGCGCGTCAGGTTATCACCCAATTGTTTTTTCAGTTAAGAAAACGAATATGCGGATGGACACCCTAAATAATGATACATGTACACACACAAAATGAGATCTTAATTGATAGTTAGATGACAGTTACTGCATTTTTATCCTCATAAAGAAGAAACTAAGAAAATTGAGGAATTCAAAAGAAATAAACGGTAGAATGAATTATCAAACCAACATTCCTTTTGCTAACAGCATCCTTGAGATCGGTCTTTTTTTTCTTTGGCTATGTGAAGGCCACTCGTTTTAGTTTTTTGAGTCTTTTTCATTATCGAACTCTCGAATTTGAAATCTTTTGATGCCTTAGAACTCTTTTTTTTACTCTCATTTTAAATGATTGAAGAGCACTATTTCCTTTCTTATAATTAAAGTGGTGATAGCATTATCCCTGCTGAATCAATCGCTTGCTACCAGTTTCTGATGGAATGAAAAGAATGATGCTAGTTCCTAGTCGAAATCGGGAGAATGCAGGACTACCTCTAAATTAGTTGCTTAAATACCTGCAATTTCGTATTAGGAAGCAGGCAATGCACCGTTTGTCCCTCGATAAGGTGCAAATACATTTATTTGAGGCTTAAAATAACCCATTGGCTGCATTTATAATTTTGAAAGATGATCATTTCGAGAAAAGGAAGTGGTCTCTATATCTGACCGAATGTAGTATATTTCATATTTTCTACAATTTTATTGAAATAAATTAACCTTTTTGCGTCATAACGAAAAATATATAAGGAGATTAGAACACTCTTATGATTTATAATTTCCAGTATTGGTTGGCCAATTTCAACAAAACCTTTCAGAAATAAATGCGATATTCTTTAAAAATGAAAATATACTATATTTTTTCTTAAAGTGACGCTGGTTCATAAATTGTGCTTTTTTGGTATCCTCAAATTTGTAAAATGTCTTTTCTGCATTAAGGAGGGCTTAGTCCTCAATGCTGCTTTAAAACGCCCTTTTCAATTCTCTGTCAAAACGGAGAAAAGTGCTCACTTTACTTGTTTTGGGCCATTGAGGTAGGTTAAAGTTTGGAACATGATTTTCGGTTATAGTGGAAAGAAATTCCCTATACATACTTATATTCCAGAGCAGGTGATTGCGCTCCACTAATTCAAAGTCTTTAGTTCAGGGTCCCCTAATTAATAAAAGCAAAACCCTTGAGAATGGCTAATTCAACACATTGTGGCACCAATTAGCTTCGAATTCCATGTGTTCGAATGAGTTAAGCGCAGATGACGAAAATGCTACGATTTAGTCGTCATCATCTCTCCATCATAACACACAAGCCTAATCTTCATGAAAAAAGAATAACCTAATGTGCTCCCATTTTCGCAAAATTTTAGGAGTCCAAGGCGTATAGTTGAAATGAGGCAATATTTGCGGTGCGTCATTTGCGGTTATTCACTATACTACTCAAAACAATAAACCAGTTTAAAAGGGGCTTAACTTATTTTGCAACAGGAAATGTGGCTGACTCTTGTTAGATACTCTGACATTAGCTTTATCAACCTCAGACATTTGAAGCGTCAAAACGAACAGTGATAGTCAAATCTCACTCAGACGAATTTAGATAAAACTGGAAACGTTTACCTTGAGTGTAAGTTTTCACATAATATTTAAATAGATAAATGAAATTGAGTACAATCATTGTATCTGATTCTCATCCCGACAAGGTACTGAAAAATGATACCAGTCTACTCGGAGGCACTTGGTCAAAATCACGATATCATATATGATGAAATGACCAGCCGATATGCCAACCTCTTATACTTAAAGGGAATTAAATAGGGGAAGGTAGAGCATGCTGGAGCTCGATGATGTACAGATTATCTCACCAGAGGCACTTTAACGTTGGCGAGGGTGATGGTATGACCACTCTTAAGCATTATTCTTTCCTCTGATATCGTTTTTATTTAGACTTAAAGGACATTGGTTTGTCTTGTTTGAAAAATTTGTTTACATACCGCATTCCTCCAACATGGAGGAATAGCAAGGCAACTGGGCGTTTACGGAATTAATTTTCAGCTAAAGGTCGAATGAATGATTGAATAGCAGCATGCTGAGCCCGACAGATCAAAACCGATACAATAAAGCAGTTAAGAAGGGCATCTCCAAGTTGAAAAATCAGATACAGCTTTTCTTTCGATTGAGAGTTTGCTCTGCCCAAAAAGGAAAGATCAGTTCAAGTAAGGCCTCGACTGTTAAGTAATGAATTTTGTGTAACTTGGTTTAAAATAGAGAAGTGAGAAGGCATACAAACAAGAAACGAGATCTAAGTATTCAAAAAACAAAAAGGTTCCACTTTCAAATAAACAGAAGGATTGGAGACAACTTTCAAAGATAGCATCTATTCTTTCAACCAGACACCAAGACGCCGAGTGCTACGCAGCAGAAACCTTAATATTTGTTAAAGAAAAATGTAAAACTTAGCAGAAAACATATTTAAAGCTTCGCTTATTCTCCTGAAGTAACTCACTCCTAAAAGCTTGAAGTCTCCAATTAAGGCCTGCAATGTTCGTTTGGTTCGAGCAGATACATTCACTAAAATGAAAACGCTTGTCAACAAGGTATGTTTATTCAACCTGAAAATGATTTTTGGACTGAATTTGAGTCTCACACTGGTGGAAAACCTCCAAAATTCGACCTCACTTACCTTTCGGTAGCAGTTTCGAGTTATTCGTAAAGAATCCGACCACATGTATTCACAAAGTTACTCTTCTGTACATGATCTCAGGCGTTAGGGTTGAAACAAATCAACTATGTTAGAGAAAACAACCAGCAGCTGAACAAGCATTGAAAACCAGTCTGGTAACTACAAATGTCTGGGTAACAGCCACACTAAAGGATAAATAAACCTCTGTGTTGTGGAGTTCAGTCACGCTTAATCATCGATACATTTTTTTGCATATTGCATCTACAGCTGTCAAGCTGTTCAATTCAGGATCTTTTCAAGCTGGCTGCAAAAACATCGTGCATATTCTGTGTTATTCTTTTACTTTGTTCGCTGTTGAACTGCTATGGCCAAACATATTGATCCTCTGCATTGAAACTACGTAGATTAGTCTATGATTGTATCGTTGATTTCTTAGTTAGAGAAAAGCGGAATTCCGTTAAGACTCTCTTCCTCACTTCGTCGAAGTTCTAATTAATTAAAAGTCCCGTCTTTTCGACGCCTCAAGCAGTGTCAAAAACATTCATCTGGTAAATCGCTTTAGAGTTACAGAGAAAGGTTTTGAAATACAGCTCCTAAAGGCTAACAGGCTTTACTGGAAGCATTTTAGAAATTGACTGCTTGATAGGATGTTTCGGCACAAACCTTAATAGGAACTCACCATTTTCTAATTCTTTCATGGGAAACTCAACAAACTCAAGACATTATACTTCCGAAAGTGTAAAGTATAGCTTTTTATGAATCTGTTAATGGAGTTGAGATCTATTTATTTTAATCATTAATAGGAGCCTCGGTTTTTCGTCACGATTGTAGTTGTGGTTGTGGGAAATAGTACCACAGTAATTGCTTTCAATTGCTTCATTATGGATTTTTAGAGGCTTTTACCATACCATCAAGTGGTCCTTCACGATTGAAGTTCTATTTTGGCAAAATTTCTCTCTCTCTGGCAAACTAAATGACTGCAGACCCTCCGTAATATCCATAGTTTAGTGAGTACTTTTCTCCCATGTATAGAGATTTCGTTATTTATCATTTTGAAATATCCATATTTCATATTGTTGAATATATGCCTACTTTCGACCAAAATTCATGCTCAATACTTCTTTTCTTACATAATCTAAATACAGTGACTACAAAAGATTCCACTCGAATCATTTCGATTGGTGTTCCCCTTGAAAAAATTCCATGATCTAATGCTTACTTCTTAACCACATACCAGAATTTACTTGGCTACCCAATAGCCCATCATTCATTTCGGCTTTCCCATTTAGAATTCCAGATTATTGCACAGGGGCGACGGGCAAAAATGAGTGGAAATAATTTCAAAATTCCGGCTAGCACAAAAGGAATGCTACGCGATCCAACATTAGCGATTTATTACGAATAGTAGTATATGTGGCAAACTATTACATGTCATTTTTTAAAATCTTCACTTCATTATTGTCATAGGATCAAACCTGCCCAGTATAAGAAGTTTTTTTATGAAAATGATTACTGATAATAAAAAAAGGCACCTTCAAGATCAATCCGAGACTGCTGACTGAATCAAAGGCTATCTGTAAGGAAACGGTAATGTGTAGCTCCGAATCAAATCCTGTTGATCGGTCGAAATTAGAAAATCTCAAATTATTAACAACCATCAGTAGAGAAAGATACAAAGGGATGAAGAAGAATGTATTTAGGTAGAGGGTCAATCGCTAGAATAACGGAGTAATTTCGGAGCTTTATAACGTCCTATTCTAGTCAACATCCCAGTAGCATTAGACTGAAGTCGTTATTGGCTCCTTTTGTACACCAGTAGCTTGTAAAATTGAAGTCGGCGTCGTTCAGAAAAGCAGACTATGGATCTGTATGATAGTCTTGTTTTAATTTAATATTTTCTCGAAATCTAAAATCCAGATAATTTGGAATTCATTCTGGCTCGGCGCGATTCAGGGCCGAGCAAAAGGTCTACGACATAAAATTTACCTGATTGCCTAAATGTGCTTACCAACAAAATTGTCCATAAGCTCAACTTTACAAGTTTAAATAAGGTGACGAGAATTAACACGTCGGGAATTTAGTGACTGTGAAATGAGCCAGCATCCAGTTGGACTAGCCTTGCTGTCTTCCTAGATAGATAGCGGAAATTATCACAGGAAATCAGATGCTAAGTTGAATCATATGGCCATATTTTGAATTTGTTTAGATTTTGTTTGAAAAACAAAAAAAATTAAAAAAAAACTGTGCTTGTCAAAATGTAGCAAATAACATTCGTCTACATTTTGGTCCAATGGATTAATAGGAGGAATAGAAGTGGCAGTAGCAGTTGTAAGATAATTATTTAAAAACCCTAAATTGAAATTTTACTTCGAAAAATTGGCCGTCATAAAGAAAACATTCAAATAAATGGAAGCTGAATAGTGCACTCTCCTGGTATATAATAAATTACGGTGAAATTTGACGCCAAAAAGCCTAATTTTTGTCTTGACTAGATCAAATTTTGCCTTTTAGACGCAGCTTTTTATTAGAATAAAGGAATTTCGAAATCGAATTTGACGAAGCTTAAAAACTTTTATTCAAAATGAATGCATGCCAAAAACTAGGATCAGCACACTGATTTGAAGCAGATATAACTACAATTATTACTGACATCCGCGACTGAAAGGGCTCCCATTCAGAAGCTCTAGCCGATCACGCACGTCAACATAATTATAAGCGTTGATAATCAAACTGACCATTGGGGAGAAAATCCATGCTTGGAAGAGGGCAAAAGAAGATACACCATTTAAGCGCAGCCAATGATTAGGGTGATAACCAATTCTGAACTTCAAAGTGATAGGCATAGGGCTTTCTCCTTTTAAATCTTCCAAAATATACGCTTGATTATTAAGTAATCAAAGTGCATAATTTGAAGACCAATTCACTGGAGAAATATTGTTTATTGGATTTATGAGTCCAACAAGAACCGAGCGGCCTTTCAATGGTTGATGCTAAATCTGTTTAACATGCTGATGGTGAAAATAGCCAACATTAATGGAATATCAGGATTGAACTTGAAAGAACTGTTTGCCAGGATAAGCAAGCAATGATTTCTTGTAGATTAGGCATGAAATGGTTTTGCGAGTTACTCAAGAGATTGCATACATCATGATGAATTGGTCTGTGAAAAATGGGACTTATATACACAGCCTACTGTATAGATGTGGAAATGATATCCTAATAATGGTATGATCCTCGATTTGAACAGACCGTAAACAAAGTTGAATAACAATTTAGCTTCGGATATTGATGCCACCACTTATCTGATTTTTGAGCCAGGGCATATTTTCTTTTATCCAACTGACTGAATAGGCCCACCCGAACAATAATGTTCGTTCTAGGAAACCTTTCTCAATTAGGTCTACGTCATGTTAGATAACGGGTTTTTCGTAACTCGTAATTTGACTTTATCGCTTTCCGATTGTTTGGGCATATAGAGCGGTACCATGAGCAGTCGAAGTAACTTTTCTAAGAAATGAGCTGACACCAGGTTTTCAAATGCACAGCAAGAGGGTGTGGCAGATTCTTCAAAAGTTATGGACCTCTGCCTACATGCCAGAAATCGCGTCACAATGACACTATCTAAAATTAGCACCATTTAGGTATTCCTCTTCGTGAAATTTCGAATAGCTGGACTATAACTTACCTGTATGTATATTGACATTTACCATCATTAATGCATCCCATTAGAAGATGTCAATATGAAAATTCATCCACAAACCTAGGATGATACCTCATTTTGCTCGACTTTATTGTGAGTACAAACCGTTGTACATATTAAAAGATGGCAAAAGTAGTGAGGAGAGCATTTTTTTTTTGGTTTTGACTAGGACGGACCTGAAACAAAAATACCTAGCATTTTGCAACCGCTGAGCTAGACTTTTTTAGAGAGCAATTTAATACATCTTCAGCACTATAAAAAAATAAAATCTTGTGCTAATTTTATTTGAGAAAACAGTTAGGCTTCCGATTTTGTCATATCTTCTATAACCGATAAAGATTTTAAGACGCCGCATTGTGTACAAGGTTAGACTTTCTGTAATTAAATTTCATTTTAAACAAATTCACCTATTTCTTGCAACCATCACAAAGCTATGACGTTTGTGAACTCATTTGACTCCAGGCGGTTCTGTTAAGGCTTCGTCAACATTCTCCTGGACAAAGTGCTCGAACCAATCGTCACTTTCAACTTGTTACATCTCCTTCTGCTACTTTCTATTGGTAAACAGTAAATGATGCCTGCAGTTTTGGTCCGACAGATCATCATAGCATGACTAATCAAATGTAAGTAGCTCAAATCCACCAAATCCCAAGTTTTTAGAATTATCGCTTTAACTGATGATATTCCGTAAAAATATCTATATAAGGTCATTCATTTATTTTCATTTATATGTTTTGGTTGAATGACCAGGTAAGAAAATCCCACTTTAATGAACCTTCAAACACATTCTTTGATAAAGAAAAAGCAACCCATCATGTACTTCCCTAAAAAACAAGTAAAATAAATTCCATTATAAGGGGATCATTTCGTTCTGTGCCCAATTATGAATTCAATTTCATTTAGGCAAAAAAGTTATTAGTAAGCAGAGCAGTTTGAAGATACTCAAAATGAGAGTCAGAGATCTAAGTTATCATCTGCTCTTCTCTTGGAAGATAACAGCTTGGTACCATTGCTTATGATGAGTCTGAGAGGAGAAGGCTTTACACGAACTCTCTTGCCATTTAAAGGGATATGGGAGGATTGTTCAAGAGTGGGTAAGGATAATGCATTATTTTCCCATACGTGGTGTACTAAAAGATTTATTTTCAACATGCATGCGTATGATATTAAGACAGTAGATCAGGCATTCGTTTGTGGACACAAGTGGTTGCTTCGTCAATGCTCTTTAAGGCCTTAGGCTGAATTGCTACACCCTAACGGACAAACTCACAGGAAATAAGCAGCAATGAATTTCTCCCTACTGTATTCTTTAATTGAATTACCAAGTTATTTTTTTAGTTAACAAGGACAAATTTCAAATTTCAAGTCTATTTTCAAAAATGAAGCATCTTGGCACGTGCCAAAACATTCCTCCATAGTATGACCTCTGTCAGTTGTACCAGCATTATCTTTCACGTTGTCCATTCAACCCGATCCAAACTAACACCATTAATGTAAGTAAGCTCTCAGCCTCCCTAGCACAAAATTTGAGTGCTGTGCTCACCGTTAACCTGCATTCTAGTTTTTCTCAAACACTAATGGGTCTTTGTGTATAAAATCACTGAGCTTTCATAATTATCACTGCGAAAATAGAACCTTTTGTCTCGAGTGAATCCAAACTCTTTAAATGCGCTTTCGCTCTTTTAATTGGTCAAGCTCATATGTTGACTCTCTAATAAAGATTGATGGGTTCCACTTGTACTATCAGAGTGGATTTCACTTAAAGTCCAACAGACATTTATTTGTTTTCCATAAAGGCTAGTAGCAGTGCAGTAAAAGTCTTAAATATTCTAATGAAAAGAATTTTCCTTAAAGTAAAATAAAACTTGGCTTTTACAACTAACTAACTAACTAAGTTGATAGTGTCTCATCATGTTCCGTGATAGAGACAGCATTCTGCTTCATCTAACGTTGGTTCACCTACCAAGTTGAAGTGGTCACATTCAGGGATTTTCGGTGCAAAAATATTGAAAAATTTGGATGCATAATACATTTAAGAGGACAAAGTGGCTTTGAATCATAAAATTTGTATTCAATGGCAGGATTGATTGCATTTAAGTTGGTAGTGTGTCTGAGGTGTGAAGAAGGGAATTCAGGTGTCCTGGTAAGAGGGGGTGATTTAATACAGAGTAATAAGTAAGTGTTCCGCACATGCTAAGAGGTAGATTAGTTTTGTTCTTCACCGAGGGGTCAAGAATATCTCACCGCCCTAGGAATGAAGGAAGAAATTTGAAGTGGGAAAAGTACAAAAGGAACTGAATTCAGGTAGTGAGATACCATTGCGCTGTGTTTTCATCTTCACCGCGACCATCACTATACCTTTTTAGGGCCTATCACATGGTTTAGATGGGAAATTTGTAGCGTTTAGAACAGTGTATATGGTGGAAGGGAAGAATACATATTTACAAGAATGAGTGGCCTTGCCTCTGGAATTCTCTGCAGCATGGTAGGCTTCGTCTTTGATGCCTCTCTATATCTGAAAATTGCTTAGGTAGTCACAAAAGCTATACATACCACTCCTTATTTGGAGATTCAACTTCAACTGGGGTGCGTCTCTGAAGTGGAGCCAGCTCAGTTGCGGGTTCACAAGTGTTCGAGAGGAGAGGAGTTGGAGCAAGAGTCGAGGTAGAGCGTCGATTGATAAAGGTTCTATTCTCTTCAACGTTATAGGAACCTTCATTTCGTCGACGATATTTGTAAACAGCAAATCCGATCACTAGGATGATTAGAAGCAGTGCGGTGCAACATCCAGCGATTAAAAGCCAGGTATGAAGAGAGGGTGAATAATTGGTAATTCCGGTTTGGGTTAAGCTATCTACCTCGGATAGGTCTTCAAGATTGGGGACATTATCTCCACTGTTGAACCGGATAGCATCATCTTGGGGAGCTCTGTCATGACTCCAAGCGGGGAAGAGCTCATCTGATTCAGCTGGATACCGTTTACCACCGGTTTCAACATGTCCAGTTTCCTCAAGAGAGGATGCCTGCTGATGCTGCGTCATGCTTCTAGGAAGGAAGTCAAGCTTTTTTCAGACTTAATAAGGGCTGATCATTAAATATTATGTGCCAGAAATGAACAAGACGCCATTCTTTAAAAACTAAATGCAATTACGTTCTGCTTGTACAAAATACAAGTAACACGGTTTACGAACCATAAATTTTTAAAGATACACAACAAGCATTAAGCTAAATCACAGTCTTTGAAACTATTTTCCATTGTACAAATAATAGACAACTGTTCCTACACTTGCGTATTGTAATTTGCTTATTTTAGCAAGTTATTAACAGCTTTTTAATGGGATTATGGACAAAAAAATTAAATGAGAAAAGCTTTCTAAAATAAAAGAAAATAGGTCTCCAAAGGGAATAGTCAAATTCTCACAAAAGACCGATTCCTCAGGCAATGGGTATTCCGAAGTATAACTTAGAGTATGATCTCAGGAACTTCCTCAGGACTTATTTAATCCGTAATGGAACCACCAATTTCACTGCTCACTTACCCAATAATACTCGAGGCTACCTTCCACCTCACTTGTTTGAAGTAGAAATGCTGATCACCAAATATGGAAATCAGATGTATGCACAGGAAATCTAGTCGTATTTGGCTTTTATAACATCTGAAATTGGCTTGTACTGGGCTATAATATTCTGATTATCATGGAAATCCAAGAAAGTTCGTAAGCGTTTTTGACCTACAGCACTGTTTTTGTAGTGCTCTTCCAAAACTGAAAAACGTGTTGCGGAACAGCACGCAAAAGAAATCATAGTTGTTCAAACTCAAAACGATGAGCACCTAGAAGATTCTCGAATAAGCGGTGCCGTTGAAATTCGGAGATATGGATGTGGATTGCGAATTGCTGCTTGAAACCCCGGAGTATTTCTTAAGAAGCCAATCAGTATGCAATTACACTTGCGATAGGCAAGAATGTAGATATTCAAACGAAAGTTTGTAAGTGTTTCAATGCTTTAGTCCTGGGGCTGTTGAAACCTATTTTGTAATTTTACACAGAATAGCTTTATCGATAAAAGTATGACTTCTAAGACTCCAATTATTTTTTTGCCATATGCTGCCATTTCAATCATTCGTTGTCGGAGAAGCACCAGATAAGACTACGATTGAGGTAGTCTGTAGGCATGTCAGCAGATCAGCTGACAAGCATCGCCCAAATAAAAGTATGTAAATAGCATTCAATTCTGAGACAGCAAAAGGTAGATTTGAAAAAGGATTTGATTACGTTTTTATTTTGCTTCTGCTATATTTAGTGGTTGAAAAAGCATAATTTACGGTCGCGCAACAAGGTTACAGGTCCTTCATTCAGATGTGATCCTAATAAATGTAGCTCTCCAGCAACTCTCCAGTGGAAACGTTAAGCGAATTCGCTTGCCATAGATACTCAGAACAATCAAATTCTGTATTCAGTTGTTAATCCTATGAGTTGCATTGGATTGCTTGTTGATTATGAGTGATGATTTCATGATAATATATATTGTCTGGTAGAAAGGGGTTATTTCATTTGTGAATGGGGAGTTGTGTATTTCTATTCTGGTGGCCGGGATGTTGCTATCTTCCTCAACAAATCATTTTGCCCTCATCAAAAATCATTTATTTTTTATCATTGCTGAAGGCATTCTGTCTCGTTACTCCTATCTGATTGCAGGTATGACCACTCGTAGCGATTTCTTACAGTTCGAATGTTTCGTATTATACTGGAATAAGACTTAATACAAAGTTCCACAGATAGTAAAATGAATTGAGATAAAAATGCCTTGAAACTTATTGCAAATTTCCAATTTTTTTATAGTTGTTTCATTCTGATTGGATCAGATCGTATCCGTTACATTAATAGATCAATTGTTAGTACGTTGCAGAATGATATTTAAATTACATCACCAAAGAAATATTAAACATTATTCCAAATTCACTGTCTAATCTAGCCACATCCCATGCACCCATACACTCCGTTGATTCAAGTGCTCTTCTGGATTTTTTTCAGAATCTCGTTACATCCGAAGTTAGATTTACTTCTCTCCTTCTCCAGGTTTGCAGCTGAAAGACTTCGACCTACTTGTTATTAATTATACGCAATCGCTGTTTTGGCAGACCCCTGGATGAGTGGCTGGCTATTCTATCCTTACAATCGTTGATCCATATTTCATCTTAGTCAGAGTTTAAATAAATTATGAGCATATACTGACCAAATGCAGTTATTAAATAGCAAATATATAGAGTAATATAACTATTACAGCGTATTATCTGCGATTGGTTATTTTCAATGACCCTTCCATCTCAAAGTGAATACTGATGGGGGAAAGTGCTGTGAAATTTCTGCACCATAGGTGAATATCATTTATTAACTAGAAATTTATCATTTTATTAAAAGATTCAATTTAAACTCAATTAGGGATTTTTCAAATCGCAGCCCAAATGGACTGTCCAGCAAAGTCAGTTGCCGTTACGCTATTGCTTCCCTTTACACCAAATGAACACGATGTTAAACATATATATTTCAAGTTACGGAAAAGTTGTTCCAATCAAAAAACTTGGATACAAGTATTTTTGCGTTCCAGCAAATACATGTTCCTGATATTAGAAATCGTTTTGATGTGCATTATCAGTGATTTTAATGAATTTATGCCATTTATTAGATTTAGAAATATTTCCGTTACAAGTGAAAGCTTTTTCACTTAAAAAAGTTCAATAATTTATGACTGAAGGGAAAACTATTTGAAAGGTACGTCTGTTAATTATACTTTGTATCACTTTGTTATTCTGCCTTTGAAATGGCAAACATGTACTAGCATTTTTTCACCATATCGTCCATGGTGATTCTCTCAATGCTAATGCGTTGAAAATTGAAATAAGCATTTCTGGTTGGTTTCAAGTACTTAGAGATTGGGAGCTGATCAAGGTATTTCTAGTAAATTCAATTGCTTGCATGATATTAGCACATTAAATCTTGTCTTCCAAACTAGGGACATATGAACACAAATAGAAAAATCTTACGGATGGGAGCTCCAGGAATTCCCGTGGAAGGATAATGAAGAAGATGCTTCATTTGGTGGTGGAAAATTCCACTTTGGAACAACGATTCCATTAGGATTTAAGGGCTTGCAGCTGGTAAGCTTGCTTCTAAGTATCGAATCACCGTCGTAGCAGTTGGGCTTGGCTATCACCAAAGGTGCAAGCGGTTTGGACGAACTCTGATAAGGCTAAGGTTCGTAAAATTAGTGTGAATTGAAAAAAAACTGGACGTTCTGTATAAATTAAATATTCTAAGACTTCATCCTACCTGTTCAGCACCCATATCATTTGCGGGTCTAAAGAGATGAAAGCATCAACGAGTTTTATACTAATCATTTTTGATGCTTCTTGTCTGTTTGTTTTAAGATTTCAAAACTTTTTTTATAAAAAACTAGACGGTGAATAGAATCAAGTCAAGAATGTTATAAATTTGAACTTTCTGTGCATGATTTCTAGCAGTAAAAGTTTCTGGATAAAATAGCAAATGCAAACCGACAATAAAATTTCGGTTAAAAAGGCGGTACAATACTCACAAATTCGAGATTTGTCTAATCTTGGGAGTAAATACTGGATCAATTAGTACATTTTTTCCATCTTTGTAGAATATCCCGCTGATGGTATCACCCAATAAAAGATCCGCAAGGAATACTCCATTTATATTAACACCTGAAGAATAGAAAAGGCATACAGTACATTCAACATCATCTTTAATTGCAAATTTGCATTTTTCTATTTAAATTTGCAATGAGAATAATTCATTCATTGTTTGTGGTTGATCAATGCAAATGAAGCTATGTTGACATCTATTTTGAGACAGTAATAGAAAAATTAGAAGAGTTTATCAAGAGAGCCTTTGATTGAGACGACAGTAGGGTTAGTTTTGAATAGGAGGTACAAATCTGCCTTTTATTGAAGGCAGAAACTTGGATTTAGATATTGGCTTTCGATTGCAGAACTGGAGCCATCTGTCGAGATTTCTGACCATACGACCTGGGGTTTGAATATTACAGAAGAGAAAGTTGAGGAGTCGTTGATCAAAATGGTGGGCGATAACTGGCATGATCGGGACGAGATACGAGACTGCTACATACGTCGCTTGGGTTCTAATAGCTGAAGCATCTCTAACCATTGTCTTTCTTCTCATAATGCCATTACCTTATTTCAACCAATTTTTTTCCAGAAAATGATTTTTAAAGTCAAGTAAAAATGTTTTGCTGAACACAAATAATAGAAAACTGTTTTAATTTTGAGATCTTACCACTAATATGTCCTTCAAATTGGGGTCCGGTGTAATTAGACACACTAGAGGTGACTTTTGATGGATCGCAGCCAACGTAGACTTGATGGACTTCGTTAAAATGATTTCCGTTTGATCCTACTTTGAAAAAAAACAATGTATGTACAAGCAAATTTATATTTATTTGGAACAATTTTTTTCAGTTTGAGGATTTATTCTCACTGTGCGATTTTTTCATTTGCACACAAACAAAGCACTTTCTTTGTTCATGTTTCTCTTGGTAAATTTATAAATACAAATGTAATTAATTTACAAAACCATTCCCCACTTTTGCTAAGATTCTTTTAGTGAATTGGATCTGCAATGTCGTTTCTAAATCAGACTTATGTTAACGCAGATTCGTAAAGTCACTGCTTCTAATGCTTACCAACTTCTTAAAGTATGAATGATCTATCTTGATAGTTAAACTAAAACCATGATTTAGAAAAAAACAACATTGGCTTCTTTAACAATCTTAAATGGAATCCCATGATGAAGAGGAACATTGGTGCAATCTTTCAGTAGAGCCCGCAATAATTGCATGCCAAATTCAGTAAAATACAGGATTGAAAATTTATTTTAAAACATAGGTAGTGAATAAAACCTGAGGTTTAAATGAAAGTATTTGAGGTATTACATGACATAAAGGCACAAGAAATGCAATGACACTGAAATTTCATTCGAACATTGTGACCTGAATAGACACCAACTGCTGGATGGGAAAAGTCCAGACTAATACAAATGAAACTTTAAACTGATGCTCCTTGATTGAAAACTCTAAATTATTTTGCCTGCAGGAATCAAGTTGCCTCGGCTAATTTTAAAAGAATTACTCGAAAAGATTGTGAAAGTATAGTCATAAAGTGCGTTTCTTTCATCTCTTGTGAAACTGAGAAGAGTACTGTCAGAAAAAATATTCTAAAAGCCGGAGTTCCCTCACTTGTTCATGTTGGTTTGTCATGTGCTTTGAAAAAATCGCTAATGTTAAAAAAGTTCTGTAGGGATCATTGTGTAATTTTTTAAACACAGAATTAGAAACGGTACCTCGTCGGTGAATGGCTAAATGGTAACTCAAAAAATTCATTAATTAAATAAGGATATATAGCCCAGAAAATAGAATCTTTTTTAAAACTGTTGGCATTTCTATAAAATCTCATTGCTTACAGGAGGGATCTAGCCACTGCATTTCCAAAACGCTTTCCATTACCACAAGGGCACAAACCAGATGGATTCCTTAGTCTGCTGTGTGTCCTTGCTATTGGCAATCGGCCACATATATTTCTCCATGTAGCACTACTTTCCTAACGAAAATTAACTGTGAATTCCTAATTAGTTCCAATATTTATTCTTTAGTGTAGTTATGATTTCAGAAACTTTTCCTGTAACTGATAAAATATATAGACAAGTAGCTTTCATACCATCAGAGGTGGCTTCCAGAATATCTTCAGAATCCACCTGCAATTGCATAAAGGCGTTGTTGCGGATAACACGAATGACATGGAACATTCCATCAGAAACATCAACTTTGGACTCCTGCAACGTTTTTATTCCATTGCCCATGTTATATGTCACACGTATTACAAATAATTTCTGAAAATCAAGTGGACAAAGTACATGGATTAGCAAAACATCTATTGCGCAAGATACCAAAACCAAAAATCGTAGCTACTGATATCCTGCCTTCCAATTCATCTGCCGAAAAACATTAGGGACAGATTTTGCCATGCCTAAAAATGATTGGGCCCATTGCTTGAACTAGTCAACCTTGATGAAATTGAAACTTGAAATAAATGACCCATTGTCGTGATAAGTGTAAGTGCAAGAAATTCACTGGGACCGTAGAATGCACCAGAGGCGATTAGTGCCTACACCATTAGAACCGTGCAACTAGCATTTATCATTAGCATATATTTCATTATATCAATCCTGATATTTAAGCATTAATATGAAACGAGCTCTGAAATTATCAAGCCATAAGTTGACAAGAACCAAATCAGAGTTCATTAATAGTACTGCTTTGATGCTTCGTATACTTCGTCAATTTGAGGAAAATAAGTGAAGAATGGAGGTTTTCTCGATGTTTCAGAGCTAAAAAATTTTGCATTTTCTCATCCTCCCTTCATTGGACAAATAAATACCTTAAGCTACCACATTTATTTAAATATTAACTGGGCTATCAACATCGTAATTTATTGAATGATGATCATCCAGCATCAAGATTTCTTGTGTAAAAGCTGTGATTTCACGACAATGAATTGTAACTGACTCTCATCACTTGTGCACTCAGTCAAACACTCAGAGGGAATCGAGAATAATAGCTATATACGGTTCCCCTAATTTTAAATGGAAGCTAAACACCAAAGCAGGCAGTTTTTGGACCTCTACTCAAACCGATGGTCCCTTGATGTCTAATTTTCCTTCTTAAATGAAGTGAATTAATTAAAAATATGGAGAATCATGCTGTTATTTACTTACTATTGTTTAAAGATTGATCTACGACAAATTTTCTGTTTATTGAGCTAAGAGCCACGGTCAACGATGAGCTCTTTGGAGTAATACTTAATCTCCCAAA